>JAKTSL010000003.1:0-376926 GCA_030580175.1 Diutina pseudorugosa | reverse complement strand
AAATAAAACCACTAAAAAGGAAGGGTCTTGTCGTCCACCGTCACTTTTGTTGACTTGGCTCCCCAGATCGTTGGAGATCTCTAAAGGGCTAAAAAATAAAACCACTAAAAAGGAAGGGTCTCGTCGTCCACCGTCACTTTTGCTGACTTGGCTTCCAAGATCGTTGGAGATCTCTAAAGGGCTAAAAAATAAAACCACTAAAAAGGAAGGGTCTTGTCGTCCACCGTCACTTTCGCTGACTTGGCTCCCCAGATCGTTGGAGATCTCTAAAGGGCTAAAAAATAAAACCACTAAAAAGGAAAGGTCATGTTATCAAGCCTGTAACTGGTCGATTACTACCAAACTTTACACCAAAAAAAACCGCCAAAAATACGTTCACTGGTATCCACCGGTCATGAAATCACTAAATCACGACAAGTGAAACCGATTCCATGCGATCTGACGTTTTTTGAGTCGTCGATTTTGCGATTTATTCAGTCCGGTTAGGGGTTTCCGGAAATCAAAGCCATCCAGCATGAAGCCGGCAGTTTGCTCTACAAAACCCAAGTATCGCTTTTTTTCCTTCGTTGGTATCGAGCTCGTTATTGCACAGTTTACGTGTTTTTGGCGCGACCAACCCCTAGGGCATTTGGGCCAAAATCGACAAATCGACAAATTCCGTCAAATTCCGTCAAACTTTGTCTAGATGAAAAGGCCACCGGCTAAAACATAGTAGGCCATCTTTGAGTCGCTACTAACCAGCATAAACCGTACTTTTCCTTGCAATACGCGGGGTCAGTGTGAGTTTTGGGGGGTTGCACCCGAGTCAAATGTTTACCATGGCTGCGGCGAGCCGAGTCAAATAGTCTCGCCAACCCCATCTTCCAGCTCATCCATCGGAAACCATCAAACTCATCATATTATTTGAACAATGGCTTATATTATAGCCACGCGTTTCTAGACCATAATTAGTACCTTCAAGTGGCCACATTAGGCGTGGCCATTACCGTCAAAATTCACCATTTAGTCTAGACTGCGTAGTGATGCACTAAGCCGTAAACATATCCACCACAAGCGACTCTACCGCCCGTGGCATGAGATTAGCCGTAGCAGGCGGACCCTTCCCGATGTGGTGACAGTGTCTTTTGCTCATTGGTGCCGTGAACGGCTTTCGTGTCACGGTCAAAGTGCCGCTTGACCATGCCAACAATATACAAAGACGTGGTCATTCACTAGTGGTCAAAAATCAACCGACAGCTAATGTAACAAATCGACTCTGTATCACGTAAAAATGGAATGAAATAGGTTTGGGCTTGATAACGTCCACTATGTTAGTTCCGATTTTCTGAAATTTCGACTTTTTGTCGTCATTTTAGTTCTCAGTTTTGCATTTTTTCTCCAAAAAGCGAAAACTGCGATTTATTCAGTCTGGACAAGGGCTAACAAAAATCAAAGCCACCTGGCAAGAAGCCAGCAGTGTGATCTACAATAGCTAGGTGTCACTTTTATGCATCCATTGGCATTGGGCTCGTTATTTTGAGGTTTACATTCTTGAGATGCGGCGAGTCTTAACAGTGGGACACCCTAAAAAGCTTGACCCGGTTTTCGGCCTCCGGGATCCACCGGGGTCCTTCCGGGATCCTCCGGGCGACGCGCTCGGCCCTATGCAGTACAATCAATGTATCTACGTCTAGTCACGACAGTCATGGGTCGTGGGAAAATTATGGAAATATACGTGTGATATCAGAACAAGCCGACCTTTCTACCAAGAAAGATACTCCCAGGTCTCTGATCCAGAGGATTAACACTACACATGTGACCGAGACCACAACGCTGCTAGAGTCCAAGAGCCTGCCTTGCCATTGGCCTTGACCATAGAACATGCCATGAATCCGTGCTGATTGTCCCGAATTTCCGTACTCATAATGCTTGGATACACGTCAGACGTCAACTGTCAGGCACAATGGTGCAAGTAGCGGGACTGTTGATTTTGGCAGGCAAGTTAGTTTTCCAGTTGACTCAGCTCAAACACACAATGCTCAAAGCCAAACTCCTGGTTGTTGCATTGCCTGTCTTGAGCCGTTGTTCAAAATAGCGCTGGTCTCCTCACCACGTGTTGAAGATCGAGAAATTTGATGGAGGACGTGCTCCACAAATTCGACCGACACGACACGGTTGAGCAACACGATAGTGTTTACTATCGAGTGTTTACTCAGCTATTATTGAGGACAAGTACCACATTACGCCACAATCGATATCCGGGTTGCATTCACGCAATCAAGAACTACAGATATGAGGGGGTCTCAAAAACATTACGTTGAGATACTTTCCGGTGGACTCCGTTGCCACCGAGGAAAGGTCGAACAGATGATCGTCACCACCTCTAAGGAGCGAATCAGCAAACGCTAGAGATTTGACAACTTCGACTTAACTCAACGGCGAGGATGAGTGATAGGAGGAATGGCATTTTCATATTCGAATGTCTCGAGCAGGTGAGGAATGTCCATAACAGATCGGCACAGCCACGTCATTGATTCAAACAATCTGAGCGGCACGCAAAAGTACTCGGTGGGAACTTCGTTCACCTTAGCGTGTAACACTTTGACTCGAAGGAGGAGACTCAAGTCACTGACCTCAAGATCCTGACCTTCGGGCGAGATTAAGCGGGCCAGCTGTTGGCGGGTGAAGTAATTAGTGACGTCCCCACTGAAATACTCTTGAGGCCACACGCTATCAAGGTTATGTAAGTTGTAACTCCGGAAGTTTGGACAGCCGTGATTAAACGTAAGCTCCTGCAACTGGTCAAGGGCTGAATAAAGGACTATGATGCAATTGGCCTTGATAATTCGTCTCCAAAAAATAGAGACAACAAAGTCTTCATAACTGTTTTATTGGATCCACAAGACACACATCGTAGGTCCTCGGGGATGTCGGCGATCATCAATTAGTACACCACATCGTTGTTTCCTATAAGGTAAAACAACAGTCCCAACGAGGCACATTATTAGGAAAGAACTCTCTGCAATTCTCCTGGTCTCATTCGAAGTCCATAAATTGTCTGGGAAATCTTCTTGTCATAGTCTTTGAGGTGCTCATCTGATAACAGTCGTCACCATTGCAACGTTGCCTTTTGATGTCGAAAAGTTCGCGATCAATGCGGAGCGACAGTTCAACATAACGGCGAAGGTGGAAGAACTATTGGGACAAAATAGATGGAATTCAGCAGGCAAAGTCCAATCCACACTATCTGTGCATTCCCATCAATCACACAGGGGTGTTTTAGTATTCAATGATACCAGGTTTATTTGGCCTTATCATTGAGATAATACGGCTAATGGATCTAATCTGAATCGCTTCTTCTGCTATCTCAAAAGCTCGTAGGATCATTCTAATCGAAACACCCGCTGCTGAACATGCTGATACTTATTCGATTTTTCAGGAGGTTACACCACGGAAAACACATCACTCGTTGCAATTAGGCTCACAGACACGCTACGCGAAATTTCCTAATCATCGAAGGCACGGAATGAGTCGCTACTTGGTGTTGAATCCTAATCCTGAAGGATTAGATAAAGTTGTGGGCAAGGCGAATGTCCAGAACCAGAAAAATGGTCCATTCGAAGCGGTATTATTCCTAGGAGACGCTTACCTGGCGTGGCCATCGCAACGTCTCGATGTCCCCGGTTATGTCATCGAAGGATGTGGTGGCGATATACAACCTCAACCGGAAGTCAACGAAACCAACTACAATCGCCTTGATCAATCAGTTGTCGTCAAAACTTTGGAACTGGGGACTAAAGTCATGTTTATCGCTGCCAATGCCGAAGCCGACCTAGAAAGTCATATTGACAACGTGACCGAACCCGTGGACATTTTGATAACCTACGATTGGCCCTGGGCAATTGCTCGACAAGAAAACTATGCCAGCTTTGGTAACAAACAAATCGACAAACTTGTCAACAAGACGCGACCTACGTATCATTTTGCCGTGGGACCTAAGCATACCGGCAAGTTCTTTGAAAACCGTCCGTTTCGATGGGATGATGGCCGCCACACTCGCTTCATATCATTGGGTCAGGAAGGTAGTGGCGACAAGTGGTACTACGCGTTCAAGCTTGAGGAAGAGACCATCGACGACAATCAAGCGATTGCCAACCCTTTCACCGCCATTTCTCGTAAACGGGAGGCCCCCAATGATGACCTGACACTAATCGAACGCAAGAGACGCCAACTCGAGCCAAAAGTGGTCAACCCCGGTGAGTGTTTCTTTTGTTTGTCCAATCCTAATGTTGAGACACATATGATTGTCGCAATTGGCAAGCATAGTTATCTTACTACAGCAAAGGGCCCGTTAACTCGCCCTCTCAAAAACATGGCATTTTCGGGTCACGTTATCATTATTCCAATTCAGCATGTGGCTACTTTACGAGACCAAGAAGAAACAGCAGAAGAAATAAAAAAGTTTCAACAAGCCATTGTTGATGCGTACTCAAATACCGAGTACGTACCGATATTCTTTGAGATTTCTCGGGCCAATAATGTTCATTTTCATGTCCAAGTGGTGCCAGTACCTAAACTGAAGTTAGAAAAGTTTGAGAGTGTTCTCACACAAAAAGCCTTACAAAATAATGAAAAGTATCACGATCGCAATCAGAAGCTCGAGTTTATTAAGCTGGAGGACGGTACTACTCCGGAAGGTGACTATGTCAGATTTATTATTGGTACTCCCACCCGCACCTACCATGTGGCTCGTCTCCAGGAACCGGAGAAGATGATTGACTTACAATTCCCTCGACGGGTACTCGCGGTGACGCTTAACCTAACTAAACGAATCTACTGGAATCAGTGCAAACAACCAAAATTTGTTGAGACTGAGGAATGCGATGAGTTCAAGAAGTTCTTCAAGCCCCACGATTTCACGACCAAATCAAATGCAGACCAATAAATTATAAAGGATGGGATGGGATATGTATATACACGAAATACAATAATTGTCTATGATTGTGCCGCAAGCTCACGGGAACACTTACCGCAGCCACAATCGAAAAACCATTCGGCAAGCTCCCGACGCCGGGTCTCCACCGGCTCGTTGAGGTAATTGCCGTAATCAATACACAATTCTTCGCCTTCAGCAATGTCTCGAAGAGCGGTGAACGTAAGTTTACGACCAACGCGTTTCTTAATGATGTTTGGTTCACACAGATGATTGAAAAACAGCGCCAGTGGGTACACGCCAAACCCAAAGAACTCCCGGTCTTCCTCGGCGGTTTGCGACTGGGACCAAATGCCAAATGCGTTGCTTAGATTGCGGCCAATACAAGCTCTAATGGTGCTGGGAGTAATATAACGCTGGAGCTCGGGTCGTACCACAAGGTACAAAAACTTGTATATGTTAATGTAGGCATCGAGTAAGTATGGGTACCGGTGAACCTTCTCATCTTCTGTCAGCTGGAGCAAGTTGAACATCACTAGTTCCATTGCGTCCGCCTCGCGGTCGGTAACGTCGCCGTAATAGGTCGAAGTCAGAGCATTCGACTCATCAGCCAAGTCATGCATCCGAAATAACGCCGCCACCACATACTTGGCTTCCATATAATCGCTTTCGGAAAGCTTTGGAATTAATTTCAGCCGTTTCAGAGGCTTCATTGCCATAACCTTATCATGCCACTGTTCGGCCTCGGTCCACTGCCGATCAATGGTCTCCGCTAGCAGTGAGCCACTAAGCTCGGGTTCTACCGGTTCCGGATCCTCCAGTTGCTGATGTTGTTCTATGGCCATCAACGAGTCAAACAACACTTTATCAGGATCAGCTTGCTCGAAGGCAGCAACACACGTGGGGCTACAGAAGTATAGCAGCAGATTCGAGTTCTTTCCCTGGGGTTTCGAAAGCCGGGATTTGAGTGTTTTCCCATCATCATAGTGAAAACAATAACAACACACCTCTTTTTTAAATGCCCGGGTAACGGTACTGGCAAACGGCTGTCTGGCTTCAAAGACGATGGCCTGGGCCGGTACCGGTTGTGAGGTAAAGCAGCCGCGACCGCCATATTTGGTGGGTCCCACGGTGAATAAAGGAGATAGCCGGTTGAGAATGGCTTCGTCTTCGCCAACAAGCGTCGACGTTTCGCTGGTAATGTCTAGCATGGTAATCTGGGAGGAAAGGCTAATCAATTTTCCATATCCGCAAAAATGCAGGGACTGTGTTGGTTGGGAGCCCGTATAGATAATTAGACGTGTAAAAAACCGTTATCGAAGCTTGGAAGCGATGCCGAGAAGGGGCGGTTACGAGTGGTCACACCGTAGGAAATTTGAAACATTGTTTTATAACTCTTAGACTGTCCACTGATAGGCGAAATTAATATTTTTCACTAACAAAATTCTTCCTCTCCTTGTTTGCTGTGATTTCAGTGGTATGCTTTCTTCTTCGGATATGTGAGACACAACTATGTCAGATCGAGATGCGATGCCTAACCTTCATTACCATCATCTATCTTGCACTGCCGATATATCTCTCTTAGGTCACATCCCCACACCAATGGAGTCTCAAAGGGCAATAAAATGGGCCATGTAAGTACTGGACACGCCACAGTTTACCCACGTTGTGGCTGTGAGTAAAAAGGAAGGTGTCAGTGAAAATTTTTACCTTCAACATAACCCATCTGAACCATCCTCAATAAACTACTAGTCAACTCCTTAGCGACTTTCTGCTTGAAATTGGGTATTTATGCTAATTATACCCGAAAATCGTTGCGATGGGGTCGACAACCACTAGTGTGGGTCTCATCCTGTATATAGACCCGATATTATCCTGCAATTACCGCGACAAACCGAAGTGAAAACGCCGTAGCATCGTTACTTACACCACACTTCATTATGACTGGCCCCGTCCCTCCCGCGGTCGATTCGCTGTTGGATCTCATTGGTAACACCCCCCTCATCAGACTTAACAAGGTCCCCCAATCCTATGGCGTCAAATGTAAGGTTTACGCCAAGGTGGAATTGTTCAACGCCGGTGGTTCGATCAAGGATCGTATCGCCAAAAACATGGTGCTCGAAGCGGAAAAGCAAGGCCGGATCAAGCCCAACGCTGGCTACACCTTGATTGAACCGACCTCGGGTAATACTGGTATCGGTTTGGCCCTTGTCGGTGCCGTGAGAGGTTACAGAACCATCATTACTTTGCCCGAAAAGATGTCCAACGAAAAGGTGTCGGTGCTCAAGGCGCTTGGGGCTGAAATCATCAGAACCCCCACCGAAGCTGCTTGGGATGCTCCCGAATCGCACATTGGTGTCGCCAAGAAGTTGGAAAAGGAAATCCCCAAGGCCGTCATCTTGGACCAATACGGTAACGTTGCCAACCCCGACGCCCACTACTACACCACCGGTTACGAAATCTGGGAACAAACCCAAGGTAAGGTTACCCACTTGGTTGCTGGTGCCGGTACTGGTGGTACCATCACCGGGATCTCCAAGTACCTTAAGGAAAAGAACCCCAAGATTGAAATCACCGGGGCTGACCCCAAGGGTTCGATTTTGGCTCAACCCGAATCGCTCAACAACTCCACCGAAGGCTACCTCGTTGAAGGTATCGGTTACGACTTCATCCCCGATGTCCTCGACAGATCCACCGTCGACAAGTGGATCAAGACCGATGACGCCGACCTGTTCAAGTTGGCTCGTCGTATCATCCGCGAAGAAGGTATTCTCGTTGGTGGTTCGTCGGGTTCGTCGATGCAAGCTGCTCTCGAAGTGGCCAAGGACTTGACCGAAGACGACGTGTTGGTGGTGGTGTTCCCCGACTCGATCAGATCGTACCTTTCCAAGTTTGCCGATGACGAATGGATGAAGACCAACGGCTTTGAAGTCGAAGAAACTTCGCAACAATCGAACACCGACGACTTCTTGGCGTCGAAGACCATCAAGGACTTGGTGGCGGACAAGGCCCCCGTGGTCACCGTCACTTTGGCTGACACCGTGGGTAAGACCTTCGACTTGTTGCAACAGAACGGGTTTGACCAATTGCCGGTGCTTAACGCCCAAGGCCAATTAGTGGGGCTCGTGACGTTGTCGTCGATCTTGAAGCTGTTGTCGACCAAGAAGGTGCAATTGACCAACTCGATTGCTCTGGTCATCATTGACTTCCGTAAGCTTGCCGACTTCGAAAAGTCGTTTACCATCTCCAAGGAATCGGGTTACTCTAAGCGCAAGTACGAAGCTATCACTTTAGCCACTCCCTTGCTGAAGTTGAACAAGTTCTTCGAAACCAAGTCCAACGCTATTGTTACCGACGACGACAACAAGCCGGTGCAAATCGTCACCAAGGTCGACTTGATCTCGTTTTTGACCAAGAACACCTCGTTTTAAACTGTGCTCATCTGAAAGCTGAACCTATTCATGTTGGTTTATAATTTAGCAGGTTTGATACATCTATATAGTGCATTGACGTCTGGTTAATATAAGTGTAGCCAAAGAAATCGTTTCCATCAATAATGATATCAAATGGTTGCTTAATAGGCTCCAGCCAAAGCGGTAATTGTCGCTTGCGCGGTGGTTGCAACCGCCTGCATATAGTTAACCAATCACCACCGCGAGATTAATAAAAATTTCAATCGTCGCGCACTCAAACGAAGGTTGTCTACGACTCGCCTATAACCATGCTCAGATCGTTTGCCCTGAGAACGCTCCAACCCGGTCGGTTGTTGACCAGCCACAGAGCATACTCTACTATCGTTGGTGTCCACAGAGACACCCCGCAAGACAACCCTAACATCCCCTTCGAGTTCAACTCGGAGAACAAAAAGCGGGCGGAAGAAATCATCGCCAAATACCCTCCTCAATACAAGAAGGGTGCCTGCATGCCCTTGTTGGACTTGGGCCAACGTCAATTGGGGTTCACCTCGATTTCGGTGATGAACTACGTCGCTAAGATGTTGGACATGCCTCCGATGAGAGTGTACGAAGTTGCCACCTTCTACACCATGTACATGAGACACCCCATGGGCAAGTACAACGTGCAAGTGTGCACCACCACCCCCTGTCAATTATGTGGTTCCGACGGTATCATGAAGGCTGTCACCGACTACTTGCAAGTGAAGCCCGGTCAAACCACCAAGGACGGTTTGTTCACGTTGCAAGAAGTGGAATGTTTGGGTGCCTGTGTCAACGGGCCCATGTTGGCGGTTAACGACGACTACCACGAAGACTTGACCCCTGAAGCCACCATTGACATCTTGAAGAGATTGCAAAAGGGCGAGGACGTTCCAGCCGGACCGGTTTCGGGCAGAGACTCGTGTGAACCCCAATCGGGGAGAAAGGTGTTGTTGTCGAACGAACCCAACGACATCAGAAAGTTTACGAGATCTGATTTGTAATGAGCATATAATTAGCACCGTGTATTTTACACCAATAGACGACAATAAAGGAGGTTTGGTTAGACACCACAAAAAAAACATTAGGGACTATAATTTGCCGATGAAGTAACTGAAAATTTTCAGGTAATGTCAAGTATGAAAATTTGCCTACCTCGCTATCAGTAGCCGTCACTGTTCCATTACGTTCTACGGCCTTACCTCTATCCCCAAGTAAGCCAACAACCTAAAACATGTCAACGAGTATTTAACTGACACCGTCCCATCATGTCAATACCGTTAATGCCGTAGGTACTGGCTCGAGCTGCACTCCATATTCCCCAGGTATTATCACCGCATTTGATTTCCGTTGCCTGCAGGTGGCGGACTGTGGGTGAGTCAGATTCGGCAATATCTCGTGACCCATTAAAAGAAATCGATACATCACCGTTCCGAAAATTATTCAAACATATTCCACAACTTTCATTGCTCTGGTTAGCTTCAACTGAAATCATGGGGAAGAAGAACAACAACAAGATCTATTCGGTGGAGACGGAACTTGTCTACGCTCCTCTGACTGACCAGCACAACGCCTCCGTGGCCCCGCTTTATCAGCTGGCGACGTTCAAGCAGCCTTCGCTCAATGATATGGGCGAGTATGATTACACTCGTTCGGGTAACCCTACTCGGACTCATTTGCAAAACCACCTTGCCCGTATCATGAAGGCAAAGCACACCTATGCTGTCACTTCGGGCATGGGGTGTTTGGACGTGATTACCAAGATCTTAAGACCCGGTGACGAAGTGATTGCTGGTGATGACTTGTACGGTGGCACCCAACGGTTGTTGACCTACATGCACAACAAAGGTGACATCATTGTCCACCACCATGACACTACCAACACCGAACTCATTAAGCTGAAGATTTCCACCAAGACGAGAATGATTTTCTTGGAACTGCCCACCAACCCGTTGATTAAAGTGGTCGACGTCAAGAGTATTGCTGACTACGCTCACCAGGTTAACCCCGATGTCATCGTTGTGTTTGACAACACCATGATGTCGCCGGTGCTTATGACTCCGTTAGATTTGGGTGTCGATATCCAATACGAACTGGCCACCAAGTACATGAACGGACATCACGATATTATGGCGGGGGTTTTGGCTACTCGTCTGGACAAATTAGCCGAACAACTCTACTTTGTTATCAACCTGACCGGATGTGGGTTGGCTCCGTTTGATTGTTGGTTATTGCTGCGAGGCTTGCGGACGTTGGCGGTACGTATCGAACGCCAGCAACTGAACTGTGTTCGTATTGCCGAATTCTTGTCGCAAGTGGGGTTCAAGGTACGGTACCCGGGGCTTAAAAGCCACCCCCAACATGAATTGCATAACTCGATGTGCCGCGGCTACGGTGCAGTGTTGTCGTTTGAAACGGGCAACATCAAGTTACTGGAAAAGATTGTCGAGCTGACGGATATCTTTGGTATTGCCGTGTCGTTTGGTTGCGTAAACTCGCTTATCTCGATGCCATGCAAGATGTCCCACGCCCTGATCGATGCTAAGACTCGGGCCGAGCGGGACTTCCCCGAGGACTTGATTCGGTTGTGTATTGGTATCGAAAACTGCGAGGACTTGATCAACGACTTGACCCGGGCGTTGTTGAAGCTGGGAGCAGTAAAGGTCAACTCTCAGGACGAGTTGTACTTGGCGCTGACGGCCAAGTTGTAATGAAAGTAAACTAACATGATAAACGATTCCGGATCGCCAATAGTGATTCGACTACATATATAATAACATATTCTTCTCGAAACTCATATATTGATGCCATAGTAAAAATTGCCAATTCGGTTTTCACACAACCAACTCCACTTTCATCGATGGCCAAAAAACCGGTGATATAACCTTCGCGGTTTGAGCCAGGGGTATAGATAAACTGTCATGATGCAATGTAAGTTAGGCGGGAATAACCAAAATCAGCTAAGAGTGGGAATCGGAAGTACTATATCAGGGCCAACTGAGCCATGTTTTCCAGATACCGATGCTTAAGGGTCAGATCATCGACGTCCATCAATGATGATGCTGGTTCTGCGAGTCTCACGTGGATGATCGATGGCGCCGTGGCTAAAGTAGCGGCAATCACCTTACACACCGCGACCATGGGGTCGCCATCGGACATCGACAGCACCATGAGCTCAGTATGAGCATCGTAGACAAGGTAATGACGGAGAGTAGCGTGGGAACTGACACACACGTCGAGGAGAAACTGGAGGTGGTAGTCGACGCCGTCGGGCCCGTCGTGGTCGCAATTGCTAACGAATAAGCTGTGCAATTGCTGGGGAGCAGCCATGGGCGAGGTAAACACCGACAGGATGATGGTCAACTCCTCGAGCTGGGGTGGAAGCACAAGCAGGGTGAGGACACAGTTCTCTAGGCGGAGCTGGCGGAGATTCAGATGGCTGGGGAATGCAAACGGGCCGAGCCGCAGGTCGTGGAGCCGCAAGTGGGCGAGATGAGGCCAGCGGCCGATGAAGCCGAGGTCACCACCAATGTCGTGATGCCTCAGAAAGAACTTTGTGATCTTAGCCACGGCATGGGGCGGCGGGTGGCGCCAGTGGTTATCTATGACCAATTCGCACGAGCGAATGTGATGGGAGTAGCCGCTGAGCTCGGCGTAGGCGACGGCACCGCTGCCGTACCAGCGGACGTCGACGTTGGCAAAGGTGTCGAGGTATAGCTGGCACTGGGACGGAGGTATCAGGTCGGCGTCGTCGCCGCCGATGGTCAAGGTGTGGCGGCGATGGCGGATCCAATGGCCGCGAGGATGGTGGGGCCCCAACGCCTGGACGAGGCGGAGCACCAGGGGGAGGTCGAGATACGTCAACACCAAGTCGACGACATCGTCCACAAGAATGTCCATGCTGGAGGGGGGACAGGCACGGGCTATATAGGCGGGCGCGAGGTCTGCAGCTGAAATGGAGGGGGGACGCCGGCGGGTCTATTTCGAATGAGGCTATTTGGGTGCAGACGCCTAACAAATCCGGGGAAACAGCAACGTTTACAGACCGAGGCGACGCTGAAGTAACGGCGATGGCAGTCAGGGAAAACAGAAACGGCCGAGGGGAGCGACGAGGTGACGTTGACAAGGGTAGTCGGCAGGCGACGATGGTCGATGGGATGGAGATGGAGATGGGGTGGGATCGGTTTAGCGATGGCGGGGAAAAATCGAGGTAGCACCAGCGGGCAAGCGACGTATATATACACGGCTGACGCCGAGACCAAGCGTCGACTACGAGTTTTAGTGATGGCGCCGAAAGCGTTGCGGTCACGCTCACAGTGAAAGATTGTCTCGTTGGGGCTGAGATGGCCTGTAAAGGTGCTGATGTGTCGCTCGTGCTTTGTACCATTCCAGGCGCCTGCATCGCACTGAAGGATAGTGTAGGTTCGTGCTGCACCAGCGACCTGCCGAAGATCGTCGATTAGTCACTAGCATCCACCCTGCAACCTCCGTCAAGGTACACCCCCTAGCCATCGGAGTCTACGTTTAAACGGTGCAGCCGACAGGCACTGCTCGTAAGTGCCCCGGCGCTATCTGTCATCAGCAGTATTCTCCCTGCCTCGCTCCCCCACGCTGGCTAATCGTGGGGGTGGGAGGGGGGCGACGAGATTGAAGGACAAACCCAGATGCATGGCCTACGGGGAAGTGCGGGATCGGTCAGCGGGCGCTGGGCGCTATGTGGCCGTTTTGCACTTTGTGACCGTTGACTTAGCGTTCGGTATGTATCTCGCCGACACCCGTGGATCGATCCATCGGCAATCGTCGTATGCGCAAGTGGTGCCGTTGGCCCCGATGACGACAGCGATGCGGCGCCAGCCCCCGACGACGTCTCGGCGCCGTCGTCTGGCGCCGGCAATCGTCGTGGGTGACCTCCGACGTTAGGGGGTGTGCAAGCTTGTGACGGAAGCAAGTACGACGAAGCAGGTCAAGATGGTGTGTTGCCGCGGAGCATATGCCAGGCGGGGGGGCTTGGTGCCACAGAGGCCTTGTGGTCCTTGGTCGTGCGCCAACCCATCGCGCTTAGGGCCCAGTTAAGCAATGTTTACGACCGGTCGCTGCAATAAATTGCATCGGCGTCGCCTTGAGGCAGCATCAGGCTTTGTGGTCGCCCATGTCTTGGGGGGAGAAGTGGGACATGGTCGCTGGTGCTTGCTTTGCCCTGCACGACACCATTAGCGTTGCGAGCATTACTCAGCATCAGCATGATCAGACATTTGCCCCTCGTTTCCCATGGAGGCTGAGTCTCGTCGTGCCCCAAAAACTGGTTTCATCACAAACTCTTGGTCGTCGTATACGCAGTTATCGCCCGTCACCCCGACCTGGCCAATGTCTGCGAGATAAACTTTCGGCTAGTTGCCGATATCGTCGGACCGCCGACGCTGTCGCTGACGTCGCCGAGGAGCTGTGAGTTCGCCGAACATCGTCCCCTGCCTAAGTAACCCCCTCTCCCCCTCATCGCTAGTCGAAGCCTCCACCACCACGAACAATGATGCAGAAGACGTCTGTCCAGGTTTTGTGGTTTGTGGTGCCGGCCACAATATTCGTAGACATTTCTTTTCCGCAGATAAGTCGACCGATGATTCAATCAAGCTTTGTCCCTTTTTCCAAGATTGACGGAAATCTCCGTAGTGGTGGAATTCGCGTTATTTTTGCTTATTTTGGAGGCGCTTTGTCCCACCTCAAATTTCCGCTCATCTTTCCGCAATAAGACCACCCAATTTGCCACCCTTCGGTCGCACTCAGCGAAAAAATCATTTTTCTCCCTGACGTCGCTTATATGCACACCGCTCGTCATACACGTCTGATACCAGACGCGTTTGTTAAAACTTAAGAGTTAGATGCTGATGGACCAAGGTGCGTTATTAAAAGTGTTCAACGCTAAGAACCCTCCCGGTTCGTTGGAACCGTTTGTGGTGCAGATCGTCCACATGAAGTCCATCTCCCAAACCGAACACAAGTACCGCATGTTGCTTGGAGATGGCGAGTGGCTGATTCAAGCGATTCTGGAAGGTCCTTGCGGAGAACAGATCCACAACCAGGGAATTGAAAGGGGAACGTGTATCAAGGTATTGGAATACCTGGTAGTCAATGCTGCTGCCAAACGGTTAATTATACTCAAGAATGTCGAGGCGGTTCCCACGGTCAGTCCCAGTTATAAATCTAAGGACCTCAAACCGGTGGAAACCTACTACCAAGCTCACCCCGACGAAGACTTGTTTGCCAGTGAGGATAAGCCGGCGGCGTCCGCCACCTCAGGGTCGCCCGCTACCCACATGAGAGAATCGGCCGCTCCCCTGGGGCGGAAGGTTACGATGATTGAAGCATTGTCTCTTTATTCAAACATTTGGACGATCAAGGCGAGAGTGACCTACAAGGGCGACCTTCGTACTTGGTCGAATAAAAACACTGAAGGTAAACTTATCAACTTCAACCTTCTTGACGAGCTGGATGAAATCAGTGCTACTGCGTTCGGGGAAACCGCCGACAGACTTGAGAGAGAATTGCAAAAGGGGAAGGTCTACTACTTTCTGAAGGGAAAAATCAAGGATGTCAATCCTAGATTTAACACTTTGTCCCATAGATTTTGCATCACCTTCGATAAGGAAGCCGTTATCGAAGAATGCTTTGACCAACTGGAAATCCCCAAGTTCAGTTTCAACTTTGTCAAGTTGGACCAAGTGCCGAACTTGGAAATTTCCACCACGATTGATGTCATTGGCGTGTTGAAGCACGTGCTGGACCTTATGGAATTCACGTCAAAGACTGGTCACGCCCATCAAAAGCGCACTATCACCATTGTCGACGATACGGGATATGCGATCGAAGTGGGATTGTGGAACAAGGTGGCTGCTGGCTTCAGTTTGCCGGAAGGCCTGGTGGTGGCACTCAAGCACTGCAAGATTTCTGAATTTAATGGTTCGCGTAACCTTTCATTGGCTCAGTCGGGGGCATGCGTGGCCAATCCCGACCTGCCTGAATCCTACCGTCTTAAAGGGTGGTATGACAACTTGGGCACGGCCACTGATTTCAAGCTGCTCAAACAAGATAACTCCAGTGGCTCCAATCCCATGGACCTGCGTAAGACCATTTACCAAGTTACGAGCGAAAACTTGGGACGACTGGAGAAGCCTGATTATTTCTCCATTCGCGCCTCTACGTCGTTCTTGCGTACCTCTGGTACCATAGCTTATCCCGCTTGTGTCAATGAAGTCAACAATAATGGTCGCACCATGACGTGCAATCGGAAGATCATTCAGGATGGCGATCAATGGCGTTGCGAAAGATGTAACATCACCGTGGACGAGCCCACCTACCGATACGTGCTCACAGCTCTGTTACTTGATGAATCGGGGCAAATATGGGCAACTTTCTTCGACGCCGAAGCTACGAAGTTACTTGGTATTTCTGCAACGGAATTGATGCTGCTTATGAATGAAGAGGATGAAGGTAAGACGGCGTCGACGGCGGTGTTTGAAGCGGCGACCTGGAAGGAGTATAATTTCCGGATCAAGGCGAAGTTGGACCTGTATAATGATGAAGAACGGGTCAGATATCAAGTGGTGGGGATGCATGATATCGACTACAATGCCGAATCGGAGCACTTGGCCGATGTATTGGCAAAGCGTCTTTGAATGGGGAGGACACTGGGGGGTTTTTGTTTAGTGATTACGATACTTAGTTTATGTTAATGTTTGACACTTGATCTACTGAAACTATCCACCAGGAAAGATTACAAGGCATTTCGTATATTCCATTCGTTAAAGACTCAACTAATCGTCGTGGTCCCAATTACCCGGCCGCGGTTGTTGAGGCATGACGGGACCGCCCGCCCGTTTGGCCATAATAATCTGGTCAATCAGCAAAATGGTGCAAGTGGCTTCAACCGCCAATTCAATCGCCATCTTCTTGGTGGCAAGCAAGTCATAGATACCCAATTGACGAATGTCACCCACCTCGTCGTTGTCGATATCGATCCCGGCACACTTGGCGTCGTCGGTGTCTTCGGAATGGGCAGCGTACAACTTGGACAAGAACTCGGCGGCATCGGCCCCGGCAGTTTCCGACAACACTCTCGGGATCACTTCAAACGCCTTGGCAAAGTGCTTGATGGCCAATTGCATCACCCCGGCGGTGGTCTCCCCCTTCTTCGTCACCAAGTTGACAAGATCAGCTTCGACGGCCCCGGCACCCGCCAATAACCGAGCATCCTTCAAGAGACCCTTGATGGCATTCACACCATCATCAATGGCGCGCTCGACATCGTCCAAGTTGTTTTGGGTGGCACCACGAATGATGATAGTCAGCGTCCGCAGAACCAGTTCGTTTTGACGAACGATGGTGACTCGGTCACCACCAATTTCTTTAGTCTCAATGACATCGATAACCCCCATTTCATCGGGCGTGGGAGCCCCCAATCTCGGAAGCGGGGTGGCACCACACACTTGACAGATACGGCGCACGTCAAACTTCGACGGCACCTTGAGCACAAGAAGCCCGTACTTATTCATGTAGTGCAATGCCAAGTCACCGATGGTAGAACCGGCAATGACGACTCTGACCCCCGAATCGTAAATCTCCTTACACATTTGATCCATTTGGGCTTCTTCGCCGGCGGAAAAGTCTAACATTTCTTGGGCGTTGTGTAAAAGCACCGTACCCTTGGTTTCCGTGGTGGTGATGTCGATGGGAGTAGTGAACACCACCACCTTCAGCCGTTCGGTGATGTTCTTCACCAGCCCTTCGGGTTCACGGGGGAAAACCATACCCTTGACCACTTCCAGCTGGCGCAACGACGCCCCCATGATCTTGACCACGCGCACGTTATCGATGTTGAACAGCTGGGGCTTTTGCGGGTTGAGGATGAATTTGACCGCTTCCACCACCAACTTAGTGATGAGGGGTTCGTTGGCGTACTGCTTGGCCAGAATAACCGGCTTGATAACTTTTTCCAACTCCAGATCGTCGGTGAGCAGCTTGGCTTCATCAACAACCAACGAGTCCAACAGCGCTACCGCGTGCTTGACAGCAATCTGGTAACCCTGGACGATTTCGGAGACCAGCAACCCAATAGTAACGAGCTTTTCGGCAATGGTCAACAATTCACCCGCCAACACGATGACGTAGTTAGTGTTGTCACCCATCTCAAACTCTTGCTGCTTCAGAGCTTGCATCAAGATCTTAACCACGGGGTGGACAATCTCAAGCTCTTGCAACATGGTGGCAGCATCATTGGTGACGAAAATCTTCCCGTGCTTGTTGACAATGATCTTATTTCTTCCCAGCGGGCCCATCAGAGTCGCCACCATCAGCGAAATTTCTCTAACAGCCAGAGCGTTCCGCTGGATAGCACCATCGGCATTGCTCATTGCCGAGTACCCCTGTTTGAAAAGGCCCGCGTTGGGCGCCAGCGGCATCTTCAATGACATACTGTGTTCGAATGGGTGAGAATCGGAACAGGAGTGATGAAAATTTGGTGAGATCAACCGTGTGCGCAATGAGGCAAACTCGAAACTACCAACTCAAGGAATGTAGTGAAGTTATGGAATAACATTTTGGTTTTGTAGAACTAGTTTGAAGATAATTGGGATACTGATCATTGAGCTAATAGAGTTTGTTGTGGAGTCTTGGTGGTGTTCGGGATCTTCGGGCGATGAGAAGTCACCTGAAAAACGCCTCATATATCATTAAAATCTAGTAGCTTGTGGAGTCAACCCATAAAATCAAATTGATTCAAATGTCATACCTTCCTTTATTACGATTCCGTCATATTTTTTTTTTTATTTTGACGTTTAACTTGTTTTGTGTTGATGAAGAGTTATGCTCCATGAACATTTGAGCCGCAGGCGCCGGATTTTCTCAAATACTGGATAAGGAACCTTCAATGTACTACAAATATTTTGTCGTTTCACTAGTGAAAGCAATCGTTCGTATTGTTTGAAAGAGAACAACTAAAGCTTTGCTTCATTAATGTAAGGAAAACACAAGGTACCTCGCAGAACCAACTCCTTCTTCGCTCACCGTCAGAATTCCCCCTAGATAAATCTCGGTGATCATGACCAGTAAGCTGTTTCAGCGGTAGATAGTTCCGGTCGTGGTTATAGTTATATGAATGCCAAGCTGTGTCGATATCGTATGGATCAATTTAGCCAGCCTCCATGAGCCAGCATACAAAGCATAAACCCCAGGCTACTGACCACCTTCTTGACCAGCCCCTGAGACAAACATAGTGTTGCTAAAAAGTAATGAAATGCGTTTTATTATTGTTAAAATGTCGTTACGTCGACACGGTGAAGATCATGACGATGTAATTGCTAAAAACCAGTCCATAACTCGATTAAAGGGGTATCATGAGTGTAGACGAGTCGCAGCAAATGTTTAGAGCGAACCCACCGAGCTATCGCCCGAAGAAAGCAGCTTTCTCCCTACCGACGGCGTTTCGGAGAAAAGTCTCGAGGGAAAGTCTTGTTCTTCGTGATAGCCAAGTGTGAACCGGTCTCTCTCATTCCGTTGTAATTCCATCTGGTACTTTCTCTCATCTTCAGCGATATCGAGGAATTTGGCCATATGCTTCTTTATTTCTTGTTCCTGGCGTGCCTGCCGCTTGATAAGGAAAGCCTCTTTCTTCTGGGGCAGCAAAAGCTTGCAATATAATGATTCACCGATCATGAAAGTGACTGGAGAAGAGAGACTTAATCGATGAACGAACGGCTGCAAGCTATATAAGCGTCGCTGAAATCATGACGTCATGACATCCAGCAAATTACGAGTGAAGCCCGGGACGTTGCTGGGACAATTTTCACCAGCGGATCTGGCGGGAAGCGACTCGGCTCGAAGAAAACCCCCTTTCTATTGGTTGTTTGGAACGTGGATCCAGCAAACTCGACCGTTGGGGCGTCGAAGGTCAATTCGTATCAGCTCCGTTCCATGTACATCTCACACGCAGGGTCCACAGTGCACCGGAAAAACATGTGATATACGGAGACAATCGGATATATGTGGGAGCCGGCGCCTTTTGCATAAGAGTATAAGGCTGGGGATTCACCGTCGACTGGGGGCTCGAAGCAGAGACTTCCATTGGTGTTAGGGCTAATTTTTCAGGAGCTGGTAGATATCGAGATTTGACACATTCATGCATGCACTTTCGGATAGAATGGGAAGGCCCCCATAGGGTAAGGTTACGATCTTCTCAGGCTCGAGAGGTTTAGTGTTACCTCCCATCGTATAGCAACCGGTATCGTCGTATCTAGCCAGACCGTTATCCTCGGGCCACGCCCGGAATTCGTGCCAAGGCTATACTTTGCAACCGGGTGATCGGAGATGTATAGTCGATCCGCAACTGGTTACCATCAGCGGTCTTACGATACAACAGTATTTGATCTTAATGTTAACACTACCAAAAAAAAAAGCAGTGTCAGGGACGCTTACGCTACCCGATAAATTAAGGGGCAAAAGCTGTTAGTGGCACCAACGCCAATGCTTTGCAGTTAATGGTTGTGGCGGGGCCAGCATCCCGCCCTGGTTGCTGCATGGACACGGGATACCCGGGCAGCTATCTCGACCAAGGCCAGTGTCAAGGGTTATGGGACGATATCGAGGTCTGGTCTCGAATTTTCATTATACGACCCAATGGCTGAGGGGTGCCTGTCCCAGTTTTTCCGAATCACCGCCGATGTAGCCGATGCTGGTGATTTAGAAAAGTGAAATTTTCACTTTGGTCGTCGGCAATCATCGGCTTATACTCATCAGCCTCACACCAGCCTCCGTGGGTTAAGTCGCGCGAAATGGGCAAGCAAGCGTCGGGATGTTTTCAACAACGATGCCGAGGATCATGATGACCCCAGCCAAATTCAACTTGGGGTATCTGGCATGTCTCCGGGGGGTTATACGGTCACGTACGCCGCTTGGTGGGTGGCGTTGGCCGGCGAGGACGTTGGCAACCCCTCGAAAGCCCAACACCGTCACCACCACCATACCCAAGATGGCTCCAAAAGAGTTCCGTAAGGATTTGTTTACGGTACCTAATATGTTGACAATGACGCGGATTGCCACCGCTCCCGCAATCGGGTACTTCATCGTCAAGGGGCAAGTGGACTGGGCAGCGGGGCTTTTCACCTATCTGTGCCTTACCGACCTTATCGATGGGTGGATCGCTCGAAAATTCAACCAAAAGCTGGTAGTAGGGCTGATCATTGATCCTTTGGCTGATAAGTTGTTGATGACGGTGTGCACGGTAGCACTTTCCGTCACTCATCAGATGCCGGCTCTCGTTGCTACCGCCATCATTGGCCGCGATGTCATGCTTCTGTTGATGGCATTTTATTACCGGTATAAACTGCTACTGCCGCCAAAGTCATTACGCAAATTCTTGGATATCCAGGGGAACCCCACAATCACTGTACTTCCTAACACATTGGGTAAAGTCAATACTGCTCTTCAGATGTTTTATATCGCTGGGTTAGTACTTCAGCCGGTGATTCAGCCGTATTGCGATATGCTGACAACAATGGATATATTCGGTGTAGTAGTGTTTTGCACCACAATTGCCAGCGGCTGTTCGTATGTGTTTGGCAAACATGCCTTCCGATACGTCAAATGAGCATAATATTAAAGGTACATAGGATAGAAGCTCATCAAGGCATATGCTGTACATTATAATTTGTAACCACACTATATTGCAAGCGACAGACTGGTTAAAAATGTGTCACTTAGTTGTGTCCTATCAGATTGAATTTTGCGTCTTTATTTTGTAAAATCCATTCGCGCAATTTTTAAAACAGTTTGCGCCCCGGCGCAAATATCAGGGGTGATGATGTCGGACGAGTGACGAGAGAATTGTTACGCCGTATATCGACGATCGCATTCATGATTCAAAGAACTATTATTCGTTTTTTTTTTAAGAGATCGACGTTGGTTCTAAAAGGCCAGCAAGTTCTTTTTCCGTCCATTTTGTTATTGCTAGATAAAAATATGTCGGATAGCAAGTATGGTGGAATTCCGTGAAAGGCACGAAGCTACCTTGTACTGTATTGACCTTACCCCTGCACATTGCAAGAATGACACTGGGCTTGTGTAGAACTTGTATCCCCAACCTTGTGCCTCAATCATGGAGCATGCACACAAGCATGATATAAATCGTTCCCCTCAATCTTGGCGACCACAACATTATCTATGGAGGCGATATAGTCTAAGGTGACAGCTATGTAAGATCAACTCAGAAGTACCCTCTAACACGAAAAGGAGATATCGCGGAAACTCGGAACGGAATTTTTTGACGCAATGTTAAGGTTCCATAATAAAAATGTTTGAGACTTTGACGATGACAAATCACAATACCCAACCTAATCTTATTCACGCAACTAAGCCTCGAAATTGACATTGCCAGGTTTGACTTTAAACTTCCTCTTCAGCACCTTGCTGTAATATTCCCGATAGCCAGCATTTCACCCGTGGGTGTATATCACATTGTCAGAGTTGACGAAAAGAAAAGCTTTTGTTGCATGAAATTGACCTAAGCGGATTATGTTAACCTAAATACCATAGGGGATACGAGGTCAACCCGAGTGGATGCTCCGACGTAGGTGACGATATACCTCGATGAGACGGCGATTATTTGAGTTGGCAATTTCCTCAAGCAACAGTATAGGTACGTTACGGCTGTTTGTCAAGAGTACACCCAAGTAAAATGATACTAGGTTGCAAGCTTGTTGCAAGACAGGCTGGAGGGTAGCCAGAGTTTTAGGTGGTGATGCTGATGCCGTAAACTCCACAACTTGGCGAGCAATCTCAATATGTGTATCCACCAATTTGGCGAGAAGCTTTAAAACTGGTAACTTCGCCGCCGTGGCAATACACTTATGAATGAGAGCGACACATTTCACGGGCAATCGACGGATTCGGGCCAAACGAGAAGTTATCCACTCGATATCGTGTGTATCGCCGTTGTTGCGGATCAACAGGAGAAGCACAGTAGCCAATTTTGTCGCTAATGGTTGTCTACCCGGCACAGAATCGATATGTCGACGCATTTGAATTTGCCGCCGAAAGCTTACCACGGCATCTGCACGATGATTAGTAGTGATTTGGGTGATAGGGGTAATTGAATCTCACGTACCATTAGCTTTAAAGATGTGATTGGATCGTTTAAACCGAACAACGGCAGCAGCTATGACCAATTCCATGTGTATGGAGTGCAATGGAAGTCAAGTGTTGAGTTAGAGTCGACTTTGAAGGAGTGTTTTAACGTGGTTATGAGCTATACCTAAAACACATATAAGTGAAACATGCGTGGGGGAGCAAAGTTTATGGTAAATATGGGGCCGTTCGGAGATAACTCAGTATTTTGTGGCACCGAAGCTCTATGATGTTAGCCCCCTGTCTTCACCCGCATTCGAATCCAAATGCGTCTTCGTATACAATTTCCGGGATAACACCGTCCTTTCCAGTTACCAAGCCGAGAGAAGACCAAACGAGCATATAGCCACCCCTGATCATCAACATCGTCGAGCATCAACACGTACCATTGAGGCCACTTCCATTCCCACGTGGGATCTGGTAGAGGATAGTAGGACAAGTTATGATGGATCACCGGCACTCGACCGCCACCAACTCGTTCGTACGGCGCCGGGTCCACTAGTGGTAATAACAGCTTCAGGGAGAACATCGGCAATCCCAAGGCATTGAGTCCTCGTTGGTTCTCCACGACAAAGTCGAGATGGTAGGGTCCGTCTTCTTGCTCAAACTGGGTGATTACCGCTACCAAATCGCGGTATCGCCACCGGCGGCGGGTTTTGGCCCGTGCTCGAAGACGCTCACGAAGATCATCAATGAGGGCACTTCCGTCCATCAACCGATCGCTGCTGGCTCGACTACAGATGTTAATATGGTGGTGGCGGGGAAGGCAAGAGGTATGTGCGTGCGTTGATATCGAGGACTCGAACAAGCCATGATTTTTTTTCCGGGCGTGCACAAAGCATACAGAGGAATTGTCATCCTTCTTGGCTCGGAAATAACGGAATTCAATGGTTTCTGGAGCCGGCAGTATTTAACTTTGGACGTAGCTATCCACCACAGTTCGACGTTCGATGTCGTAATACTCCGATAACTATCCCTATTCTCCCTTTTTATCTAGGTCCGATCCCCTCACATCTTGTCATTGTTAATTGCTTTAGCCAATTCCCTTGTCAATGGTCATTCATTTGTCATCTTCAAACTCTATTAACACATCCTCGACGTCAACCAACCTCGGCGTGGTCTCGGGCCCTTCATTTGGCGGTCTGCCGCTCGACATCCCCCCACGCCATCCATTGTGGAACTCCTCGCGTAATTTTTTATGCGCGGTCAATTGTCTTTGCTTTTTTCGCATCATAAGAAAAAGGCTTGACCTCCACAATTATCGCTACTTCGCGAATGATGAATTACGGAGCCAACCCTGTGGTTTACGACCAGAGACAACTGGAGCCAGTGGCTCCAACGGGATACACTCAACCTCAACAAGTGGTGGGTGCCGGTACTCAGTACCCGCCGGGGCAGGCCCCAGCAAAGGAGGCGAAAGAGGTGAAGCAAGAAAACAGCGAAATGGGGAGGCTGTCACTGAGAGGACTGGGGTATTCGTTCTTGCCCCATCACAATCCCTTCGACTTCAACTCCTATCCCATCACAAACCCGCCCCTTTTCGATCTGACAATGAACCTCCCTTACGACACCCCTGAAGGGATCCACCGCCGCCGCCGGATTTCTATTTCCTACGGTCAAATCAGTCAAATTATAAATCACGAAGCCATATTTGACTATGACGCTGAAGACGACCTGTCTTCCCAAGGAGCTGCGCCAAGTTCCACGGCTATTAGTCATCAACAACAGTTTGCTAATTTCAAGGGATTCGAAGCGTCTCAAATAGCACAGGCTCAGGCTCAAGCACAAGCACAAGCTCAAGCACAAGCACAAGCACAAGCTCAAGTTCAAGCTCAAGCTCAAGTGCAAGCTCAGGCTCAGCCTCGCTTCACCCAAACATTCCCTCCTTCGAATCATGTTTTGGATCAGCAAAACACCCAAGCGGCAGCACATATAGTAGCTCCGGCTCCTGTGACCACTCAACCTACTTCGGAAATACCCTCTACAGCTCCAACGTTACCCGCCCCCTCATCCGCCGGGGGTAACCTGACACAATTAGCCGCAGGTGTCCCTCCAAACAACCATCAATTGATTTACAACGACGAAGTGATTTTCAACCCCAACAACGGCCCCATTCCGGGAACCGCTGCTTGGAAAAAGGAGCGGCTTTTGGAGCGTAACCGTATTGCTGCTTCTAAATGTCGCCAACGTAAAAAGCAAGCTCAATTGGATTTACAGAATAATGTCTCTAAGATTGAAAAGCGATTGAATGCCGAAACCAAACGTGCTGATGATGTCGAACGCCAACTCAAAGAGTACAATGAAGTTTTGGCGTTGTATTTTGAGACTCAAGATCCTAGCCACTTGGAACGATTACGCAATAAGGTGTCTTCGTTCTACAGCTAGCATGACATCGTCTCAAGTCAACACATGCTTCAAATTGTGTACACGTCATTTTGTCCGGGACATTTATAGAATTGATAGTCGGATACTATCAAGTTTGCTTCTTCCATTTATTGTTTTTGTTGTTTTATTTTTCTAAGTTGTCATATATAAACATGAAACTGTCGTTGTTACGTCTTGTCATATCCTAGTTTAACCTGAAAAATGGATTGCACTTATTTCTTGATCAACTGTGAAATCAAATGATAGATTAGGTTGACGTAGCTGGTTTGCTGCAAGCACCATTTGTGGGCTGGTTGGTATTATTGTATAGGTTTGGACGCCACGGACGAATATAATTAATGTACAACGGAGTTCACCGTGGAAAAGCAATATTAGTTTGAATCAGTCGCAACGGTTCTTCTCCGCTTGTTGAATTAGCTCATGCTTAATTCGACGATGTTGAATAATGTGAAAAAGGTACCGGTACGTTTTGTGTCATTTTCGTGATGAAGAGATGTGGCCGCGGATCCATATTTTTAAATTGCTTTGGCACCTGCGCTAATAATGTAATGTAGGTGACTTTAAGCTATACGGCGGCGACTCGGGACAGCCGCAGATGGAAAAACGGCGGGGAAGATATTAACGATGGACAAAGTCCATTAATGAATATTTCTGTGCCACGGACCGGTGTAAGTTCTAACTCTTCGCAACGTGTACAAAAGGCTACTCTCGTTATACGCGTAATTAAAATTGATGCAAGATCAAGATGTCATGATGGATACATCGACCTAGACCATGACGATATCGGTAGCACTTATTGCATCTACTGCACCTATTGCACCTGCTTACCATCGGCATCGACGAGCGACACTTCGCTAGATTGAGGACCGGGCCCGATTTGGGTCAAGATCACCCGCGACACCCCTTGGTATAAGTTAGGGTTAGCGGCGATCCCCAGCGGTTGCAACTTTGACGTGTCGGCCTTGTCCCAACCAGACACCTTACCGAAGTGCTCGTAAAGCATGCCTAACACCTTGCTTTCGTTAGATTCGTCATAATAGATGACGGCATTGGGACCGGCGTCAAAGGTGTAGGCGGCAATGACGCCTTCCTTGTCGTTTAATTGGTGCACCAACTTAATGATTTGCTTGGAGGTGTCATTAAGGTAGAAGATGGGGGGGTATGAATCCAAGCAAACGGCGTGGAACGAGTTGGAGTCTTGCATGGTGAGTTTGGCAAACGTGGGGAAATCTTTTTCCAAGATCAGCTTCTTCATTTCATCGAAACGACGAGGCACTTGCTCGGTTATCCGTTCCTTGAACAATTCCGACGTCGCCACTGTGGTTTGCATCCCCGTGGTCGACGGAGTATCCTTCTTGTCGTCGCTGACCACAAGAATCGCCGCCTTCATGCCTGGCCAGTGGTCGACATCGGCAATTTGCACTGCCTTCGAGTCGGACCCATCGGCAGCATCACCCATTTCCCAGGCAACAAAGCCCCCATACAACGACCGACACGCCGACCCCAGACCTTGTCTGGCAATTTTGGAAAGTTCACTCATATCCTCATCGAGCTCGTACAACTTAGCGATGGCCGACACCAAGGCGGCAAACCCAGCCGCCGACAGAGCCAATCCAGCCGCCGTAGGGAAGTTGTTTTCCGACACGATACGAAGACCATAGGTGCTCAAGGCTTCGGCACCAGTAGCCTCTTCCTTAGCGCGACGTAACCGGCGAAGTTCACCCAAGCACGCTTGAGTCCGAGCCGAAGTCAACGGGTGTTCTTCACCATTGATAAGCAACTTGTCGTCGCCAAATTCGGGCGACGCCGCCACCGACGTCAACGTTCTCAAGTCCAGCTGGGCGAGAGTGACCGAGATCGACGAGTTAGTGGGAAGGTTAAGCTTAGCATCACGCTTACCCCAATACTTGAGAGTCTAGCCAGTTAGTAGATGTCGTTGGGAATGGTTCAACGAAGCGAATCACTTACAGCGATGTTGACGGGAGCGGTTACCGACGCGGTGTGAACTGCCATGGATATGTGTCGTATAACTGGCACCTCCGAAAATTCGCGTTCTTCAATGGGTACGACGAGACCGGGACTGTGGACAATTTATCAGAGTACAAACGTCAACAAATGTAAAGAAATGATCGTGTCACAATTTTCATAGGTTAGTTTGATTAATTCGTAACTTTACCCGAAAGTAAAAAAAAAAAAAATTTAGAAGAAAATGTGCCGTTGGCTTCGATGATGGGCTTTGATGTCGTCGGGTCAAACGTCATCGCAACTCTACACGTGGTAACATTCATTGTATTGTTACAAAACTATTATGTATCGAAAAAACAAAAACCATTACCCCTTACGGGTCCATCTCCACAACCGCGCCTTGCAATCCCCGGACCCGGTGGCGAAGATGCCTTCGGTGCCCTTAGAGTTGAGTGAAACCGCGACCGAAATCACCGAGTTGCGGTGACCTTGCAACATCAAGAGCGGGTTGCCGCTCAATTGGTCCCAGAAAATGACCCCACGGTCCTTCGAGCCCAGCAAAATGTACTCATTATTCGGCGTCAGACACACCGACAACACAAAGTCCTTGTGGCCAATGTAGGTAACCTCACACGACGACTTCTTTTGAGCGCCCCCGGGGCCACTCAGCGCCTTACCTTCCAAGTTCCACAACTTCACCGTCCGGTCCAACGACCCCGAAGCAATTTGCTTGCCGTTGACGGTGAAGGCCACCGAGTACACCGAGTCTTCGTGGCCGTTGCCGTTTTCATTGCCAGAATCCAAGCGTTCAACGAGGAACCCGGTGAGCGAATCCCACACCCGCACGGTGCGGTCCAACGAACCGGCAGCGATAAGGTTACCATCGGGCAGCACCGCCACCGTGGTGACACCATCTTCGATCAGAAGGGTAAGCGAGCATTGCGACAGTCTCAAGTCCCAAATACGCACGGTGCGGTCGCCCAGCCCCGACACCAACCGGTTGCCATCGGGGAAGAAATCAAGCGAGTAAATGTCTTGTTCGTGGCCGCGCAAAATCTTAATGATGCGCTTAGTCGTCAAATCCCAGATACGGATCAACTTGTCTTCGGCCCCGGTGGCCAAGTACTTGCCATCGGGCGAGAAGCACACCGATCTGATGTACAAATCACCGTTCAGGCCGACGCCACCACCGCCAACTTCGCCTTCGCCTTCCTTGCCTTCGCCACCTTCGCCCAGGTTTTGATCGTCCATTAACTTAGCGACAAGCTCCCCAGTTTCCACATTAAACACTTGGGTAGTCTTGTTGCACCCAGTAGCGATAAACTTACCGTCCTTGGAAAACCGCACGCAACACACCACCAGCGAGTGATCCAACGAGTGGATGAGTTCAACGTCTAAGTCCCGCTTGAAAGCAGGGTTGTACAACACGTAGTAATCGCCCAATTGCTTCTTGAAATCGGGGTTAGCCTTAGCCGCGTCCAAGTCAGAAAGGAAGGGAGGGATTTCCTTAACGTGCAACGCCTTTTGCGCCGGGTTGACAACATACAACGACAGGTCAATCACTTGCAACGCCGTCAGTGTTTCTGGGGCCTGTTCGGGCTTCGACGGGTCCTTGGGTGCCGGCACCGGTTGAAGGGTGGGGGCGGGAGCGACGTTAGCTAGCGGCTTGGGTTCGGTTTTGGGAGCGACGGGGGCGGCCCCGGGCTGCTTAAGCGCCGGTGGCTGTTGCGGTTGTTGTTGAGGTTGTTGAGGTTGAGGCGCCCCGCCGACGGCGGGCTGAGGTTGGTAGCCGTAGGGGACGGGCTGGCCGTTGGGCTTATGTTGCTGGGAGTGCAATTGTGCCTGGCGGTCGCGGTTTTCCAACTCGGTTTTTAACCGCAAAATTTCTTCTTCGTAGGCTTCCTTAATTTTACGGTGCGCCATTTCCAATTCGTACACCGTTTGGCGGATTTGTTGCATTTCCGCCGTCTGCTGGTTGTATTTGAGGTCGTAGTCTTCCTTGACCTGCTTGAAGTTCAGCGCCTCGTTGAGAGCGTAGTCAAACTCCTGTTTCACTTGGTCCAAGAGTTCCAGAAGCCGTTGCTGGTGCTGTTGACGCTGCTGGCTCTGCTGCTGTTGTAACGCGACCTGGGGAGCGCCCGGCTGCCCCGGTTGTCCCTGTTGACCTTGGGGCTGGCCCACCCCGGAATTTGCATACGAAGACATCCCGCTCGTTCCAATGGTGTCAACAGTGTCTGGTGTTGCCAGTGGTGTGGATTTTTTTTCTCGCCAGGGTGCGAAAGCGGTGGATATTACTAGGCGGGGTGCCGAGGGGAGGATTTTGGCGAGCACCAGACCATCCGCCGCGAACGACGTCGAGAGACTGGTGATTTGCCGTCAGCAATTGGTTACACGATTTACGGATAGGGAACAGTAGCCAACGATGGCGACGACACCATGTGTTCCTGCTAGCGGTTATCGCCGGCGGCGACGGTCGATGGGAGGTGATCTGGCCACGGTCGCCAAAAACAGGGGGTGTAAAAAACACCCCCTGTTTTCCGTAGGCAATCTTGACCATTCATTGGTAGCAACGCGCAAACAACGGACGACACTAACAATGCGAGGGGGTGTGCCGTGCCCAGGAGGCAAACGGAAGGATCGACGCGACTGTTACCGAAAAATCAATTACTAGTCACGAACGCTGGAGCCCGAGAAGGAAAAAAAAAAAAAGGAAAAGAAAAAAGTTTAGGTGGCTGGGGGAACCGTCGAGCCGCCGCAAGAAGGGCCGGTACGAGCAAAATGTCGCTGGCACCCGAACGGACGCGGAAAGAAATGACGGAGTTGGCAGCAAGCGAACGCTCGTAGATAGTTCTTCCGCCCCCCCGCCAGTAGTGGCCCGGGATGACGGTTGCGAGCAGGGTCGGGGTTGGGTCGCTTATCACTGGCCCGGCGTTAACCTTTACCTATCCTGGGTGGGGGGCTCGGGAGGCGTCATGTGATACCGTGGCGGCAAAAGCCCCACGGGTGGCGATGGTACGGCCGACGGTTCGCACCCTTGCTCGGCGAATGAGGCGTCGCCGACAAATTTTCCTCGGCGCCGGCGATGGGCCCGGATCTCAACGGAAAAACTGTGTCGGTGGCGAGCCCCACGAGGTGCTCGGGGCCGTTTCGGACAAATAGTTCCATACGTAAACGCCAAACGAGTTAAGGCTTGGTGGGGATGTCGGGCCCACATGTACTATGACTAGCGCTCGTGCATACGGAGTCCTTCGCCGTTCCTTCGTTGTGATTACGTCAGACAACGTGCCGATGGCTCGGCCGCAGGGTAAGTTATTTCTATTTCTTTCTTTTTCGCTGGTGGCAGCCAGCAGCACCCTATCACCACAAATACCCGCGCATCAGCCTCGCACCCCGTCACCATACCCATGTCCGTAAATGGCAAGGGTCCCGGCGAGTAAAGAGACGGAGCCACGCTTTAAGTGGCAAGTTCTCCTTACAATTGTCATTGCCACTATGGGGTTCATATTGATGATGCCATTGGCTAATCGCCACTGACCAATGACCACTTGCCGTCCCCACCTGATGAATAAACTATAATTACTGGCACAATTGTCCGTGGGTTTTTCCGAAGATTTACTTAGAACAATCTCGCCGTTAGACCAAAATTTACTTTGATCAATCTCGCCTTTATATCAAGTTTAACTTTGATCGATCTCGCCGTTATACCACCTTTTTGCTCTCCCTAAATTAGTCTTTGAGACCCGTCGTAAACGACAGGGCTCTGCTCTTCATTCGCGTCGCGCACCACTTTTCATCAATCATGGACGCTCCACCCACATTGAAACGTCCCCGGGAGGAGGATTCCGGGTACGGAGAAAAACGATTGCGGAAGGATCCTGCTGATGAGCTTACTGCCAATGTCTGTGGCGACATCTGCTCGCTCGATCCCCGCTCCATCGAGGACATTGCCTACATTTCCAACCCTATTGTTATCGAGTTCGAAAAGATTGACAAGTTACGGAACTTGTTCCTTTCCACGGTCTATGCCATGATCACCGAACAACTGTCCAAACTTCACGTGGTGTCGGACCTTGTCATCATCTGTAACGCCAAAAATATGGTGGTGGGCAAGTACGTCATTGAATACATCCATCAAAAGTTGCAGGACGCTATCACTGCTGGCGAATGGAACACCGTGAAAATCATGCTCAAGTTTATTGCCACTTTAGCCCCCATCATCACCGAAATCCGGCCGCTTTTCCAACAAGTGTTGCAGTTTGCTGTCGAATCCAAATTAGACCAATTATATTACGGTGTGTGCATCGCCATCCCCTACCTCTTTGCCAACAGTCAGGACACTGAGTTGCCTAATGAGTTGGTTGAGCTTGCTCTGAACTACACTGTGGAACTGGTGTCGCAAGAGTTATACGGCGAAGGCATCGGCGCCGATAAGTACCAAGTGTACAGCTTGATCTTGCCCGCCGTCAAACAATTACAAGGTGAAGACAAAACCTGGTCAGCACTTCAGGGGAAGCTTTTCACTCATCGTCAACTGGTGACGGCCCCTATCATTGAGGAGGCGCTTCTCAACAACCCCATCTCCAAGGAAATGGTACGCCACCCGTTACCTCAAGTGGCCCTTCCCGAAGAACCCAAGCCGCTGAAATTGTCGCCGCAATTTTCCCACCTTTACAACCATCAAACTCTGTTTGACACGGTGCCCCCCATCACCACTTATCAGGGTCTCTTCTTCCGCGATATCATCGCTGATACCGTCAATCTGCTACACTTTGCCCCGGTGGAAGCGGGGGTGTCTGTGTACCAACTTGACCTTGCTTTCCCTCAAGACTTGGCTCCGGAGCTGACTACGATTGAGCAATTGGAATTGATTGACAAAGACAACCAACTGGGAGAAAACCAACCGCCGTTGCTGACGTGGAAAACCGAAGATGTTGCCGTGGAAAACATTGTCAACTTGCTTTTGCTGCTTCCCACCCCTGAACATCACTGTATGTTTTACTTTAAGGTGTTGTTGGTTATCTGTCACGAAAGTCCTGCCAACGTGGCCCCGGTTTTCGGTAGAGCCATTCGGTACTTGTACCTGCAGCTTGAAACAATGGACTTTGAATTGCGCACTCGCTTCGCCGACTGGATGCTGATTCAACTCTCCAACTTTGACTTTTCGTGGAAGTGGGACGAATGGGTGAGCGACTCGCAAGACCTTGATCGTCACCACCCCAAAATCAACTTTATTGCAAACTTGATTGGCAAGGAAATTCGGTTATCGCTGAAGAAACGTGTCAAGGAGCTGTTTATCGCTCAAGACGAGGAAGGGGAAGTGGTCAACTTGGAGGAATTTTACAAGTACTTGGAAACTCCTTTATACCCGACCATTACCGTCAAGGACTTCATTAGCCAATACGACTCTGAGCTTTTGGGTGATTCTTTTGCTGATGCTTTAGCTGCCTTTTACCAAGAGCGGGCCACTTTCCTTGAGGAAAAGCCACTCGTATCGGCTCAGGATGAGGTTGTGTTTCCCTACACTGCCCCCGATATGCCGTTACGTGATATCGCCGATCGGGTTTACGACTTCTTGGTGTCTACCTATCCTCGTACTAACCCTGAGTTCAAGGAATTGTGTAACGACGTGGTGGAAGCGGCTATGGGCCAAGGTTTGAGCGACCCTTACCGCTACATGGTGAACTTGTTGGTTCAAACCTACTGCTTTGTTGGTTCGCGGTCGATCTACTCGGTAGTATCGTTATTATCGCGAGACTTGGCCAAGCTTAAATTTCTTGTTGGGTTAGAGCTGGAGGAGGACTTCGAACTGCCCGCGTTGAGCGAGGAAGAGACAGCTCAACGTCAACGGTGGTTTATCGACGCTGTTGTCCGGGTGTGGTATCACCACCCGCAAATGGTGTTCTTGATCCTTGAGCACGTGGTTGACTTTGGCTTGGTGGCAGCCAACTTGGTGATGGAACGCTACTTTTCCCATGACCTTGTCGTAGGCAACTATGCTTGCTACGACTCGGTGATCCGGATGAGAGGAGAAAAGACGGATGCTTCGTTGTTTGAATTGGTGGTTAAGAAAATTAACGATGGTGGCAACGAATGGTTAACAAAGGACTACTACGGCTTGGCGAAGGCATGGTACCGTCACAGCGAAGATAAGGCGAAGGCGAAGGAAGCCGTGGATGCGGTGGAAGACTTGTCGATCAAGGAAAAGATTGATGCTTGGCAATAAAATAAATACGAATATACTTTTAATTTAGAATAATTATTAGTGCATGTAACGGTTGGAGATCTCTACACCACTAAAAAAGGAATGGTCTTGTCGTCCACCGCCACTTTCATCGACTTGGCTTCCCAGATCGTTAAAGATCTCCAAAGGGCTGAAAAAATAAAACGTATCTCAATTGCTGAAAATCTCTACACCACTGAAAAAAGAAAACGTCTATTTATCCACTGCCACATTCATTAACTTGGCTTTCCCGATCGTTGGTTGTGCTACGTTGGCAGTATAGTGCAACAAATTGTTGCAGTTCAAATTTCACCTTCCAATCACCTTTATCGTACGGGTATATTTCAAATACTTGTTACCCATGAAAGTGGACTGCATTGCTGTTGAAATGGTCCGATTATAGTGCGTTATCGCATAGAGGTAGCCGTCTTCTGAGCTCGCCGCACCACCACCAGACCATGACGCTTGCCATTGAAACCAATCACTTGTCATACTCGTTTGGCAACCGCATTGGTCTCGATGACATCACCCTTAAGATCCCGTGGGGCACCACTACCTTAATCGTGGGCCCCAACGGTGCTGGTAAGAGTACTCTCCTCAAAATACTTGCTGGCAAAACTCTCATTCCCAAGAATAAGCTTTTGATTGATGGTTGTGATCCATTTGACCTCAGAGCTATCAACACCAACACATCAATCACGTATCTCGGTACGGAATGGGCGGCCAACTCGGTGATCAAACGCGATATCCCGGTGCTGGAATTGATTGACCTGGTGGGGGGCGAAGCGTATCCCGAGCGCCGAGAACGCCTTATGAAGATCATGGATGTTGATACTCGATGGCTGATGCTTCGAATCAGTGATGGTGAACGACGCCGGGTGCAGATCGTCATGGGGCTCATTAAGCCGTGGCGTTTACTTTTATTAGACGAGGTGACGGTAGATTTGGACGTCGTCGTGCGTCAAGGCCTTCTACAGTACCTTAAGGATGAGTGTCGTGATCGCCAGTGTTCGGTGGTCTATGCCACCCACATCTTTGATGGGTTAGGGCGTAAATGGTGTGATCGCCTTTTACACATTGTGGAGGGTTCCATTCGAGATGATATCGACATGTCCACGGTGACATTTACTCTTGGTAAACTAGATATTGCTGATCCCAAACACTTTCAGATCCCATACTCCGAAAGTATCCATCCGTTGGCCCTTCAATGGCTTACCAAAGACTTGGGTGAGCGAGGCACTCGTGACGATGCTGATATCCGTCTCCAAGAACGTAATCGGTTCTGGTTCAACCAATACGATAACTGATTACTAGTTTTCTACCCTGTCATATATAAAATGTAATCATTATCTTAGCTATGCAAATTTATGTAGATGGCCGCCCTTGATGGCCGCCCTTGATGGCCCCCCGCCCGCTAATTCATTATATCAAGCAGTAGTTGGTACGGGGAGCATTGTCGCACCAAAGTGGACAAATGCTGGGCTGTGGAGGTTGTTTTCATTTTGGGTCGTGGGTCAGAGTTTTCCCGTTTGGAGGATCATGCAGATAATTTTGGTTGGGCGTTCAGCTTTCAAGTTCTGATCGACTGAACTTTCGTTCGAGTTCAAGAAACTGGACTAACGCTTGCTCTCGTTGTAAACGTTGGCTCAACATGTAGTTGTCGTACATGAGTTGCCACATGGGTGGAAGGTTCTCCAGTTGTGGTACCAGAACAATCACTTCTCGGATTTTGGCTTCGGGCGACGGCTGTGCGAGCGCATGCCGTAGTTTTGGTGGCGTTATCTTGGACAATGTGTGCTTATCATCAAGCCGGCGTCGAGAGTTGTTCCCTCTGAGTGGCGTCGTTGCCACCCGTTTATTCATTGGGGTGTAGAGGTGATTGTTTTTAGTACCATCATCGTTGCGCGCCGCACATAAACACTCTGGGTCCAGGGCTCATGTGCAAGAGTCAACTGTTCGACACAATGAGGAATCGAAGCAACTATAAATCGGGGTAAATTTTCGGACGTTACTGTATTTACGTAAACATATAAACTTATTGACCCAAGATTTCCTTGGTAAAAGCTTCGGCGTTTGGTTCGCGACCCAACAACTCCTTCAAGTTATCCATCGAGTCCTTGGAGCCGCCGCGCTTCAATACAATGTCACGGTATCTGATCCCATTGTCGACATCCATGGGGTTTTCCTTGAATAATGAGTAGTAGATGTCCAGAGCAAACACATTGGAGTACAAGTACCCGTAGTAACCTGACTCGTAGCCACCAGCGATATGGCCGAACGACGCATAACCAGGAGTGGGAGTGTTGTCATCATCGAGACCCACTAATTCATAACGCAATTCATTCCACAACTTAAACATGTCCAAGTCTTCAATCTCCTTCTCCTCGGTCTTGGTGTGCAATGTCATGTCAAAGAGGGCAAAGTGTAATTGACGCAAGTTGTGCAATCCCAGATTGACGTTCTTGGTTCTGATCAAATCATCGATCAAACTATCGTCCATGGGTTCACCCGTCTTGTAGTGACGACTCAACTTCTTCAACTCGTCCTTCAGCCACGTCCAGTATTCCAACATTTGAGATGGACATTCGACAAAGTCCCGTTCGACGTGGGTGCCATGGTGACTAGAGTAACGAGTTTTGGAGAGGATGTTGTGGATACCATGACCCAATTCATGGAACATCGTCACCACTTCCGAATGCATCATCAACAGAGGCTTTTCCTTAGTGGGCTTGGTGAAGTTGCACAACAAGACCGTCACGGGAGTATGGCGCGAGCCGTCGATGTTTTCGTGACCCGGATCGATGCCAAAGTTGGCGGCGTGCGAGTACTTGCCTTCACGAGGGTGTAAATCCAAGTACAACAAACCCATGTACTCATTCTTCTTCTCACCGCGAGCAACATTTTGGTAAATGGCAAACACTTGAGCATCCTTATGCCATAAAGCCCCCTCAGGCAATTCGTCTTTGCCTAACTTGACAACCTTAATGTCAAAGATCGTCTCGTAAAAGGAGAACATGGTGTCCAAAGTTTCAGTAAGAGGGAAGTATTCAGCAACCTTAAGGTTGTCGACCTGATACTCCTTTTGGAGCAACTTTTCGCTGTAGTAAGCGTTGTCCCACAAGTACAACTTGTCCTGCTCGGGCAATCCTCTTTCCTTCAAGTCTTTATTCTTGAAGTCAAGCAATCTCTGAAGGTCTTGCTTGCCTAAGGGAGCCAACTTGGTCTTGAGGTCATTCAAAAAGTTAAGCACATTCGTTTGGTTCTTGGCCATACGCCGTTCAAGGACGTAGTTGGAGTAGGTGTCGTAGCCCAAAAGCTTGGCCAATTCAAATCTCAACTTAATCATCTTTTCAAGAATGGGGCCGTTTTGAGGACTCTTAGATTGGGAGCCAAGGAACGCCCGCTTTCTCGTTTCCTGGTTGTTGGCATACTTCATTGTAGGAATGACATCGGGATACTTGTAGGTCATACGATACTTGTCACCATTCTTTGCGAATCCATCAATGGTGTCTTGGGGCACCCCGTCCAATTCTTCAAGGGTGAATTCAATGAAATCCTTCTCTTCGTTCAGATTGGTGGAGAATTCCGTCAGCAAATTACCCAATTCCAATTTGATGGCCTTTACGCGTTCAAATTTGTCGTCAGGCAAAGCCAACCCGGCCCGTTCGAAGTTTTCCACTTCTCGCTTGAGGAAGCGCAAATCGTCGGCATCGGAGTTAGGATCGGCTTCCAACTTAGCAAGTAACTTCTTGAGAACTTCGTAAACATCCTTACGCATCAGCAATTCCACCCATGTTTGACGGGATTCATTTTCTGCTTCGGTGGCGGCATCACGTAACGCCTTGTCGGGAGACATGTCCCGGTAGAACGTAATCAGCAGCTCTCTGCGAGTGAACGAGTCATCAAACTGTTTCCAGGGCTTGAGCACGTTTTCGATCGTCGGGTCTTCCACTTTTGCCACCTGGTCGTTGAGATCCTTGGCCTCCTTTTCAAGGGCCTTCATCTCATCCTTGATTTGCTGGGGAGTGTGGGTCCAGCTAGGATAGATGATGGGAGAGTCAGCGACGAGCTTTTTGTAATCAATTGACATGATGGCGACTATCACGCAAAGGGCAATGGCTATAGTTTTTAAGGAAAACACCGTGGGGTAAATATACGTGGCGCGCCCCGCCACCGAATGGCTTCAGAGCCTCACCGAGCTATGGATCCACCCAGACACTGATTAGGAGAGTAATCGAGCTTTTGTGTTATAAATTGCCGACAACAATACCACGCCTTCTATGTAATGGGATTTTCGTTCGTACAGTTATGCCATTTCCCTGATTTGTGGGCGACGTAAACAGCTAAATACGATATGCCACGTCAAAATTGATGAGAAAATGGTAATTCACCAAAAACTCTTATAAATGTCAATTACTCCACATGGTGAATGAAAATATACCGATAGGATTTATTGGTATCGATAAACCAAGACGTTCGATACAGAGGTGTCGTCAAGACCTAGCGGAATTAATCTGCAGGATTACCCATAGTTGACGTGGGGAAGCTATTCTGGGGAAGCTGCTGATCCACCTGAATCGCTTACCCAGGGTCACATAACCGGTGGTAACGAACCCGGAAATTACTAAATGTCACCGAGGCGGGGTGGCAAGGCTTGGTTAAGGTGTCTAGCAAAAAGATCTCAGATTTAATACTAATTGTCTTTGAAGTTCCCGGACAGCAATCACCTCTCATTCCTGGCTACGTATAAACCGTGACACCAGGTTTGCCATCATGGCTGGATACTACTCCCCTTTTTCTCGTTATCATCGGCCCGACGCGCCAAAAGCAACGATGACAGCTCCGCATTAGGCCGAAATACGCGTCACGACCCACCGTAGCTCATTCTTTGGTGGTGGTTGTCCGTTGGTGGATGCCACAAGCCTTCGCTTAATGTCCTTGTTGTCATTTTTTCCCCCTGATGTAATGATTCGTTGTTGATAACAGGACGATTCACAAACCCTACTGACCAATAAACCAATATCTGTAGCGAGCCCTACCATTTGAAACACACCGTAACTCTTTTGCGTCTGGTTCACTATGTGCCGGGCGTAATTGTTATCTGCCCGGGGCATGGTCCACCTGCGCAAGTGACCGCACCTTACAAGTGCGAAGATTTCGTGTAACTTCTCCACCAAACGATTACCATGCTCAAGTTCAAAAACCGGTTCAAGTGGCTGGAAAAGGACGGCTCCCGTAAGACGATACTAGCGGAAAACGAGCTTGCCGAGTCACTTGAAAAGGTGCTGATCACTCCGACACATCTGCTGCCCTCCACCTCGCAAACGGCCACCACCCCCCTGCTGCCTCGAAGTCATCTGCCAGCAGCATCATTGCAGGCTTCCACCCCGCAAACCCTGCCCCGGAAGCTGAGAGATGAACCCGAACTGTCGCTGCCAGGGTTGTTGACGGTGAAGGTGTACACGCTGGAACATGTCAAGTTGCCCATCACCATCAACAACAATAAGCAGATATTGGAGGCATTGGCGGTCAATTCCAACAATGAGGCGGTGTCCCTTAACTTGCAAAATGCCATCCACGCCTTGGACGACTCCGTTGCCACTCTTGACGGCCAGCTTGCGCCGCTGGTGATGCCGTCGATCATCACCATCCCCAAGTCCACCGTCGACAAGTCGTTATTGTACTTGACGATCGAATTCGACAATAACGTGCTTGTAATGGAGCCGAAAAAGGGGCTGGTGGCGTCATCGGCGTGGAACCAGGTCGTTCTGTTCGATGTCACCAAAAAGGTGTCTCCGACACTGACGGGCCTGATTTTCCTCAACCTTAACCTTTTTATCCGGTTACCCAACATCTTGGTGCCGGCCCACGAAAAACTGGATCATGAACAACTATTTACTGGCGGTAACCCCACGACGAACTCGGTGGGTGACTTGTTGGTGGGTCTGATCAGATTGCCGCTTAATCTCAAATGCCACAAGCTGCCAATTCGCCTTATGCACCATGAATTCCTCAAGTTTACTCAGCAAGGCGACAATAACTCTATGGGGGACATTATGCTTACCATTGAGTTCCAGCCCCACATCAAGACGCCATTGCTGATGAATGACTTTGAACTTCTCAAGGTTATCGGCAAAGGATCGTTTGGTAAGGTGATGCAAGTGGTGAAAAAGGATACCAAGCAAATCTATGCTCTCAAAACCATTCGTAAGCAACACATTGTGGCGTCGATGGAGGTTGATCACACCATGGCCGAACGGACGGTGTTGGCGCGAGTACTGAACCCGTTCATTGTTCCGCTTAAGTTCTCGTTCCAACTGCCAGAAAAGTTGTACCTTGTCTTGTCGTTCATCAATGGTGGTGAATTATACTTCCATTTACAGAAAGAAGGACGCTTCCTGATGGACCGGCTGCGGTTTTACATTGCCGAGCTTCTCACAGCATTGGAGCTGTTGCATCTGATGAATGTCATTTATCGGGATCTCAAATTGGAAAACATCTTGTTGGACTACCAAGGGCACATTGCCTTGTGTGATTTTGGGTTGTGCAAACTTAACATGAAGGATAATGACAAAACCAACACGTTCTGTGGTACTCCGGAATACTTGGCGCCCGAGTTACTTCTTAACCAAGGCTACACTCGTAGTGTCGACTGGTGGACACTCGGTACATTGCTTTACGAGATGTTGACGGGGTTGCCTCCATTTTACGATGAAAACATCAAAACGATGTATAACAAGATTTTGAACGACCCGCTCAAGTTCCCTCCCATGCTCGAGCGCACCGATGCTAAGGACTTGTTGACCAAGTTGTTGCAAAAGGACCCCAAGTTGAGATTATCGGACGCAGCTGACATCAAGTCCCACCCTTTCTTCAAGGATATCGATTGGCATAAGTTGTTGTCCAAGTCATACTTGCCCCCGTTCAAGCCCAACGTTGAAAACCTTTTGGATACGTCCAATTTTGACCAAGACTTTACCCGGGAAAAGCCCCAGGACTCGGTGGTTGAGGGTAATATGTTGACTCAAAGTGTCCAAGAGAAGTTTGGCGGGTGGACTTATAACGGAGAATCCGCATTTTAGACCATGTTTTTAACAAAAAGCACTTTATTGACGACTAGACTGAATTTCATCGTTTGTAGTAAGAATTTCATGACAAAGATGATGTAGACGATTTTGTTCAATCGTCGTGTGACGATATGGCCAATGACAGTGGCCGCGCAAATATTAGACAATAACTTTTACAAGAATTGGCAGCTAAATGAAGCGGCCAATTATTCTAGACAATAATCATTTTTGTATAGTCTTTGAAGGTGGACCCACCATCGCGACGGAAATTTTTCGCACTGTGGTCAACGTCTAACGAGAACTGTTACCAATGTTGGTGAAAAACATTCAGCGGTTAGCCGTTAGATTCAAGTCGAAGAATGCCCAAATAAACCCTTCGACCCAGAAGGTGTTGAACCAGCTTTCGGCGATCTCCGCTAACCGGAAGCAGCCGAAGGTGTTGAACCTTTGTGCCGAAGACTTGGCGAAGCACCGGACCATCCAGTCGGCTTACAAGCTTTACTCGCAAAAGAAGGAAAGAAAGCAGCTGGAACAGCTCAGAAAACAGTACCAGTCGATTGTCAATGCCATGGAAGATCTCAAAACTACCCTGCCGAAGCTTTTCGCCATGGCTAATGCTCCGCAAACGAAGAAGAGATGGCCCATCGAAATGAGAGTCCCTACCGACTTCCCTGCCAACAAGCCCTGGGTGTACGAATACGCTCCGTTCAAGAAGCAATAGACTGGCTTCTCCTTGTATATATTAATGATCCACGTAAATATTAGACACTGATTCGTAATATGCATAACTAATCCTCCGCAACTCTCAGCTTACGCTTACGCCCCGGCGTAGCGGTGGTGGTTTCGTCTTCAGCGGATTCTTTTGGCTTGACCACGTCTTCATAATCATCAAAGTCGGCGCTGCCGTTGGTGACACCTTGTTTTTTCATCAACTGCTTGATGTAGTTGGTAGAGCTCATCGAAAAGATATGATCATCGTCGGTGTACTGAAGGCGCTTCTTGTGGGTTGACCCACTAGCCTTGGAAAAGTTCTCGAACCCTTTGATGATGTTACCGTAAACACTCTCGTTGAAGTAGTCATTTTCCTTCTCGTAGATCGAGTCCTCCAACTCCTGAAGCTTCTTCTCTAGCTCCTGCTTCTTAAGAATATCTTTCACGAGGTCATCCTTGAGTTTGCCGTACTTGTCGGCGTCGTCGCTCGGCGTCGGCTTCACCTCTTGCTTTGGAGGCATGGTGCGGTGCGGCGCAACGGTTGGAGAAGTCTAACGGCATATTTGACTTCACAACTTCCGACTGGGTTCGCAACGAAATTATTATCTACCATACACCCACTCAATTGTGGGGCAATCGGTAAGTGATTATCTCTTATATCGTAACCTCCATCGAACCGCTTAAGGGATAGGGCAAGTGAGCAAATTAAATGGCAATAAAAAGTAATACAGATGGTTAAATGTCTCGTTCGACTTAGCAACCAATACCCTATATAAACGATAAACGATATCTCTGTTGTCCAAACGTCAAATTTATTCGATTTACCTTTTCTTGTTTATCGGTGACGCTTTCGCTTAGATCTGAATCTGTTAGTGGACCAGGATCTTATCTACACGTGACCGCGGCCTTTTAAACAAACCCCGGGCTCCCGGCTTTAATACGTATATTGCCCCCACCCACAGCATTTCCATCGTGCCTTCCACAATGTTATGTCGGAGCTGTTGGCGTTTGCCCAGTACAGTGTTTGCTCCCTTTGTCCGGGACTATGCCACGCTGGCGATTCCTGATGATGACCACCACCAACGAATGGACCTCCACCCCTGGCCGAAAGGATCGCAACCTTCGCCGATGGAGATCTTTGCCATCTCTACCAAGGACCTTAGCCTCCCCCAGCTTGATTTGAATAAGCAGATCAAAGCCGTCTACGCCAAATACGTCAAATTGTATCATCCGGATGTATCCAAAAACTTGGTACTTAAAGACCATCGCGGGCGAGAGTTATCTCCCGAGGCTAAACGGACCCGGTTTGACCAAATCCAGGAGGCTTACGACATTTTGAAGAACCCGCGACGCCGAGTAGCGTTCCACCGATCACAAACCACCACTTGGGACAAAGACATCCGCTTCGGTAAGGGCTACTCCGGCACCGGAGCTCACTTTACTTACGACCAAAGAAACTCATTCCATGCATTCAGAACCGCCAACGCTCATCGGGCCCACTACGCATTTCATAAGGACGAAGCCTTTTGGACGGCAGGGACCTGGGATGATTACTATCGCATGAAGCACGGGCGGGAACCGCCAACGATGGAAGAAATCAACCGGAACAAATACAAGATCCTCGCGGGGGTATTGATTATTGCCGTGCTTGTGTTTGCCCTTGAATTCTCCATTGCCTTGGATCGCACTAACGAAAGCATTAGACAGCGCAACCTCCAGAGTTTGAAGGCTAATCGCGATTTGCAGCAAAGTTACGACAATTACGGTGAAGGCGACACCCAATTACAACGGCTCAACCGGTTCTTGGTGTCAAGAAGATCGCTGTTGGTCAATGGGCGCAAGCCTGTCGATGAAGACGAACTCAGAACAAATGACCACGAATTGTTGACAAAGTACGCCCAAACTCAAGTCAAGAAATGGGACAATGAACTCGAACTGCTGCACATCCGGGGCGAAGATCCCGTTGACACTGCCCCCACGACCTAATTCATGCCCTAAGGAAGGTATCGCACGACCACTTGATGATAAATGAAGCTATAGTTAGCGGGGAAACGTCACAATGACATGTGTCAAGGGCTAACCTGCCCAACAATAAAATAGCCGCGTTTCATCTGTCTACAAAACCTTATAATATATATCTACCTTTTGATTACCCACGTGGTAAGTCTCAGCATTCTCCTCCACGTGAGCGCCACCCTTCATGTATAACCACGTACTCCATCTGTCCGCCACACTAATCGAATGTAACGTGAATTGTCTCAGATACGGATGAAGCCGTTTGTGCCTGAGGCTATCTTTAGCATTACGAGTGATTTGTGATCCGTAACAATTATCGCCAGAGTTACATAACACGGAAACGCGGGTGGCTCAGGGACCATGATTTGATCACCAATTTGCCATTTATAAGCTTATGGCCCCTGACCCTTGTTGTTCTGAGATACGTAGAGATTGAACGCTAGTAATTGCTTTTGGCGGGGAAAGACTCGTAACCCCCGGTAACGGTGGAGGTAGCCACCGGCACCGGACCCCGCGGTGCGAAGCCCCACTCTTTTTTCAGCGTTCAGCCGTTGATGATCTTGTCTTTGGTTCGCCATTACGCCATGGATTTTATGAAGAAAGACACCGTCCTTAACCTTGGAAACATCCGCAATGCCCTTGTGCGCATGGAGGACACGATCGTGTTTGCCTTGATCGAGCGGTCGCAGTTCTTTTCGCTGCCGCTGGTGTACCAACGGAACAAGTTCGCTATTCCTAATTTCGACGGTACCTTCTTAGAATGGACATTGTTGCAACAGGAGCGGGCCCACTCGCAAATTCGTCGGTTTGAAGCTCCCGACGAAACGCCGTTTTTCCCTAGTGAAATTTTACCGCCGATCTTGCCTCCCATTAACTACCCCAAGGTGTTAGCGAACTACTCCGACGAAATCAACGCTAACAACGAAATCATGGATTTTTACATCAACGACATCGTCCCCCAGATTGCTGCTGCCGAAGGCGAACAACCGGAAAACTTAGGGTCGGTGGCCTGTTGTGATATCGAATGTCTTCAGGCGATCTCGCGACGGATCCATTTTGGTAAAATGGTGGCCGAAGCCAAATTTCAAGGCGACCGCGAGTTGTACACTAAGCTTATCAAGGCTCAGGACGCTCAGGGGATCGAAGAGTCCATCACCAACCTGGCGGTGGAGGCGAAGATTCTCGAGCGGTTGATTGAGAAGGGTAAATCTTACGGCACGGACCCGTCGCTCAAGTACTCGCAAAATCCTCAATCCAAGGTTGACCCTGAAGTCATCGCCAAGCTCTATAAAGACTGGATCATTCCCTTGACGAAGAAAGTTGAGGTTGATTACTTGTTGCGGCGGTTAGAAGACGCGGACTAGGCGCCGAGGTGCGATATCCATGATTCCATAATACAAATCACACGCGTCTTAATTGGCACGCCCCTGTCACTGGCCCGTTTTTGCTTATCGGTGTTGTATAAATTTCTATTGTTGGGAAACGTGTGGTAGCACGTTGACCCCCACGTTTTCGCAGACTCGCGATCTTGGGGCCACGGGGGCCCTAGCCGAGACAGGCAAAATCTACGCTATTAAAAGAAACGCAGTAGGCCCCAAATGTTACGGGAAAGATCAGAGGTAGATTCTCTATGGTGGATATCGACTTATTGCCCGAATTTACGTCGCTCCAATTGGTGACGTTCGCCCTGGTGGTGTGCGCCCTGGTGTACGCTTACTCCAAGCTCAACGACACCCTTCGTTCGATTCCGGTGTTTTGCTGGGCATGTTTTGTCAAGCCGTTCTTTGAACGGTTTAGCCACAAGCCCATTGCCACTGGTGGCTCTAACCAGCAAGCGTTGGAGGTGTTCTACCTGGGCCAAGCTCACATCTATGACCAAACTCGCCGTGTATTGTTACAAGGCAGAGAAGAATGTCTCCAATTGGCCTTGGCCCACGTGTCCAAGAAGCGGGATATCGTGTGGATCGACATTGGTGGTGGTACTGGTGCCAACATTGAGCTGATGGACAAATACGCCAAGATCGCTTCCCACTTTAAGGCGGTGTATCTTGTCGATCTTAGTCCGTCATTGTGCCAAGTGGCCCGCCACCGGTTTGCCCAAAAGGGGTGGACTAACGTCCACGTCATCGAGGCCGATGCCTGTGGCTTTACCATCGAGGAAGCTGCTGCTGACTTGATCACGTTTCTGTACTCGTTATCGATGATCCCAACGTTCAATCTGACCATCGATTACGCGGTGCTGTTATTGGACCCGCTGGGGATCGTCGCCCTGGTTGACTTTGGTATTCAAAGCGGCGACACCTCGATGGGGAGAACCGACACGTTAGGCGGGCTGGTTAACCGCCACTACCCGTGGATTCTCCGCAACTTCTGGCGCATTTGGTTTGAGGCCGACCGGGTGTTCTTGGACCTGGCTCGTCGTAACTACTTGGAGTACAAGTTTGGTACCGTCAAGTCGCTCAACTGCTACAACAACACCCTCGGGAAAATTCCCTACTACATTTGGGTGGGGTGCCTTAAGCACAAACTGGAACAATTATTGCACCGCATTAACTGTCTTGCCACCGAGCTGCCGTACTTGGCGCCTCACGATAGCCCCGTCATTGAAGGCAATGAAGTCCCCGTGAGCAAGGGCCACGCCGCTGCTCTCGATAACCTCAAAAAGTTGTTGCCCTACCCGCTGATGTACTACCAAAAGGAAGCGTGGAGAGTGTACTACGATGAAACGAACCCCTTGGCTCAACAATTTAAGGACACTTACATCTACGCTTTCACCTGGGAAGACCCTAGAGAAGACGACAACATCCTCCATTTCTCCAGTGACGATACCGTGTTGGCCATCACTCTGGCGGGTGACAACATCTTGCACTACGCTTCGTTGCCTAATCCCCCCAAGCGGATCCACGCCGTCGACTTGAACCCGGCGCAAAACCACTTGCTCGAACTTAAGCTTGCCTGCTTGCGGACGTTGCCGCATGAACAGGTGTTTGCCATGTTTGGTGATGGTAAGATTGCCAACTTTAGACAACTTTTGCTCACCAAGTTGGCACCGCACTTGTCGTCGCAAGCCTTCCAATTCTGGTGGCACAAGCTGTGGACGTTTGACCCTAAGGGTCGTGGGCTTTACGATACTGGGTTTTCCAAGTGGGGAATCCGTATTGGCCGGTGGATCTTTAGTGCGTTTGGCGTCACCGATAAGGTGAAGGAAATCTGTGAAGCGACGACGATGAAGCAACAATTGGACATCTGGAACAACTACTTGAAGCGGCTGTTGTTCAACCCGTTTGTGGCGCGGATGCTTGTGGGCAACCCCATCTTTTTGTGGCGGGCATTGGGGGTCCCCACCAACCAAGCCAAGATGATGGGTAAGTCGGTGCTTAAGTACGTTGTCGACACCTTGGACCCCGTGCTCGAACGGTCGCTCATTTCCAAGGACAACTACTTTTACTACGTGTGCTTGATGGGTAAGTTTGCCTACGATAACTGTCCGCAATACCTTTCGCTTAAGGGCTACAAGCGGTTGAGCGCCGCCGGTCCCGAATCGCCGTTGCTGAACGTTCGTATCCACACTGACACCCTTAACGAAGTGTTTGCTCGTTTGAGTGACAAGACGATCTCCATTGCCATCATCATGGACCACATGGACTGGTTCAACCCCAATGGCACCGAAGCCTATAACGAAATTGCCGCTCTCAAGAAGTGCTTAGCTCCTAACGGACGGGTGATGCTTCGCTCGGCGTCGACCAAGCCGTGGTACCTCGAAACCTTTGCCGAATTGGGCTTTGATTGCAAGCCCGCGGCCATCAGAAAGCTGGGCCACCTGATCGACCGTATCAACATGTACGCCTCCACCTGGGTGTGCACCAAGACCGACACCGTCGAGGACGAGCTTCCTAGCCGCCGGAGAATGCTGAGCTTGCAACTTGACAGTTTCAAATAGATGATGATGAGCAGTTGTTTTTATAAAAACTCCTCCCATTCTTCCTTCCCCAACCCGCACCAAATAGAGGCGACAAACATATGGGAAGAGATTGGGTAGTCAAATACACGGGACAATTAAAAGTGTTTTTTCTAATGTAGTCAAAATCAGGAGAATTTTATTCTACTTAGAGTCAAGCGACAACCCCTTCGAGGCAAGGGCGTCAACCAATTGCTTGTTCACTACGTCCACCGGCTGGTTGCAGTTGACCTTTACCACCTTGTGTTGCTGGTCAAAGTAGTCGACCACTGGCATCAGAGTGTCGACAAACGTCCGGAACCGCTTCTTGATCGATTCGATGTTGTCGTCGGCCCGTCCCAGTGTTTCCCCACGCTTCAACAATCGCTTCAACATCACTTGTTCGGGGCAATCGAAGAAGATGGTAAGCTTGGACGGAACAATCTCGTGTTCAAACGTCAACGCTTGGTCCATCTTACGAGGGAAGCCATCGATCAAGAACTTGTGGCTGCCTTGCTTCAAGTTCTCGCCAATGGCTTGGTTCAACAAGGCAATGGTGATTTCTTGGGGCACGATCTCGCCGTTCTTGATGTAATTGGCAATGAGCTCGCCGTACTTCAGCCCGGGACGCTTTTGTTCCGCCCGCAACAAGTCGCCAGCACTTAAGTGGACAAAGCCGTACTGCTTCACCAACAAGTCGCACTGGGTGCCCTTCCCGGAGCCGGGTCCCCCAAGGACAAAGATCACCGATACCTGGTCCGGAGAGTATTCCGGCAGTTTTTCCGGTTCCACCGCCGCTTGAGGCGGCCGTTTCTGGTACATGGAAGCGACCACCGTCGACCCCACCGCCAACAACCCGATGGCAGCGAGGATCTTGCCCCGGCTCATCTTGGGACCTTGGCCATGGTTGTGGTTGCCGTTGTTGGGATTGGGACCGCTGCCGGCACCCCCGGTGGGACCCGACGAGCCCTGGGGACGCGGCGTGGGCTTGATCGAGTTGAAACGGACGTGTCTGGCCCCGGGGCGGACGGCTCTGGCTACTCGGGTGAACATCGGAATGCTTGGGAACGTTTTTCGCGGTACCGTTGATGTCAACCGCAAGGCTAAACGTGGGAATAACGTCGCGGTGACGGGCCCCGGGCTGCGCAACCAGAAACAGCTCCACCGGGATCTTTTTACACGGCTAGAGCCAAGTATAAATGTATGTATTTGATGAGACGTAATTTGGTCGATATGGCTTTTGGTCGATTTAGCCTTTTGATAGACGTTTACTTTTGGTAGGCTTGCAACACGTCGTCGTTGAATCTCAAGTACTGGCCGTTGAGCAGCTTTTCCCAGCCGTTGAGCGCCAACTTGGCGTAGACGGTCCCGGGCACGTCGGGGTCGAGCAATTGGTTGTTGGCGTGCAAGTCGTGGAACTTTTGCGCGTCGTCGCCCATGCCGTCGGCACACTTGGTCCGGATGTCGACTTGCATGTCGGTTTTGACGACACCGGGAGCGATCAGAATGGCGGTGACGTCGGGTTCTTCGTCGGCGATCGACATGATCAAGTGGTTGACGGCGGCCTTGCCGCAACCGTAGGCGTACCATCCCTTGTAGTGGTGGGTCGACGCCCCCAGCAGCACCGCTACGATGCGGCCGTGCAGCTTGCGGAGCTCGGGCATGGCCACGGCAATGAGGTCGACCAACGAGAACAAGTTGACGTCAAAGTGTTGCCGCCATTGGGCCACCAGCACGGCATCGATGGCACCCACGGGCTCGATGACCCCGGCGTTCAACACCACGGCGTCAAGCTTGCCAAATTGCAGCACCGCCGTGTCCACCGCCTTCACCAGCACTTGGTGGTCGGTGACGTCGCCAGCAACCACCGCTACCCGCCCGGGGTAGGCTTGGGCCAACTCGTCGAGCTTCGGTTGCGAACGAGCCACCGCCACCACCTTGGCATTAGCGTCAGCGAGGATAACGTCGGCAATGGCCCGGCCAATGCCTCTCAGAGCACCAGTAACGATAACCACCAGCATTATTTATGTGAGGAAGGGTAATGGAGTGCGAGAAATGGCGGCTCTTATATACTGTGACTGGGGCAACGTGCATTACGCAGGCCCCAAACGATTACGGGCCCGTGACAGGCTAATCACCGACTCCGTCGCCGAAGTCGACAATGGCTAGTCAGACCAGATTGTGGGGAACTCCCTCCCTTGGTAAACCCCGAACCCGTCCCCACCATACCCACTAAAGTCAACTAGCCTTGTTAGGGTCAAGTTTTGGCAAAAAAAAAAAAAAAAAAAAACGTCTCTGAATAGTGGCAACGACGTATTGCTCTACTTTTCACCTTAACGCCGCCCATTCTGACGTAGGGCTGTCGATGATAGAAAAATTACATAATCCGTCGTTGGTCTCATTGTAGGTCGCATTCGCGTTTGCCACTACGATCGCCACTCGACTTCACCTATCACCCTAATGGAACGTTTACAGCGCTTACTTGGAAGTGGAGCCGGCCTCGGTGGAGCCGCCCCCCCGCAAAATGACGGTCCCGTTGTTGACAATGCCGAAACCGTATACATCTCCTCGTTGGCCCTTCTCAAAATGCTCAAGCACGCCCGGGCTGGGGTACCGATGGAAGTGATGGGATTGATGTTGGGGGAATTCGTCGACGAATTTACCATCCACGTCATTGATGTGTTTGCCATGCCTCAGTCTGGGACCGGGGTGTCGGTAGAAGCCGTCGACGACGTTTTCCAAACGAAAATGATGGATATGTTAAGACAAACTGGCCGCGACCAAATGGTGGTGGGATGGTACCACTCCCACCCCGGTTTTGGGTGCTGGTTGTCGCTGGTGGATGTATCTACCCAACAGCTGTTTGAACAATTGAACAAGCGAGCAGTGGCCGTGGTTGTTGACCCCATTCAATCGGTCAAGGGTAAGGTGGTCATCGACGCCTTCCGCACCATCGACGCTACCACCCTTATGATGGGCCAAGAACCTCGTCAATCTACTTCTAACATTGGCTACCTCAATAAGCCGCTGATCCAAGCGTTGATCCACGGGCTCAACCGTCACTACTACTCGCTCAATATCGACTACCACAAGACCCTGTACGAGACCAACATGTTGCTCAATTTGCACAAGAATACCTGGCAACTGGCATTGCACCTCGAAAAGTACGACCGCCACGAACACGACAACTTGGCGGCGGCGCAACTGATGGTTAAGATTGCCGAACAGTATAACCAACGGGTACAAGAAGAGAAGGAATTGACCGAAGACCAACTCAAGACCCGCTACGTTGGGAAGCAAGATCCCAAAAAGCACTTGGGTGACACCGCCGACAAGTTGATTGAGGGAAACATCACCACCTTATTGACGTCGAATTTGAACGCCAAGGCCATCCAGTAATGACTAACGAGAGTGTGGTAAATTGATACATGATTACGTATCGCTTCATAGATAACGAATTTGCTTTTGTTGTTCGTCGATTGATCTCGTAATACGTGTTTCCTTTATTAGGATTTATATATATACAAGTTATATCCGTCCCCAAGCTATTTAAAAGTCATCCCATTTCCGAGACGGCCGCGACGACCGATTCTGGAACTTGTCCAGTCTCTTCGAGTAGCTGCCGCGGGCATGGTAGTTGTCAAACGTCTTGCGCTTTTGGTATTTCAGGTTGTTGTCCTTGCGGATGCCAAATCCACGACCATTAAGACTAAAGTATTGGTTGGCAATGTCACCACGAATCTGCACCGTTTGTTGGTAGGTACGGTCAGTAATGTTGAACCGAGCCTCGGGGTCGTTGATGATCTTACGGTACAAGCCAACGATTTCCGGCAAGAGTCGTTCCGGGTTCATCCGGAAGCACAGAATCGCTTGGCGTTCCGAAGACAACGCCGAGAAGATGAAGCTATTAACAACTTCAGAGTCCTGAACGGTGATGTTTTTCCAGAGGTCAGGCACCGACTCGAGGTCGTCACCCTTGATCTCTTCTTTGAACGAAATCCCGCGTTCCTTTTGCAACGCCATCACGTACTTGCGTTCGTTTTGCGACAAGAACAACCACGCCCGACCCAGGGTGCCTGCCCGGGCAGTACGACCAATCTTGTGCACGTAATCGGCGACTTGGTTCGAAGGCGAAACCATGTAGACGTCGGAAATCCCCGTGAAATCCATCCCCCGGGCGGCGACATCGGTGGCAATGAGCAAACCATGCTTAGCGGCCTTGAACTTCTTCACCACCCGGTCACGCTTGGCTTGGTTCAAAGCACTCAGCAACAGCAAGATTTGCGACCGGTAGGTGCGGTGCACCAACTCGGTGTCGTAGATACGGTGCATGTGGGCCAGTTGGAACATCTCGTCAAGCATCAGCACGGCCGCCTTGGTAGGAACAAAGAGAATGGCCTTAAAGTTAGGCTTTTCAAACCCCTGGATGATTTGCGAAATCGCCTTTTCGTACAGCTGGGCGATATCTTCCGAAAGCACCAACGTCTGGTGAATGTTTTCGTGAGCTTCGGTGTCATCCTCAGCCACACAGTTGATGTAGGTGTAACCGGGACCGATGGCCTTGGTGGCGAACCGGTCAACACGGCCGTCAATGGTAGCCGAGAACAACATCAGCTTGTAGTCCTTAGTAGGGATCTTGTCCTCAATATCCATAAGTTCATCCTCAAACCCTTGTTCCAACAACCGATCGGCTTCATCGTACACCCGGTACTGTAAGTTTTTGAACGCTTCAGCCACGGGCCGCTTCCCCAACATGTCAGCCAACCGCCCGGGAGTGGCAATAACAATCAGAGGCGGTCTTTGCGGGTTAAAGTAGGTAGGCTTACCCCCAGTCATCATGGTTGTGGTGACCCCGGCCAGTCTCGGCAACTTCGACACCACCTTTTGGTATTCTTCTTCGATTTGCATCGCCAAATCCCGGGTGGGAGCGATGACCAACGTCGATACACCACGACGGTTAGGGTTGCGCATGAGCTCATTAACCGTGGGAAGGACAAACGCAAGGGTTTTCCCCGTCCCCGTCTTGGCTCGAGCGACCACACCCAGGTTCTCCAACGCCGGCACCACCGTCTTCTCTTGTACCGGGGTTAACTCGGTAAACCCAGCCTTGGTGACGGCTTGAGTTAACCGAGGGTCAAGTTGAAGGTCTGCCACCTTGATGAACCGAGCCACCAGAGTGGAAAAACTTCGAATGTGAAACATATGTTTTGGAGTCGCGATGAGCTTGAAATTTGATGGGTGGAGGTGGGGATGGCGATAGCGCGCATCGCCGTTACTGTCGGTATTAATTGTCGGAATAACTTCCGGCGCTGGTTAGGATCCCGGGGACGATCACTTTCCCGAACCAGGTTAACCTCTCACTGCGACTCACACTTTCCACTTGCTCCGCGAACTCTACCCAAACCCCATCCGCCCCCCACAAATATCAATGAACGGTGCCAGCCTGGGATTCTTTCTGAGAATCCGTGACAATTATTCATCTCGGTTCCAATCGCTTTCTCTCAACACCCATCAGGAAAAGGATGGCGACACCGAAGATGATACGTTGATTCACCAGGCGTTCGTCAAGTACTTTGACGAAAAGCAAATGCCCTATCCTGAATGGTTAGGCGTTAAGGAGGGAGGAAATGCCGCTGTCAAGGACCCCTACGTCTACTCTGAGTTTCAACCGGTTCGTCAATCGTACTCGCTGAACGACCAGGGCAATTTTGCTCCTCGTCAACTGTGGACGCGGGAATCCAGTGGCTCCGCTGCTGGTCGTAATGGGTTTCAGCCTACTGGCTATGGTCACGGTGCTGCTGGTAGATCCACCGGCCCGGCAGGAGCTGGTGGTGCCACTGGTGGCGCCGCCGCCGCCAATGCCTATGGTGAAGCCAATTCCACTCCCTCTCCGGAAACACCAGGGTACTCCCGTGGTGCTCTGCGACTTGACAACTTGTATAACAAACTGAGAATGCAACTGGTTCCCGGTCAGGGGTACAATATGGGCCACAATCTGAGACCCACCACCCATTCCGCTACCGGCCTGAGGTTGCGGGAACGTATGCTCAATGCCAACCGCTCTCCTCGCAGCTCCAGTTAAAGGAACGCTGGACACTAATGTTAAACGTCATAATTCATCTAATAAATTGGTTTAGTCTAAAAGCGCTCATTAATAAAGGTTTGTCACTATCACTCCTTGTGATGACGCTGTAATCAACTCTTGTAAAGAAGTTTCAATGCCATCAAGCTAGCTGTGTCTATCTGGATCAGTCACCCTAGACCAACTCAATCACGTAGCCGAGGCAGCAGCATTCTGCTCCCAAAAATTTCGTCCTCGTATAAACCAATCGGGGAGCTTATATTCTGGAGGTAGCTTGAGTCTAATCACTTGGACGCTTTGATACTGCAGCTTGCAGTTATTTTTGTAGTAACTGAACTCAGTATTGAACGAAAACCCCCGGACAAGCCGGGGAACCAGCCCAGAAAACAGCGGCCGAAGACGCTGGACCGACGACCGCCGCCGTTCATGAAAGGAACCACGGCTAACTGGCAGGGACTCTGGAGTACGCACATTACCGTTACCAGTGTTCTTCTCATGTTTTCGTTGTTCAACCATCTTCAAAAGATTAGCGGGGATTTGTGGCAGCGCCGATAACTTGTCATCGTCAATGTCATCATCATCGAGGCTAAGCAGGGGCAGCTCCAAATCCTCTTCTTCGTCTTCCCAAACACAATCAGGATGGAGCTCGAGACCTCCTCCGGGGCTCAATGCCCGCAACTCTCCCAGCATCACTTCCTGGTCAACGCTACCTCGTTTTTCCGACTCGTAAGCCACAAGTTCAACTTGAACAAGCTCCAAAAACGTCGCTGCATAATACAGTGATTTGCCTCCCAGGTAAATGCGGTATTCATTAAGCACCAGGTTAAAGTCCCACTTTTGAATCTTACGAAGGATCCCCACTAACGTCAGGGTCAGATCAACAAGTAACATGTTGTGACGATCCTTATTAAGTAAGATTTCAAAGGCTCTTACAATCAAGTTTTTCTCCAAAAGCATCCACTGATCACTTCGAGGTTTTTGTGACGACGGAAGTTGTATCTGCGGAAGCTCGGTTTTGTTGGGACTTTTGCCGGCATGATTATGATTCAGGATCTTCATTTCCCCCAAGGTAAAAAGCTCGACGTCGTTGGATTCTAAGAAATTGATCACGGTACGGGGTGGTTTCTCGGCATCCAACAATACCAACAGCTTGAGGCTAAGGGTTTCGAGAAATGGAAAGTTGTCACCATCGATCTTGGTACATCGATAGATTCCCGGCTCCACGAGGCCAAAGTTATCGGGAGGCACGAGCATTGACTAATGTGAGGTGGTGGTGATGGATTAAGCGTCGTTGTCAGTGTAGTGCGCATTAAATGGTAATAGTGCTAGGACTCGCACGGCGGCCCACCGAGCCAAAATGATAGTAGTCTAGTAAGTCACGATTATCGTTGAAGAATGTATGTTTAACGTATTTACTGGTGGGTGGGAATCCCATCGTACTCGCCGTAGCCCATGGCAAGGTTGATGTTTTGCAAACATTGGGTGGCAGCACCCTTGAGCAAGTTGTCGATGGTGGCATTGATGACGACACGGTCTTCCTTGGAGTTGACGGCAAACCCACCGATGACGATACCGTGCTTGCCCGAGATGTCGCGAACCAAAGGAATGTCGCCGGTGACGTTGATGAGCTGTTCGCCTTGGTAGCGTTCTTGGTAGATGTTACGGATGTCACGCGAGGTCAACGACCCCTTCTTGATGGGGATCAGCACCGTGTGGGAGATCCCTTGGAACCATTGAGCCACGTGAGGCATAAAGGCAACGTCAAAGCCCAACTTGTTGGAAATTTCCCGTTCGTGGATGTGGTCGGTCAACGAGTAGGGGATCAAGTTGTTTGACAAGAATTGCACGTCGTTCTTGGGCGAAGGCTTCGTACCGGCACCAGAGTAGCCCGACACCCCGAAGGTGGTGGGCAAACCGGCAATGTACTTCGAAAGCGGGGCGATGGCAACCTGAGCAGCCGTGGCGTAGCACCCCGGGTTCGAGATCCGCGACGCAGCGGCGATCTGTTGACGGTCTTGGAGTTCAGGCAACCCGTAGACCCAGTTGCCAGTGGTGTCAAACCGGTAGTCAGCCAGCAAATCGACAATCTTCGACTTGCCCAAGCCAACCAGGTCGATGGCATCGACAAACGGCTTACACACACCGTTGGGCAAAGCCATCACCCACATGTCAACGTCACCGTTTTCTTCCAATTGCTTGATGTCATCGACTTGCAAGTTAGAGTAGACAATTTGCGCCTTGTTGTAGTCTTGCAACTTTTGCCCCGCCAACTCCCGCAGCGACACGTGCGAGATCTCGAGCTTGGGGTGGTTGTCGATGAGCTTGATCAAGTTCTGACCGGTGTAACCACGGGCACCAATGAGAGCCACCTTGGCCTTCTTTTCGTTTTTGCTTTGAGTGATGGGGGGGTTAGGGTTGGCTTGTCTCACCCGAGCCAGGTAGTGGAATCCTCTAGCTTGTTGCGAGGCGGAAAACACCCCCAGCTCCTTGGACGATGAAAGCGCCAGGCCAATGTGCAGAGCGTCGAATTCCTTGATCAAGTTCAGCAGCTCTTCAGGGGAAAGACCGTACCAGAACAAGATTTGACCGTTCTTGGCAAACGAACCTTCCAGCTTGCTGAAGTACCAGGCCAAGTTGGCATCGTTTTCCAGAACCACCCAGCACAACTTAGCGTAGTCCTTCTTGATCAGATTGAAGATGTTGTCGGTGACATTGTTGAGCCACCCCGACTTCGACAGCAAGAACTTGTCGAGCTTGGGCACACCCTTACCTTCAACAACGATGGCCAACACTTCGAGGGGTTCGTCACCGTACAGTTTGAATGGGGTCAGTTCCAAGAACTTGAGGTACAGGGCCACTGAGAGCTTACCCAGCTTGATTTCGGGATCACGCAAAAGCGCCGTCCGCAACAAATCAGGGTTGCCAAAGTCAGCAAGCGAGTTGCGGTTGATCAACTTGTACCCACGACGGATCAAGGTACCCGCCCCCGAGTCGGTGAACAATTCCTTTTGAAGATCATCGACATTAATGATGGCCACCGACAGCGACCGAGGCAAGTGTTGCAACAAGTCGTGAATTTCCTTAATCTTCAACTTGGTACCGTACTTGACCCACGGTTCTTTCAAAAGGTCTTCATACTCTTCATCCAAGTTAATCAGCGACACCTTCTCCCCGGTCAGACCGTTAATGATCCCCCCCTTTTCGTTAAGGTAGACAATCTTAAGCGGTTCAAATTCCCGAGCCAATTCCCCGGCAGCAACGTCAGCATTGACGTTAAGCAATTGCCCCAGAGGAGTTTCGGCCAACGAGGTCAAAATTGGCAAGTAACCGGCGTCAATGGCCGCTTCAACCGGCAGCTTGTTGACGGAAGTGATCTTCCCCACCAACTGGTACTTGTCTTTGTCCAAGTAGTCGGCACCGAACACGCCGGCGGTAATGGGACGAGCGTGAACCCCCATCTTTTCGAGAGCAGTGACGAGACGCAAGTTCTGTTCCAAGAAGCACTTACGCACCACCGCCATCGTTTCCGGGTTGGTCACTCGGATCCCGTCGATGTATTCGGGCTCAACCCCTTCGTTTTCCAACAACTCGTTGATTTGGGGACCGGTACCGTGGAGGACAATCGGGTACAAGCCAACGTGGTAAAGGAAGGCAAGACACAGGGCAAGCTCGGGCAACTGGTCGGTGATGATGGCACCACCAACCTTGATCACGGCGAACTGCTGTTGCAGCACCGAGGTGAAGTATTTGAGGTACTGTTCGACCTCGCGCTTCAGACCAATATTATTGAGAAGTTGGACGACGGTGGAACGGGTCAGGTAAGCGGCGATGGCGTGACGGGTGACGGGTTGGGCTACGGTAGCCATCAGCGTCACCTGAGGGAGAGCGGCTTTCGGGAGCCGTCTCAACGCCCGAGTAGACCGGGACACTTGTCTAATCATGGGTGATAGCGATGGAGAAAAATTACTTTTACCAATCGGGCAACACTTTTCAAAGCTAAGCGCGATGTTGATTGGTCACGTGATTCAAGTGGAGATCTGACTCATCCGCGTTATCATTAAATCACCAACGGCAGTAGTCAATAGGATAATAGAATCGCATAGTCAAGTTCATCTCCTTAATGTGCATCGACTTCCAGTGGTGCGTAACCCTCATAGCCGGTAAATCTTAACCTTGTAGCCGAAGTTTATGGGTTGCTTTTTCGGTTGGCCGATGCTCGAAACTTTAACCACTATGACGAAACTTGACGGGGGGTAATTTCAATAAAATCTAAAATATCGCTCATTTACATCTGTGGTGATGTTGATGTAAACGGCGGTAGATAAAGTCACATCTGACGTGTTGCATCAATTGTGAGGCTAAGAAACTGTGAGGCTAAATACCAGGGTTACTCCTTACAAGTGTGGAGAGGGGACCTTGTGAATACGATTATGCAACAACCTTACGACATCAACATTGAATCATAGAGCAATTGATTTTATCTATTGAACTGAGACTATGTCCACTTTCTTTTTCGTTTTAAGGCTGCATAAACTTCCGAGGGACCCTCGGATTATGAGATCCTGCCAAGACCCCCAAAAATAAAATCTCCTACCGCCCATCAGGGCGGCTTGTAAATCAAAAATACTCGAATTTGACTTGAAATTATACTGGCTCATTGGCGTTATAAAGATGAAATCTGTCGCTTGAGCAGCTTTTCATGCAGTTATCACTTATATTTTTATGATGTCACTAATGATGAAATGAGTTCTGTACTAGATGCTGAACCATGTTCTCTAAAGATATAGTCTAAGTGCATACCAGTCCTTGATCACAGTATATCCAGTTCAATAATGGAGCATACACTGCGATTATCTTTTGTATCAACATTGTCAAGTCATTGATCGCTTGTACTAATCTGGCGGTCCCGGCGGGGAAATTGGCAGCCGTGATTCGCTTAGACAACACTTTGCGTTGTAATTCGATCGTTATCTTCGCTTCGGCACTAGGTGATGTGATACCTTTGCGAAGTAGAAGGAGTCGACTACTTGCCCCGCATTCGGCAGCAATGATCGCCAGCATCCACTCCAACTCATTCAAATATGTCAGATTGATTTCATTCGGTTTGACTTCTCCCATAATTACGGTGTGTCGGAGAAACAGCGTCATCCATGACTCCATTCCATCCAGCGGTAATGTCAGTGATAAGTTCGGGTCACTCCAACAGGTCATATTATCAAGGTGGACACCTTTCGGTGGAGGAAGTTGTTGATAAAGGTCAGGAAATAGTAAATGAGGACTATTAGTGTATAATGAAGCTCTGACCTGCCACCATCTCCGAGTACTAACGAGCACTGCTAAGTTTTCGTATAGCCTCCACGCATAATGATTGTCAAAACAACATCTTTTGAGCCATTCGTTGGCTACGTTAACATACATTTCCAGCCAAGAATTCGCTCCCCAGGCTTTGAACAGTGTAGGCAATGGATCTGTCAGATGACACCATACATGATTGAAGTGCTCAACGTAAGATTTTAACTCGTCAATATTGACGATGGTAGGAAGCTGTCGATGCAAAGTCGCCATGATATGGGTAAATGTTGGCCTCTCTGTAACGTTTGCAATATGCCCCAGCCTGAGCTTGGGCGTGGTGTCATAGTGTATCCACCAATATTGTCTCCACAAGTCTGATCCCAACATAGGCGGCACTTCAAATCTGTATGATAAATATCTCATCAGGGTTGGTGTACCCATGACGGTCAGTGATAGGTGAGAACCCCCGCAATCGACGCGTTCAATATTATGACAAATGTCGTCAAAAAGAGCCATTTGCAGCGGTGAAAGTTGGCAAACCTTAGTGCTCGACACAAACTGGCGTTCGTGATCCCAAGTATGACAGGCCAAGTCAGCGGCGGCGGTCGAGATTTGACATGCTTGATGAATGAGCTTGCGAAGTTGCGTAAGGTGTACCTGCTTGAAAATGGGGAAAATGTTAGCAAATTGTGACCACAAACCTTTCAAAGGATCCAACTGGCATCTTTCAATGTGACTGATGATTGCTTGGCACAACTTATAGCATTGAAGCCATAAAAAACTCGCCACTCGGTTCTCAGTAACATTTTCGGTACTGGCGTTAGTACCGGGAGGGCTCTGCAGTTCCAAACTCTCCCGTACATCCACTCCGACCACGAACGCATAAAGAAAGTAACTTGTGGGTGTAAGTCTAGCTTCACAAGCAATTCTTACTAAATGACTGCGAAACCGGCTTAATAAAGGTAGTACCAGCGTCACCAGAGGAGTCAGATGAAGTTGATCAAAAAATCCCGCCTCTCGAAGATACTGAACATCATGACGCATCTGTGAGTTGCAAGGCTTGTAGTCAATCTCAGGCGTGGGCTGAAGTACCACTTTTCTTGGTGGTGGTATGGACACCAGCAGTACACTTATCATTACTGCCTGACTAGCCCGAGCTCGAGCACGGACATCCCGTTGAATGTTCTGACGACGGATTCGGGCCTGCTCTTGAGTGGCCTGAAACTTGTAAAGACGGGTAAGTTGGGTTAACTTCCGTTTGACCTTTAATCGCAACACTTTGCGTTGGTTGTCCCGAAATTTCTGCTGAAGCTTCACCCGCTTCTCCTCGAGAAGCTTATGGCGCCGTTGCACCAGGTCCATGGTCGAATGCCTAGGGGAAACGAGGTATATCTTTCGTGACCTCCACAATTCGTTTCAAGGTCCTGCAGGCTAACCGAGTTGCCATCCACTGCTTAGTGTCCAACGGAAGTTGCGGTACCGATGATTATGAACTGAGAGCAAGGTAACGAAGCCAACGGTTACTAGAGTATTCGATGGTCCAATGAGAAGTGACGGTTACATCCATCAAGAAAAGGAATGGCTTACAGGTTACTTCGTTAAACCAGTTAGCCAGCCCAGCTTGTCGGCCCAATCAGCCAGCCAACCAAGCAACCGCGCTCACTTCGTATATGATCAAACGACATCACTACTCACCATCTGAAATGAATGCTATCACGATTTCCACTTACGGAGTTTCACCACACGATCCGAGCATCCCTTTTCCGAACACTCTGCGAGTCGGTGTAAAATTGCTCACGAAAGTCGAAGTCTCGCAATGTGTGTGATGGACACTTTTGTAACTATCTGGTGACACGAACTAATTAGGAAATACTGAACCAATCGGGAAGAGCCCTGTTTATATCACTGTGGTGGTCGGTAAAGCCTGGTGACGTCTTTACATGATGCCATCGAAGAGGTCATCCGCACGATTCGGACATAGTTTTCATGCGTGAGAGTTCAAGGCACTAGTTAATGGCTTCCACAAAACCACGAGACACGTAAACTCCGACATGCGCCACACCCACGTTTCGTGCTGGTTACACCCGCAAGTCGGAAGTCGTTGTGGCACAATAACGAAAAATTTCGAGTCGTGCCATATAATATGGCACGAGCTATAACGACGAGCTCTTTGAGTACTTGCCATCTACCTACAATGTCACTGAAAGACGGCGATGTGCTATTCAACTTTTTCATCCCTTTTTTTTTCATTTGCCATCGGGGTCCGATGAGAATCTGTACGCATCTCGGCGAAGTACGGGATATGCGGTCATAACACAATAATTCGCAGCTACCATGTCTCACATACACTGCCTATGCATCGCGTAATGATTTCAACGGCCATCACGCCGATATATTGGTACGTCATGCTCTATGTTGGCGATGAGTTTGGTGAGCGTTGCGGTTTGAAATGACGGTGATTCACCGTATTCGTGGCGGTCATCGAGACTCGGGGTTACCAAGCATCTCTTACGCACGTCGGGCAACGGTAGCAATCTCCAACAATAGCGAGATGTAGCGACGTCAAGCGTGGCGTGAACTATTACATCAGCGGATGACGATGCAGGGTTGTACCTTAGTGAAGGATATCACCGTATCGCAAAAACCGCCAGGCCCTTTGCCTAGCATCGTTTGCTTTGCAGTACAGCACTAATGACGATACCATAACAATCTCATTGACATACCGGAAATTCCGGCTAGATGAGCCAATGCTCACATCCTCTCCAACGGTTGGATGGAAGTAGTTCTTTTTATTTTATTACTCTTTTGGCAAGTATCTAGATCGATCGAGCGATATCTAGTATTTGTGCCTTTGCTACCGTATCACCTTGGTGGTGTCACGGGTGACCGATAACGCTTTCAACCCCTAATTGTGGTATTGTGTCCACAGTACGCTTAAAAGCATAATTGACAGTTCGACAAAATGCAGGAATATATGCTGAAGGTAACACGTTTTTCATCAAGCAGGGATCACGTTTTTGACGCGTAACGCTGAATGACCTCCTACAGCTGGAGCCTAACGGCTGATCAGGGGTTTAGGGCTCGCCAGCGCCAATCTCCGACCCAACCGTCGGAGGTAAACGGGACAAACAACCAAATAATTCTAGCCATATACACTGTGGCGACAACTTCTCGTAGTAGCTAGGGGTGATTTGATCTTTAATGTTATAATGTTATCTATATGTCTATTAATACCGCTATCCAGTGATAGCCCAGTCTATAATCATTCCATCCCAATATCTCTCATAAAAAATGCAAAAATCGTAACATCGTTAGTTCCTTTTTCTCCAGAAACGAAACCCGTTGTGATTATCCACCGAAATCGGCAGAGTCAGGCGGGAGTTGTTCTTCAGCAGCGGCAACAGCAGCAGCTTGCGGATTTGGCTCCAGAGCAGCAGCAGTAACAGGATCAGCACCACATCGGGGGTGACAAGCTTGCGGCTCTTGGGAGTCAAGGTTCGAGCCAGCAGAACCAGCAGGGTCACTGTCTGCAGCTGGAATTGTGGCAGAGCCGGCAGGGTCAGCTTCAGGTATTCTGGCCAGACGTTTTCCTTGAGGATTTGCCACACCTCTTGGCGGGCAGTGGCGAGCACCGCTGGGTGGATAAGGTTACCCACCAGATGTTCCAACACCTCCTCATAGTGAGAAGCGCTAAGGTTGATTTGTTTGACAGCATCATCCCAAATGAACGTAGACAAAATACGACGCCACATGTTATTGAGAAATTGAACGTGGGTCACTTCCATTTCAAATGGGTCATCGGCAGACACCAGTCGAGAGACTGGCAGAATCTCCGGCGATTGATGAACAAAGTCAGCATCATCTTCGTCAAACCCTGGCATAAAACCATTCGTGGTGGTGGCAGAGTGCAGCAGATGCGAGCTGATTTGTTTCGAGAGCATCTCGGAACCTTTGGATTGCTTAATAGCATCGGGAACCAACTTTTCGTAGTAATAATCATAAGTGTAAATAGCCACCAAAAACTCCAAGTTTTCCTCACAGTGAATACCTTCAATGAAGCGACGAAACAGCTCGACATGTTCAATCTTACCGGCGTCCTTGAGAACGCCAATCGATTGAAGGAAGGCATCATTTACCACTTCATCGAGGCACAGCGGAGGGTAATAGGGGACCGGGGTAGGCGAACCAAGAAGTTCACCACGAACCAAGGTTGTAGGGATTGGCCGTACAAGTCCCGGAGGCAGATATGTGGCCATTATAGTTCGTTTGGGAAAAAATTTTTGATGGAGTGGGCGATGTGGTGTGAAAGTGAAATGGGGTTGATAATATATATATAAATTGTGGACGGTTGCGAGCAGGAATGTAGGTCGACAGAAAAAAAAAAGAGTGGTGCAGTCTGTGCATGTAAAAAACGGTTTGAGCGTGCATAATAAAAAATAACTTTGCTGAGGAAGCTGTTCTCTGTACCCAGAGTCGAAAGACCTTTAGCGGTATACGCAGCAGCAATCGTTAAAAACAGGTGAGTATGATGGTGTATTCACTGGTACATATGCTATGATTGCTCATGAAAGCATTGATGGTGACAACTTATCTCTGATTCTCCAGGATAACAGTTTTTTTTCTGATAACGATGACGTTAACAGGTGGGGTAGGCCACGGGTAAGGTCATCGCCACAAACTAACCGATAATTTGAAATCCGAGGACCGAAATTGTGCATGAGAAAGTAGCGCCAAGTGGAATTTTAAGACATTTATTAATGTTTTTCTTTGCTTCAATTATGATTCAGCTAATAAGAGTGATGATACTAAGTCTACAAGTATTATGTATCTACCAGTAGATATCTAGTATTGATTTCAGTGAAGATTTTACTTTTCTTTGACACCGGAACTCAGGCACATCCGGTAGTTTCAGGGAGAAAAACGTTGCAGTTTCTTTTGCGCTTGCTACAACGGAGCTCATAACACATCATTCAACGCCAACTCGTATTGTTTGGTCGCGACGTTAGGCGATATTCGGAGACCGTTGTGGTTGCCACAGTTTCCACAAAGCGACCCCGTCTATTTGACAGCATCGAAAGTACCTGGTTAATGAGCTGACTGCTTTGACGTTGAGTTGATCTCCATTCGGACTATTACGGTATCTCAGTGTCATTTGAAGGTTAACATCCGAGTTATATAAAGTTTAGTAGGTTTTTCGGCGGAATCCGGTTAGGTACCTTGAGGCGTTAACCATCTGTTTACACCAATCTAGGGGTTGTACTGGCACGGGCTAACCCCGGTGGTTATTTTGTGGTATCCCGTATCGCACCACTTCAAGGAACGACGCAATTTGCGGCTTAACGAGCAGAAATCCCACTTTGTGGGCTAAACTTGAACGGTTGACAATAATGCGTCCTGGCGAGCTGAGTGATGCATTGTTAGCGTAGGAGGGTTTGCGCAAATTGTCGGACCCCACTTGACAGGGGGTTCGGATGCGGCTACGATTTTTCGCGAAAAAGAAACGTTTTATTTTTATTTACGCTGAACTCCGATATACTCCGATCGTGCCGAACACAATCTCGGTCAAGATGTAGACGTTTCATTGATCACCAACGGATTCCTCGGGTGTGCTACAAAGAAGTCGTTCTCGAAGTGTATGAGCTGATGTCAGCAATACTTGCAGGCTTCTGCTGTTGATGCACATTGCCCGATCGCACCACCGCTTAAGTGGTATATCCGCGGAAGCGCTGTGGGGATTGCGACAATGGTCTCGCTTAAAATTAAGGTACACTCCAGCCGATGAGCACACCCCACCAGAGGCATATAGGATATGCTAATAACTAACAAAAATAAAGGAGAATCGTGTGACCATTAACTCATTACTGATTTGAGGCGGTCTCGTTGTTGTCTGTATGATTTTAAGTTAAGGCTTACCGCTTCGAATATTTTACTATGAAAGATGAAAATTCCGATCAACGCCGTTATATCGACATTCAGGCTTCGGAAAAAAAGCTGCCATTTCAACGAAATCTAGACTCATTTGAGGGCGATCTGCGTAGCCGGTTGACACAAGACTTATATTGTCGCTTAGCGTAAAAAGTTTATGTGTCATTATTGATGCTTGCTGACAGGTACCACACCACATGATACGTATTCCGCCTTAGAGTCTTTGCAATGACCCGTAATGAACGCGGTTGGGCCCTTTACCACCCCGGATTGATGACGGTTCTCTTGCATGAATTTGGAACACAAAAGCCGCAGAAGCATTTCAATTGCGTCGAGACTTGCTCTGATCAAAAGGACCCTTTCGAACCCAAAATGAGACATTTACATTTAAGGTTTGAACGTCGGCAACTAAAAAGAAAAGGCTCAATAGCGAAATGCCGATGTATTCCAGAAGGTCCACCCACCTCAAAATCACCGTTGCTTGTTTAATAGAACTACAAAAAAAGAATAAGTCAAGTTACGTTGAGCACAAAATCGTGTCGGAAATCAAGATCTTATCGTCTTTCATCATAAGCTTCCACTGGCTTTTCCAACCCCCTTAATTGCCGCTAGCGGCGTATACTTTACTTCTTGGTCACGAATGACTTGACGATAATTGCATATAGAACTTGTTTGACGGATAAACTGTTCCTGATAAACCCATCCAGTAGACATGAGACAGACCACTGTGAAGTCAAATTTCCATCATCACTATAACCGACTACCAACCCTTACCAGCCAAAAATGGTAAACGCTGATTTAGAATACGTTAACAACTTCGTCAAGTCTCAACGCGTTGTATATGATTTACGTTGGATAGTGTATACCTACAAAGTGTACACGTCAAAATTGACACTGTTTACGATACCGCTGGATCCTTCTTACACGATCCCGCAGCAAATCCTTTATCAGGGCTACACAAATACTTGTAATGGCGATACTATTAAAGTTCGCATCCTGGCCTCGGAATTAAATTGTTTCGCAATTCGCGCGCCCCCCCCCAATAAATCACACTCCCTATTTACCCCCTACCCCTTTCCCCTCACTACAGAATACCCACCACTAAAATTTAAGACGGTGAACTTCGTAGACAAGATTACGAGCTACTTCATTATTAATCCAGATTCGTATTCTGTGTTTGTATTTTCTTTCCCAAGTGTTATTACTCCTAGCCATTTGCTAAATAATTGCATCTTGGTCACCTGCTCTCATTCTCACGGGAAATCCCTAACACCGATATCGGCGAGCCCCTACCCAAATCCACAGTTTGCCACACATACCGTCGCAGTCTACTGATCTCCCATTATGTTGCGTGGAAGGGCAATTCACCGTACATTGAGCTGCCGTCGCTACACCCAAATACCGACGGCGGCTTCGGCTGACTTTGTCACCCACTACTACTCCAAATTAAACCAATTACTTGGTTTGGTCCAATCTTACAAGGATCAAGCCCATTTTGAGAATGTTTCTCCAAGAGAGATGCAATCGTTGGTCCAAGAGTTTTCTACAATGGATCACACCGGCTATGTCTGGCAAAAGGTGAACCATGAAGTTCAAAATTCGCCTTTCTTCCTTGGCCAATTGACTCAATGGTTTGAGCTTCACCGGTTGGGGCTTGCACGTTACGCTCACGAGTTGTCCATGGTGATGAGACAAGCGACACTGACCCAGCAAGTGTGTGAGCAAATTGACCACGTCATTAGCCAACAACGTGCCACCACCTGGAATCAAAAAATGACCTTGGATCGCCTTCATGACCTTAAACTGTTACTTGAAAGAGTTCCTGGGCTTCCCTTTGGTTTTCTTAAGCAGGCGGCCAGCGCTAACTTGGCAACACCTATGCTGAAAGCTGAAGCACAGAAAGTTTCGCGGTTGGCATTCATCGTCGATTGCTACGACATAAAGGTGACCTTGCCAGTCTACCAGATTGCAGAAAAGCTTGAAATTCTTGACTCCCCACTGTCCCACGCTGGTCTTGAGATAGTCAATGACTTGGTTCGTAGCGGAGTTTTGGTGCCCACTGCTAAATTGAGTGACTACACTGTGAGTTATCTCGACAGTTCTTTTCGTTCAGAAGTGGAACATTTGGCGGCAATCAGGGTACAGATATTGCATCGGCCATTTGCCGACTATACTCCAAAAGATCTCATTATGGCAATTCAACAACTGATTCAACGCGAACCATGGCACGAGCGGGCTTATGACATTCTTCGCGTCTTAAGAAAATTGGTTGGGTTGGCTGAGACCATGCCTCAAGGCCAATGGTTACATGAATTGGATGTTATCATTCAAGGTGGTCCATCAATCAGTATGAACCAACGCGTCTCGATGTCTAGGGCCCATGATTTAGACACCGTTATCAGACATCCCAGGAAGTTCAACGAAGATGTTGATAAAGCTGGTGGAAGGCCTTTCTCCAGAAGGAGCAAAAGAAGTGAACATGGCCAAAAGAATGTTGGAGGCGGTTCCGGAGGTGGCGATAACTTCAAACCCGAAAATCAGCCCAAGAGAACATCCAAAGAAACCAAACCCGAGTATGTTCAAATCCCCGAAAAGCTTTATATTCACAACGAAATTTTTCCACTTCAAGTGTTACACGAATACTTGTCCAAAGATTTCTCAGAATGTACGGCTGAAGAGATCTTGGCCGCAACAAAACTGCTCGCCCAAGCTGGTGATAACGAATGCGATGAGGCTGACGCTAATCGTCTTTACTCCAAGCTTTATCGCTTGTTTGCCGTTAATGGTGGCGACACGCAATGTTTGGATGCTGTTTTACTCTCTCATGACCACTTCCGGCTGGTTGAGCGGGGCATTCGTGAAAGATCACAAGCGAAAACTGCTAGTGGGACGGGAACGGTGTTCATCGGGGAACTTGACTTTCCCCAATTTACTGAGGAACTTCGCGTACTTCGTCGTGCTTTGGGCGACAAGTCATTTTCTGCTTACACTTCAGATGTTATTGTTGATACACTTCAGGATGAGATCTACCTTGGAAAACATCTGAAATTGGTTGGCGACGGAAACGTATTCAACTACGTGAGATTGCTCAAGCGACTTGAGCGATTATTTGCGTTGAATGGTGGCGAAACCGCGGCATTAGACAAAATCTACAGCAAGAGCGAGACTGTTGGCGTCGACGGTGCTTACAATGAGTATCGCCAAATTCCTGATGATTTTGCTATTCATGAATTTGTTAACGAACTCTCAGTGCTTGCCAAGGAAGCTGATGTTTCTAGATTGGGGTCGCTCTCAGCTGCAGAGGTATTGGATGTATGTCAGCGCTACGCCAATAGCAACCCTGAGTTTTTCAAACTTCACAACAATTTGCGTACTTTATTCAGTCATAATGGCAATAACACCGCGATTTTGGATGCTGTCATCAACTCAAAGAATCATTTTGATTCTATTGAAGCCAGCATCAGTGACCACCAATTGCCCGCTGAATACAAACAATTGGCCGATGATGTACGCCTAGATGAGTTTTCTGCGGAGCTTCAAGAACTTCTTGAACAATTGGATGTCGACAAGTTTGCTAAAGTTCTGTATTCTGATGTTCTTGATGTTACAGCCAACTTGGCTTTGGGACTGGTTGTTTTCTCCAAACTTTATTCGAATTTGGCGCGGTTGTTTGCTACAAATGGTGGCTACACCGAAATTCTTGACGTCGTACTTACGAACGTGAGAGCATTCAAGGACATGGAGTCCAAACTGGCTCCCGAAGCGTTTGCTCGTACTCTGGATCTCCTTAACAGCCACGCCAAAGTTGTGAGTTCACTTATCAATGAATATAAAGCGAATCATCCGCAGGCCACGACGATTCTGCCCACGCTATTCAATCAATTAGTGACTCGCCATTTGGAAGCGCAGCCAAATCTGGAGCCGCTCAAGCTTGTGAATCAGTTGGTTTTGGTTGTAGATTATTATCCGAATCTTCTCCAGCAATTACTCGAAATTCGGGGAGATCAACCAACGCCACAATGGAGTGCTCACGAAGTCGAAGAAATTTATAAAGCATTCATGAGTGTTCTTGAGTATGACCAGGACATGTGCGATGAGATTTCCTACATCTATCGTAAAAACATAGCTGCGAAGCAGGCAGCAATGACCTCGACAAATCTGGATGATTGGCGGAATGATTATAATGATCTGGAGCGTCTTGTGCTGTTGCTTTCGCAACAGAAATCACCAGTGGATTTTGATTTACTCAACAAGGAGTTAGGTCAGGATGAGTTATTTATTAAGGATGCCGTTCTGATCGCTCTTAATCAAGACACCGAAAGATCTCGTGTTGCTTCAAAGAAGAACACCGACGCTCCACCAATTGTTCCTAATCCGTCGACACTTCACCGATACTTGGAGAGTGCTCATCATCAGCATCAGACGCTGGAACAAAGTCGAGTTCGTGAGCAAAGAGCTTACGAGTGGGCTACTGCCAACAAGAGAAATCATGATATTCCTGTCGAGTTTGAATTCCGATCGTCGGAACCTAAACTCATTTCGCCCCTTTATCCCGCTCGGTTAGACCCCGAGTACGACTACAAACTCGTGATGGCTGATGGGCATAGTGTCCCGCTGAATGCGGCTCTGATCGGTCCAATTATTCGTCAACCCGTCGCTCAAGCATTAAAAGAGCTTCCCCCCACTGAGGTTGGTCGATTCATGGAACAAGTTCACCACCACGAACGCCAAGGATGGAAGGTTGTGGGCTCACAAGAGATTGATGATCAACCCGTGCTTATACTTGCTCGAATCCCTGGTGCTGGCACTCGGAGTTCGTGGGGTCTGACAATCAGGAATTTGTTGGCTGTGGCTGGTGGGGGCTTCTTGGTAATGTTGGGGGTCGATTATTTCGTGGAAGATAGAAAGATTTCATCAAAGGATTCCCCAACAGAGGCGATCAGTGAGTTACGTCACTCTTCGTCGCCGCCTCCTTTACAACCAGCTGAGGTGGAAGCTGCTACGTCAACCCACTCAATTTTATCCAACCTTTTGTGGGCTAATCCTCCTAAAGATGACTAGACTGCGTTTTTCTTTGAACTGTGTACAAGAATCAATGTTTACTATAAAGACTGTCTCAAAGCATAATATTTATTAATTTCAGTCATACAGATATCTCATTTACTAGATAACCTACTAGCAACAATCTATCAAATGAATATGCTAGTTTAAGTACTTTCGTGCTACTGTAAAGTGCCTGAACATATCTCTATGCCGTATCAGGTTCGTGACAACATCAACCACTCGTACTGTGAAGCTCACATCGTAAGCCTTCGGCAAAGCCACTCAATCTTCCATTTCATCAATTTCTGTCTTCAGACTCATCTCAATATGCTTCATCACCGTGAGACCACCCAGAGTCCCGTTCCATCTGCGAAGCATAGTGACGGTGTCCTTATCCGTCAAATCGGGTGCTTTGATGCCTGTGTCCCAAAGATGACGATCATGCTTCACCTTTTCTTCCAAAATTTGATGTTTCGAGGTCATCGGACGTCCCGGACGTCTTTCCTGACGGTGTTCCTCTAATTCATCATCGTGACGAGATACGTGCATCTCGATCATCTTCTTCAACTGAGACAAAGTGAATGTCTCCATCTTGGCAAAATCCTCATCATCATTGATCAACTGCTGAAGGAAATAATAAAGAGCTTGGTTGTTGGTTCTCTGTTGAAGAGCTTTGGCTTTCTTTGCGGTAATCTTCTCGTCTCTCTGAGTGGCTCTATTGAGTTGTTTGAACTTTCTGCCTTTGACATGGATAGCCGCCAGCGACTTAGCGACGTTCTTCGCTACCTTCTTAAGATTATGGGCAATAGGCATGTCGCGATGAGGTCGCACTAATTTGGTAAAGATAAATGGGGGAAACGAAAGATAAGCGATTCTGGTACATCATAAATTAAATTCTTGAGAATTAAGCATTCAGGAAAGTTGGTGGTGGGTATAGAAGATCAACCTTTGTGATTTGCTCAAGTAAAACGAAAGTTACAAAATAGTAGATACTAATACTGTACTTACATCAGATGCCAGATGTAAATTGAGTTTGATGCAGGGGTTTAAATATTGGATGTTGCCAGCTAGATTTTGAAAATTGGAAGTTTACACAAGAATAAACCTTAGTTGCTTAACTGTAGGTAACTGTTTGGTTCAATGCTCACTCTCAAGTTAGTACAATACAGCCTCTCCACACTTGCGAATCTAGACCGGTGGGCAAACCCATGGGCTCATATTCCCTTCACAAAGCCTTAATGACAAGTCCCCCATGCTTGCCGAAAGTGTTTCCACCTTAAGAAGGATACGTGGGGTCGGTTACGATAAACTCTGATAAAAGCCACCTTCTTGATTTCTACCTTTGCATCAATCTAAATGATCATTAAGAACGCCTTTTTTTCAGACTGGTCGCACTGATATGGATTAGTAGATGCCAGTTCATGACTGCGTTGAAATCCAAAATGCTCTCTCTGGCCGTAGTAACAAGTGACCGCAACCATATTGGCGTACACTCGTAGGCTTGTAATTGTTTAGTTTACAACGAGGTCCGTATCCAATTCACGCTGTTTTTGGCACCAACGTCTCGTGTGCGCACTGAGAAAATCTTTCACGATCCTTGTTTATCACTTACTCATTACCATGCCTAAGTACACCGAAGAACAATTGTTTCAAATCCAAGAAGAGGCCCACAACCCGCAGCCGGACGTGCTTGAAGCATTCAATGCTATGGTTGAAGAAGTGCGGGAGCACGAGAAGCAGCTTAAGCAGATTAAGTGGTCGAATGGTGACACTTACATCGACGAAAATGGTCACGAAAGACCCTACCACCACCTTAACCGTCGCCGGGCACTGCGGTCGGGTGACAAGCCCACTTTACGGAAGAAGCTGGTGGAAACCGTGGTAGGTGAAGACGGCTGGGCCACCACCGTTAAGACGACTACGAGAAAGCTGTTTGGCGGAGCCGAAGAAGATGAACGACAACGCTTCCGGGCTGGCTTAAAGGAGGTGAAGGCCAAGCCCAATAACAAGAACCTTGGGTCGCTGAAGGCAGCTGATCCCCGTGATGCTATTGCTGAGGTGCAAAAGAAGACGTTCAATGCGTTTGACGCTTTGGGTGACGAATCTGATGATGACGAAGACGATGAATAAGAGGGACGTGTTCTATATTTCCCGTGTATTATAAAATCCGTACATATTTACTGGGTCCGAATGACGACAAACAATCCAATCTCTGTTTAATGCCTTTAAACCACAATCATGCGATCATCTTCATCCTCGAGCCCGCCAAGGATCGAGTTGACGTCGGGTATCACTGCCAGCCGTCCGAGCACCGAGTCGGCCCGCTGACCCAGCCCCTTGGCGGCCTTCAGAGGTGTCTGAGCCAGCACGGGACGCAGCCGCATAACTGCCTCTCTGAGTTCAGTAACCTTAGGCAGGTTGAACACTCTCATGTCCCCGGTGTTTAACAGCGATTGAGCAATGGCGCTGTGCCCGGTGTAGCCTCCTGAATTGCCGTTTCCATTGCCATTGCCAACGTTGAGCTGGGGTAATGGAGGAAGCGGGCCCCGAAGGAACGCGGGGGCAGTAGTTTGATGCATTAACTCCAGGTGGATCAGCAGGATATCATTGGCCGAACCGAGACCAAGTCGCAGCGAGTTGCGGGCCAAATTATACGAGAAATGGGATTCAGCATCAGTAGTATCGGCAGCCAGACGCGGAGTAAGCACGCCCAGTGGTTGTTTAGGCTCCCACATCTTCAGTACATCGAGAATAAGTGGAGCGTCAACGTCAATGTATTCGTCAATGAAATCATTACCTTCGACGAACTCCTGAAGCGCGGGCTTTGTGCTTTGGAAAGTGACACCATTGAACTTCAGGGTGGCTTTGCCACCCAAGTCTTGGTCAATATCAAACACCCACATCAGGTTGTTCTTGCGTGAATTGATATCATCATTTACGTCACCGTAAAACTTGGACAGTTGTACATATCCATGGCATTGGGGGTATTTGGTTTCAAGTACCCGCAAACAGTAGTACATCACGGTAAACCCAAACGTCAGCTTTAATAACACATCGTGAGCTTGAGAGTTACCCAGTACCCATTGATAGAAGTATGGAACATAGTTGGCCATAAAGTTAATGCCCAAAGTGTATACCACATCGACCAAAACGTCGTTCATCAATTGAGCCGCCGCCAAAGGCTGGTCGTATGCCAAAAATTTGTCCACATGAATCAATAAGCAGGTGACAAAATTGTCGCGGGTCGCGATATACTCACTGTATTGCGGAGCAAGTAAATTGCCAGGTTGAGTCGATGACGAGCCAGTGATCAGCTTTCTGTTGCCATCATCTTGCACTCTTTGGTCCAGTGCCAACTCCTTGATAAGGTAGTCGTCGAAACATTGCAAGAACTTGTCTTGAATATGGGAGAACTGCTTTGTCGAAAACTTGTAATCGTGAGGATTAGCCAGAATAATCCCCAACAGAGCTTCCCAGCATTCTACCAGCACACGATTGCGAGTGATCAGAGCTTGGTTCTTGGTGGCAAGAAGAGCAAAGATTTCCCGAATATCATCAAGGAAGCTGATGATCAACCCGTACACCTGGTCTGGTTGCTTGGTGTTGTGACCTTGGTCGAAAAGGGTGTCAACCTTAATCAAAATCTCCAGAATCAGGTCAGCAACCTGATCCAGATAATAAATGCGAGTCGAGACATGGCATACAATATCCAGATACACAATCAGCAATTCTTTCACCACGTCAGGGGATAATTCACGCGCCTGTTTGAGCACCAAGTTAGTGTGAAGCGATAAAACTTCTTGGATGACGTCGCTCACCAGCAACCCGATCATCAGTACTTCCAGTTGAACTAACTGCAAGATGCAGTTGGCATATAACAACTGAGCGTCAGCCTTGGGTGTCAGCAGTCTCAGCAACCGAGTAAGTTGGCGGAGAAGAGTTCCCAAAACCAAAAATCTGATTTGCACGGGAACGTAAGTCGTAACTAACTCAACAAACCCCGCAATCCACGGGCCTGATTGTGAACCTGCCACCACTTGGTTGGTAAGCTCTTGCACTTGCCAAGTATGGGTTGTGTCGAACAACACCTTTACGGCAAACAAGGCTTCATCGTAAACGTCATCAATGGTAACATCATCGGCATCAAGAGCAGCGTGGATTTTGTCCTCGTGTTCGGCAATTTGCCGCAGAGTTACCTTGGCCAAGTCATCCTCACGGGATGACGTGTTAGCCTTTACTTGCTTAGCAAGACCGGCCACCGTGGGCCAACGATCATGCAAAGTGTCCATGAGTTGAGGCACCAGCGAAGCCATGAGGTGTTTACCGAGTTCGGTGTTGTAGTTGTACACCCCCAGGGTAGCCTCAATGGCCAATATCCGCAACAAACGAGATTCGTTAGCGTGGGTAGAGTCGCCCGTGTAGTTGATAAGTCTCTCCAGTACCACCGTGAACTGCTGAATGAACATTTGGTCTCCCAGGAAAATCGTGGGCCCGACGTATTTACACAACGTCGAAAAGCACAGCATCACCAGTTTGGCAAGCAGGAGATCCTTGACGTTCAAAATTGTCGACATGATCAGCAAGGCATCGGCCGCAATGACGTTAACGTCGTCGGCACATTTGACGATGAGCTGTTGAACAATTTCAAGGGTAACGTGCATGTTGCCTGCCCGAGAGTGGGAGGCGTCCAGTCGGGTTTTCCGCTCCAAAAACACCATTACCTTTTCCAACTTCACCCGTCGAGTCAGGGCGTAGTAAAGGAGATACAGGAGCTCCAGCGGGTTCGCCTTCTTGTCGGCATCTTTACCGGGAGGGTAGCACTGTAGAATCAACTTCTGGTGCTTTGACTGGAACATACGCATCTTGAACACTCGTCCCAGGCCAATAGGAAAAATCCCCGGTTTTATAAAAGGCTACTATACGCTTTTGGGAAAATCATGCTCGGGCCACCATGTGATAAACGCGGAGGTACGCCACGTGACGAAAATATATGGACAGTTCAGTTGATAAGCCGAAATAGGAGTAGGACCGTCACGCCGAGGTTAGATGGAATTGATAAACACCACTAACGGCGACGTAACTGCCACCAGAGCGATCTACTCTAATCTGTGGATGAAAAACTGTCATTATCGCAGATAATGTCCCGCCGTACCAATCGCACCAAACTAAGGGGCATGACTGATGGGATAGTGGGGTTAAAAGTGAGGGAGGCGGCACCTCCCAAAAGTAGTAAGACTCCCCACGCAACGAAGCTTAAATCAGGCTTTATCGCCTGGGGTACATCATGTCGCCGGTCACCGGCACCGCCGGTGATTGCTTTCGATCCAACAAAAGCATCGCCGGCATCGGTCACCGGACCATGCACGGCGTGGGGCAAGGCCGACATCGAAAGTCGACAATGGTCAGAAAAGGCATGCTGGACTTATTTCTTTCTTGTTGCCCCAGTTTTAACCAGTTGAAAGAATATTACAACCATTTTTCAACTTCCGTTACAATTCTATAAGGGGATCTTTCTGCCCATTACAGGTGCAGTTCGTATCGGATCCCCTCATCCTCGCGCATCACCACCCCATCGTAACCCCCTTGAGATCGACCATTAATGCCCCCAGTATACGTCAAGGGGGGCACCTGGAGCTCCACTGAAGATGAAATTCTCAAGGCGGCCGTCCAGAAGTATGGGCTCCACGAGTGGCTGAGAGTGCTGTCACTTCTTCCCAAGAAGCTGGCCAAACAGGCAAAAGCCCGATGGCAGGAATGGTTAAATCCTCAAATCATCAAGCTGGAATGGGTCAGAGATGAAGACGCTAAGTTATTGAGTTTGGTCAAGGTGTTGCCGAACCAATGGCGAACCATTTCCCTGCTTATGGGCCGCACCCTGACTCAATGTGCTCAGCGGTACCAACAATTGCTCGACGAGGCTGCTGATGGCGCCGAATTTGAAGATATGGGCCTCAGCGGGCCTGGCATCGAGAGTATGCCGGGGACCGAATTGGGTATCCACGCCGCCTCGATGGATGCGGTTGATCTCGATAATAGTGGTGATGATCAAGAACAAGAAATGTTAGTGGAAGCGAAGGCTCGGCTTGCCAGCAATCAGGGTAAAAAGGCCAAGAGAAAGGCTCGGGAACGGCTTCTTAGAGAGCTGCGTCGATTAGCCCTTATTCAAAAGAAGCGAGATCTCCAAGAGATGGGGTTGCGTGTCAGTCTTTCTCGCAAGAAAAAGCTGAAAGAGTTTGATTATAACGCCGATATTCCCCATGAACGTGTACCTTTACTGGGTTTATACCAAGTGGACGATGAAGACGAAGCCGCCGCCGCTAATTTGATGAATTTTGAAAAAAAGGTTAATCGTGTCGGACAGGTGCTTCATCGTGAGCCCAAAAACAAGAATAAAACTAAGGAGGGTACACGAACTATAGAGGGGGCGGCCCAGATAATCAATGACTTATCCAAAAGGCCCACACTCGACTTACCTCTGGTGTCACTGAAACATGACGATACTCTTGACAAGCAAATTGCAACTGCCAAGCAACAGATGCTCGAAAGCTCAGCCGAAGCTTCGACTATAAACTCTAAGCTTCTCAAGTCATTAATCAAACAGCTTCCAGAGGCAAAAAATGATTCATCGGTGGTGATTCCATCATTTGGTTATGGCGAGGCCATTGACCTCAAACCGATTTCTGAACCATCAGTGGCGCAACGCCTTGCATCGCAAATTGATGATGAACAAGCAAAGACCCGTCGACTGCAGGCAGTCCGGATGGGCCTCCCTATTCCTATTGACCGTACATGCGCCCCGGATGCCAATGACGACGTCTTGGCTCAACAAGTTCAACAGATGTTTAATCAACTTGTGCGCTCAGATTATCGTCGATATATTGATGCCTCTTATCGTGCTCCACTTGTTGACGATCTTGACCAAGCTGATGTCGCCCGTGTCGAGGAGCTTATCAAAGAACAAGACCATTCACCTACTCGTGATGACAAAGATCCTTCTACCTACACTCTTCCGGAGTTGACTGACGAAATTAAGGATGCCATCGGTAAAAAAATTGAGGAGCTCCGTCGGCAAAGTGCTGACAAACGACAGGATATTGGTCTTGTGACCGATGTGTTTGCCCAACGAGAAAAGACTTTACTTGAAGGCATTCGTAAAAAGTATGCTCAGTTAGCAAGTCTCGAGTCTGCCTTGGAGCTCTCACAAAGGTTTAGCGATGACGAGCAACGGTGGGGCGAAGCTGCTAAGGCGAGGTTGGAACGGTTGGTGGCAGAAATTGGTAAGCAGGACCAATTGCAACAAATGCATCTTCGGCAACTGGCATGATTATATTTATTGAATAGTATTCGACTTTTAATTATCTTTTTCGATGACCAGAGGCGTACCCTCATCGTTCATTCCCTGTTTTACTGACTCTAGCTTACTCATTTCAGAGAACCATTCGTCAATGTGGGGAAATTTCTTGAGTTGAATTCCAAGACTACCTAAATCGTTGGCCCATGGATACACTGAGAAATCGGCACATGAATAATGGGATCCAGCAAAGTAAGGTCCGATTTCACGATTGCGCTTTAAATATTCATCAAGAACTTTGTAAACTCTTGTAGTTTCGTCAATAAACCGCTTGACAGCATACTTATCAGAAGGCTGCTGAGTAACAAAGTGGTTTGCTTGGCCCTGCATTGGAGCCTGTTGGCTAATGGAAAGAGTCAAAACCTCGAGCATTTTGTAGTAGTTGGGGGTACCTGGAGGATAACTCCAGGTACGATGGGTATCATAGGAGTCGGCAAGGTAAAGTAAGATTGCCCCGGTTTGGTTGAGGACAATGCCAGTATTGTTATCAACAATGTTGGGGATTTTACCATCCGGATTTAACCTGAGGAACCACGGTTGCTTCTGTTCGCCCTTTGTGATATCAACCCGATTGAAATGAAAGGGCACACCAAGGGCACGAAGATAGCAGGTAATCTTTAGCCCATTGGGAGTGGCAAAAGCGTTGAGAATGACTTTAGAAACCATGGTATTGGTTATCGGTATTTTCGGGTTATATGGGAGGGGGTAATTGGGAGCCAGGTCGTAAATCCTACTACTAATACTTTTATACGGGAAGGGTCTTAATATGGCCTTCGGCAGACCCGTGTGATCTTCACCGCAATAACCGCCAATCTTTTTATCTACATAAAGATCAAGAGCCAGATAATCAACCCCTGGATTGGATAGCTCATCAAAGTATAATCATATTTCCCAAATCTCTCCAGATATAGTCGTAACGACAAACGTTTCAACAAATCTAAACTTTGCATGATTATTCGTGTGGGCGCAACCGCTGTGTTCCCCAATCATCTTTCATCGATGGCTATCGTCGTTCACGCTTCTCTGACTCGACTATGAGTCAAATTTCGTACGTGGTTTCCTGTATACAGTCCTCATCTCAAACAACGAGCTTTTTCTGAAAAGCTCATAATGCGCTTTCTTGCAAGTACCAGACTACTTTCAAGAATGGCATCGGTTACGCAAATTACTGAAGGGCTCAAGGGCTTGGGCTTGGCTCAACCCGAGGCCATGCCTGCTTCGCTTCCCGAATACAACGTCTACGATGTTATGCGTAACTACATCACCGACGAATTGCACCGCATCACCAAAAAGGACAAGCTGATTATTTTCTCGGCTCTTGACACCACCAATGTATTGGAAAAGGGTGACTTCATCATGCCCGTCCCTCGGTTGAGATTGGAAAAGGGTACTGACCTCAAAGAAAAGGCCACCGAATGGGCTCAAGAATTCAACAAGGGTGAATTTCTTAGTCAAGTGGTTGCCAACGGGACCTTCCTTCAATTCTACTTTAACAAGAAGTTGTTGTTCCCCGTTGTGATTAAGGACGTCTTGAAGCGTGGTAAGGGTTACGGTTACCTTCCCTTGAATGAAGGTAAGAAGGTGATTGTTGAATTCTCTTCGCCTAACATCGCCAAGCCTTTCCACGCCGGCCATCTTAGATCTACCATTATTGGTGGTTTCATTTCCAACCTTTACGAAACTGCTGGTTGGGATGTTACTCGTATCAACTACCTTGGTGACTGGGGTAAGCAATTCGGTTTGTTGGCTGTAGGTTTTGAACGTTACGGGAGCGAAGAAGCTCTCGTCGCCGACCCCATTAACCACTTATTTGAAGTGTACGTCAAGGTAAACAAGGACATTGAAACTGAAGGCGAAGACCTGGCAACCAATGAAGCCGCCAGAGCTTACTTCAAGCGGATGGAAGATGGCGACGAAGCTGCGTTGGCCATGTGGAAGAGATTCCGTGAGTACTCGATTGATAAGTACATTGACACTTACGCCCGTCTTAACATCAAGTACGACGTCTACCTGGGTGAATCGCAAGTTCTGCATGAAGCTATGAAGAAGGCCATCGATCAATTCAACGAAAAGGGCCTTATTCACGAAGACCGTGGGGCTAAGTTGATTGACTTGACCAAATTCAACAAGAAGTTGGGTAAGTGTCTTGTGCAAAAGAGTGACGGTACTTCGTTGTACCTCACCCGTGATGTCGGTGAAGCTATCAAGCGTAAGGAATTGTACAAGTTCGACAAGATGATTTACGTCATTGCCTCGCAACAAGACTTGCACACCGCTCAATTCTTTGAAATTCTCAAGCAAATGGACTACCCCTGGGCCAAGGACTTGGTCCACATCAACTTCGGTATGGTGCAAGGGATGTCGACGAGAAAGGGTACGGTGGTATTCTTGGACAAGATTCTCGAAGAGACCAAGGAAAAGATGCACGAGGTTATGAAGAAGAACGAAACCAAGTACGCTCAAATTGAAGACCCGGAAAAGGTTGCCGATCTCATCGGGTTGTCGTCGGTGATCATGCAAGACCACTCCGCCAAGCGGATCAACAACTACGAGTTCAACTGGAGTCGTATGTTGCTGTTTGAAGGTGACACTGGTCCTTACTTGCAGTACGCTCACTCGAGATTGTGCTCGATGCAAAGAAAGTCGGACATCACCGAAGACGAGATGTTGCAAGCCAACTTTGACCTTTTGGTTGAACCGTGTGCCGAAAACCTTGTGCGGGTTATCGCCAAGTGGCCCGAGGTTATCAAGCGGGCTTTGACCAACCATGAGCCCCTGACCATCGCCACTTACTTGTTCGATCTTTCGCACATCGTGTCGTCGTGCTACGATATTTTGTGGGTGCACGGCCAAGAACGGGATGTGGCTACTGCTAGATTGGCGTTGTACATGGCGGCGAGACAAGTGTTGAACAATGGGTTGAGACTTTTGGGTATCACTCCGGTGGAAAGAATGTAATGGAATTAACGATTAATTAGGGCGATAAACGAAGCTAAATGATGAGTTACTGTAATTCACCCTGCGGTGGTTCGGATGGTTCCACCGTCGCACTTTACCCAAATAGGTACCGGCTCCGATCCGAGCAAGGCCCAATGAAATGTGACGTAAACGCAGCAATGAATACGGGGCTAATCATATAACCCTGGACTAGTCTATGCGCTGATTTTTAGGCCAAATCATCCCTAACAGTCCCACAACCGATTGTCGCCTATTCCCTGGGTCCACTTACAATTGGAGTGTAGTGGAGCTGCTAAGTAGTAATACCCCGATCTCTCGCGATAATTTCATCTGCATCAAAGGTAAGTGAACAGATGCTATATCCGCGTCCTGCACAATGCCTCGGGGGATGGTGACCCCCGTGCGGGCTCGGTTTTTAAAGGAGACAATTTTCACCACTCTTGCTGTCAATTGATTTATCTAACAATATGTTTGCCTTGAGAAACGTCGCCCGTGTCGCCCCTAAAGCCTTCCCCCGTTCGTTTGTTGGCGGTGTGAGAACCAAGGTCACTTTGCCCGAGCTTGACTACCCTTTGAACGGCTTGGAACCCTACATCTCCGAAGAAATCATGAACCTCCACTTGAACTTCCACCAAGCTAACTACGTCAAGGGTTACAACACTGCCATTGAACAAGCCGCTGAAGCTAGAGGCAAGGGTGAAGTCACCAAGATTGTCGATTTGCAAAAGGCCATCAACTTCAACGGTGGTGGTTACACCAACCACTGCTTGTTCTGGAAGAACTTGGCTCCCACCGTTCAAGGTGGTGGTCAAGCTCCCCCCTCCGACTCTAACTTGGCTAAGCAAATTAACCAAGACTACGGCTCGTTGGACAACTTGATTGCCGAAGCCACCAACAAGATGATGGGTATTCAAGGTTCTGGCTGGGCTTGGATCGTCAAGAACAAGGTCACTGGCTCGCTTGACGTCATCACCACCGCCAACCAAGACCAATGCCCCCCCACCCACGTCCCCTTGGTCGCTTTGGACTGCTGGGAACACGCTTACTACCTTGACTACAAGAACGCCAAGGCTAAGTACTTCGAAGCCATCTGGCACGTTATCAACTGGAAAGAAGCTGCCAGACGTTTCGACCTCTAAGCGAGTTATACATATATATTCAATTGACCCCATGAATACACAATGCGGTGTCTAACCATTCCGGGAATGTCGGCTCACCCCAAAGTTTATTTCGCCGACATTCTCGAGCATAGCGTAAACCATGATTAGCGTGAATCTACCAATGATATCCTACCAAATCTATTAGCTCTTCGTAATATTCTTTTTAAAAGTAGCATCATTGACAGCTACCCCTCGTCTTGATATTGTCGTATTGATGCGATACAAGTGGATCAAGAGATAGCCGAACATGACTTGGGGGTTGTCGCGAGGCGTGTTCCTACGTTGTATCTCGTCATTGCCAGCCAACTTTCCCACAAGCGACTAATCGCCAGCACCATGAAGTCGAGAAGGGATGGAGGCATTAGCGATGGTTATGTGCCGCTGGATTTTTCCTTAGTTGTAGTGTGACATCTATAGAGCAAATGGGAAAAAGACAATGCATTAATATACCAACCTTAAGATACGGTCGTAATGGGGATATCATACTCCATGTGCTATGACGCAATATACGGGGGGAATATAAAAAAGTTTAAAGGTGCTGGGGGTCGCCAACCAAAGTTAAGTTACCCCATGTCCGACTATTCGTTTTTCATATTGATCATTATTGCCCTTGCGCTTCGAATGTTCTACCTTGAGCTGCAAATCAATGACGCCGAGTTCGAAGGACGGGGAATGCTGTTGTACAACCGGTATTATTACCCGGGCGAGTATCACCTCCACCGAGGATTTCGAATGTTGCGGCCATTATGGGGAGGAGGACGTCGCCAGCCCACCGCGGTACTCACCCGATCGCGAAACCCGTTCTCAAGACATCCGTATAAAGCAGACTTGTTGCCTCCAGGAGGGGCGGGTGTGGCCTCAGGCATCGGCGGGCCCCGGTATGCTGAGTACCCTCCACCTCGCTATTGATTGGCGTAGTAAAGTAGTAATGAAATGACACTAGCTTCTAAGCGCACGTAACCGTTCGGCCAACTTGTCCTCTTTTTCCTCGGAGATGCCCACCACAGGAGCGTTAATCTCAATTTGGGTTTCGTTGAGCCCTTGCTTCATTTCAATGCCGGCTTCATCGGCAACCTGACTCATCAACTCGTCGACCTGGTCTTGAGGAGTGGTCAACGCATTCACGTTGTTGGTAGTGGCTTCGTAGTAGTTGGTCAGAGCATCAAGGTCCTCAAACTGAGTTTCAAACTTGTCCATCACCATCAGAATCCGTTCAAGGTTCATCGTTTGTAAGGCTTTGTCCATGCCACGAATAACTTGCGACATATTGCCAGTAACCGAACGCATAGTCACGGCAGTCTGCACTCTCAGAGCCACCGCATCAATCCGCAGCGCCAATCTCAAGAGGTTGACTCGTTCATTAGCTTTGCGGATGGCATTTTGGGCGTAAAGTTGAGCGATATCATTATTGCCTTGGGTGAGCGCCTTCTTGATCTTAGCTCTTTCTTGGGTCTCTTCCTTGGCCGCTTTAGTGGCTTGGCGGTTGAGCTGCTTGGCAGTAAATTTGAGTTGGAATAACAGCTGTTCGAGACCAGACATGACGGTGGCGGGTAGGTGGTACTTTGATTTGGTGCGGGCGAATGGATGATCGTCGAGTGGGTGATTACGAAACATGGTAGCGCTGCGATACTAACTCAACCAAAGTTAAACGAAATTTACATTATACGAGTAAATTAGTGATGGCGTTATCGAACGAAGCAGTAATCGTTAACAATAGACGCCACAATAATTCCTGTCTGTCACGATACCTAACATATGTCAAGATCGCGCACGTGGATCTGATTCGGTTTATCATGTCTGCCCCCTGTCACTGTCCCCACGCCAACCAGGACGGAGCTGCGTCGAAGCTGGAGTCCCAGCTGAACGTTCCTGAGTACTCCGATCCCAACCACCCGGCTAATCTCATTTGCGAGTTGTGCCGGTTGTTTTACGACAATAATTGGGTTACAGGTACCGGTGGAGGTATCTCGATTCGTGATGTCGAAGGAGATGACCCCAATATTGTCTACATTGCTCCTCTGGGGGTACAGAAGGAACGTATTCGGCCATGGGAGATGTTTGTCGTGAGATTGCCGGATGAAAAGCTCCTCCAGTCGCCCAACGACTGCCCTCCTGAATTGACCAAGCTGTACAAGTACAAGCCGCTGGCGTGCACTCCGTTATTCATGAGTTGCTACACCATGCGGGACGCCGGTGCTTGTATTCATACCCACTCTCAAAGTGCGGTGATGGTGACGTTGTTATCGGAGAAGACCTTTGAAATTTCCCATATCGAGCAAATCAAGGCGTTGCCGAAGTTGGAAGTTAACGAGGAGGGTAAGGTGGTCAAAGTGGGATCAATGCAGTATTATGACACCCTTGTGATTCCTATTATCGACAATACGCCCCACGAAGAAGACTTGACTGATTCCCTTCAAGAAGCTATTCGCAACTATCCCGGGACTTCGGCGGTGTTGGTACGTCGTCATGGTATTTACGTGTGGGGCGAAACTGTGTGGAAGGCCAAGGTATACAACGAGGCCATTGATTATTTGTTGGAATTGGCGGTGAAGATGCACAGTGCAGGTATTCCTTGGGTGAAGAAATAGATATATGGTATAGTGGTTATAGAGGAGGTATCAATAAAACTGATTATATTAGTCGTCTATAAAGTTCCTTTCCAAGTTAAATGCGTCAATTCACTGTACCCGTTCGCCGAGGTCAACAGTCATAAAGGGTTTTTCGTATCCTTGAGTTTGGCCCCCTTAACTTTCACCCAATCAATCAGCTCATCGTCATCAACTTCACCCACGCATACCACCATGCCGCCTCGTAAAAAGTAGACGCCCAAGTCGAGCTCTTGGTTATCCTCGTCATCATCATCAATCACTCGCTCGACGCAGTTTGAAATGACAACGTTGGATTGTTTATCACACCCTTGCAACACCCCTTCAAACAAACGACCATCGGTGGTGATCACCCGCACCCGCTTGTGGAGTATACTGGTGAGCTCATACATGGGTATGTGGTGGTAGTCATCAAACCAGTTATGAAACGCGCGGCGAACGATATTACCCCAATGATAATAATGTAACCCTATTTTTTTTTTAATAACAATGAACTCTGACGAAGAATCACAGATCCAATTGCCGGAATTTGCTTTTAGAGGCCATCAGCCTCCTCGAGACTCCCATCCAGATTGCATCGCCTGTGGCAAAGAATGCAATGATCTAGCAACTTGGGCTACCAAACTTGAACTTGAGCTGTTGACAATGAAGGCAAAGATGGAGGAATTTCAGGCATCTATCATCAATTCCATAGAAAGGACGTTGGCCGAAATATCTGCCAGAAATGACAACGTCAATCCACGCGACGCCCTTGACGGAATCATGGATAGACAAGACCAAATTTTGTCTCAGCTTGAAGCCATGGAAACTAAATTTAACCAGCTTCAATTACAGGTTCGTATGATCACCCCACGTGGACAACTTCCCATATCCCGATAATTGATTACATCTATTCTTTTTTTGTCTATACATGCATTAGTCAGTTGCCTCGATTATGATGCGAATCTCGACCAAGCGAGATTCTGTCTAGTTGGCTCGAGGAACGTAGGTGCTAACGGTATCTCGTACACGGTGATTCAACTCTGACGTGTAACCTTCCGTTAGGTGAACAGCTTTGGTATGTGCGTATGTTTATCATGCAAATTAAGAAAGCACATTCCAGAACTTCTCCCATAAGTTTCTAGGAGGTTCTTCTTCTTCTTCCAAGTCTTCATCAACATTTCTTGCCCCAGTATCAATGTCACATTCGTCCTTGGGAATCAAAAGAGAGCTCCAAGTGAAAGCCTTTCTGTTGAAGCCATTGAAAACGAAGTGGAACACAATCCAGCACACAATAAACAAGATCGGAGAAATGTATGAGGTGAAGAACTTCGAGGCGTCAATGTCCCAGAATGCATCGAACCCTTGGAAAAGAACAATGAGGAAGATGAACCCACAAGCGTAGTACGAACCATAGGGCATGAACTTAGCTTTGAAAGGTAAGGAGTCTCTCGAGATCCCCCGCAGCCGCAAAATGTCCATAAAACGAATGTGAGTAAAGGCAATACCACCCCAGGCAATGAGCCCCGAGGTAGACGAGATGTTAAGAAGCCAGTTGAAGGCCACCGTACCCAGTTCCGATACTGCCAAGTAACCCAAAGCACCCATGGCCGAGGTGAAGAGTACCGCCACCCAGGGAACACCCCAACGGTTGGTCCGCATGAAAATCTTGGGGGCCACCTTCGATTCAGCAAGAGCATACAAGATTCTCGAACCCAAATACACATTGGAGTTACCAGCCGAGATCACCGTGGTCAAAATGACGGCATTGAAGATTTCAGGGAGCACCTTGGTGCCGGCGTTTTCCATGGCAATGATGAAAGGAGAGGCGGCAGTACCGTCGCCAGAAAGCTTAGGGTCATCGAATGGAACCAACACCCCAATAAAAAACATGCACAACACGTAGAAGACCAAGATACGGAACAACACCTTACGGATAGCCAGCGGCAACGCCTTTCTCGGGTTGCGCGACTCACCGGCGGCAATACCAACGGTTTCACACCCTTGGAATGTGAACGCGGCCGAGACTAACGACTTGAGCCACCCCAAAAATCTCCCCGTGCTGATGGGGTCCTTCACAAGGTACCCGGGACCCCAAGGGCCGGGGTGTCTCCAGTAGCGGAACCCAACGGGACCAGTCTTCCCCGCCCCACACATGATACAAAGAGCATAGATAATCCACCCCAACACGGCGATAACCTTGATCAGGGCAATCCAGAATTCAACTTCCCCGTAAAACTTGACCGGGAACATGTTGAATGCGGGTAAAAGTACAAAGAAGATCGAAATCCATGCCGCCAAGGGCACGGCATACGTCCACCGCTCGATCACTTGACCAACAACCGACAATTCCAATGAAAACGTAATGGCCCACGAGAACCAGTAGTTCCACCCGTTAGCAGCACCTAACGCAGGCGACGCCCACCGAGCGACGAATTGTGTAAACGACCCCGTCACGGGAATGTAAGTAGCCATTTCCCCCAACGCTTGAGTGACAGTAAACACCAACGTCGTCATAAATACGAATGAAATAAGCGACGATACTGGACCCGCAAGCAGAAGGGTACTACCAGTAGAAATGAACAAACCGGTACCGATGGTACCACCAAGGGCAATCATGGAAATCATCCGCGGCTTCAAGTCACGTCTCACTTCCTTGTTGGGACCTTCGTCCTCGACTTCAAAGTCTTTATCGGACACATAGTCACCCTTCTTTTCTAAATCGAACGGGGACGTATGGGTTTGCACTCCGCTCAGAGAACCTTCGGTGTAATGATGGGAGCTCCGACGAGACTGCGGGTGCGAGGCCACCCGAGAGAGCTTCTGCTCGATCTCGAGAGACAGCATGGGGATATTAATCTCCTCCGGTTCGGGTGTGTTGATGTGGAACACCATGTCTGCTGACCGCTAGAGAAAAAAAATCTGGGGCTGCGTGAGTTGAGTATATATGCGGGTATGCAGCGACGGCGGCAATGGCAAGGGCATCGCTAGCTATGGGTCATTTGACAGCTTACGGCGATGGATTCCTGTACATAAAACTTCTCTCCTGCACATAGTTGATCAAAATGCCTTACGGTTTATCGATGCGGCAATTGCCTCATGGATAAGCTCACAGATTCCGCAGGCTTAACGTACCCGCTTTATCATGGGGTAATTTTCATCGATGATATTCGCGGCTTTCTTGTAATCATCGGTCGATCTAGTTATATCACATAATTGTCAAGCACAAAATTTTACGCCTTGGCGCCATCGACAATTTTCAAATACATCATTAAACCGGTGTTATTCAGTCAACAATCCCATATGATAACCGTCGCAATTGGACACCATAATGGGTTTGCCGACGGGGCCAGTGTCGCCCAACCAATATCAAATTGAGCCAGCCGACGTCGGACTTTACCGACGGACCCCTCAAAGCAGTACAAAGCTTAAGACAAATTGGCCACTGAGAAAAAAAAACAACTGTACGAGAATCAAAAAGTAACTACGGAATGAGAATTCATGCTTCAGCTAGCTGGTTTCAAAACTGACAGGTACTTCTTTGCGGTACAAGAAATACTGCTGGGTAGAGCCCCATCTAATACCCCGCATTAGGCGCCGTGCAGTAGCGCGCAAGTATGATTCACAAAAAGAACGACCTCGGGGAGGATTGAACTCCCGATCTTGCGATGACTTATGTAAGTAACAGTCGCACGCCTTAACCACTGGGCCACGAAGTCATTTCGTGACAATTTTAAAAGCCACTATAACCAATCCCTATGTAGTAGGTGAAATACCCGAATCAACAGTTAATCTATGTGATGTATGTTGCGACGAATTATGCATACTCATAGTATTTTGGAATCACTTAGAATTTATTGATTTTGACTCCCGTTAGGCAATTTTTAATCTTTAGCCTTTTCTGGGAATTTCATGCACGACATCTCGATTGATAGGAGGGCACTAATTCGTGGAGAGATGTCCTCCGTGTAAAACCATGACAATGCTGTGCCTTGTTTGCTCAAGTTGGTCCGTTTGTTTGAGAATCATTTTTATACTCGGATTTATGTCAGTACAGAACCGAATATGGATGATGGCGATTCACATCACAAATACCAACACGGAAGGGCATAACGTGAGGTATTATTCGAAATACTAGAACATGCATGTCTACTAGTGTGTCGCTAGTCAAATGAAGAATATCACCAACAAGTTGAAGTTGTCAATGGATTACTCTGTTCACCAAACTATTCCGATCTCGTCCATATTTCTTTTTGTCATCTCGACCTTGCATACCCTCGGTAACCCTTAACCATGCAAGATGCCATACCCCGATCTTTAAGAATGAACCCCGACTCTGAAAATTGAACTCGAGCTAAAATAAAACAATTTGTAGTCGGCAAATTTTGATAGAGCACAAGATCAATCTATTAATGTTTTGATAATAGTGGCTCAATCTGTATGCTCTCGGATTTAATCTCCAATATTTGAAAATCTTTAATACCAAATTCGTAGCCCTGTTAGCAAGCAAGCGCTTTGTGTAATTTTCGTCTGTCGGTTAATCACGGTTTTACAAGCATGACTCCCACAGAACGTCTAGGTCTTTCAACTGGATTCACAGTAATCTACGGAAATAAACGCGGCAGAATTGATCATCTCTACACTTGAATGTCTGCCCATGCCAACCGTTTCTCAATGCCATTCTTATCGTATGAGCAATCCAATATTCCGACTAATAGTTAGTTTTTTAACTTAAAGGTTTATTCCAAGTTTGATATCGAAAAGGTAATGTAAAAGGCTCTTGATGTAGTTGTTTTACATGGACATCTTCATCATTTTACAGTTATACTAAAAAAGTCCAGCGTTAGCCGCTGTTCATGGTTGTCACGACCAAAGATGTGCCTTCATACGATTCGCCTCATAAGAACAACCGTTGTAGTGGTATTACTGATTTTATGAGGTCTTCTTTATCATGCTGTTGCTGATTTGCCGAGTCGCTTACTGGGTCACTTCCTTCCACCCGTCCGGACATGTATTTGCGCGAGAGTCACCGTTGTCGACCGTTGTCGCAGCCGCGCCTTCGGGAAATCTCGGAGCGATCTTGAGAAATCTCAACAGTCGTGACCACATATTGCTCATGACAAAGAGTGGTAGGGAAAAAAACCAAACTCCGATAGTGTAAATCAACCATTTGAATTCATCGTATCAAAACAAGAACCATTTCCAAGTGTACTAATGTTATTCAAACGGTTATACGGATGACCTACGGGCTTTGTGCCCCAACTTGGCGTGAATTACGGTTCCGACTTTTGCCACTAAATTGACTCAAGCATACTCCGCATCCGACACCGACGGAATTGACGTGCGCGCGCCAAACGCCGCCTGGGATTTGCAGCCATTTCCACGAACCGCTATAAATACCCAACCACTCCAAGCTCTTCTTCTTTACAAATAACAAATAATGATGCTTACAAGAACGATTTTACCAAACTCCTCCAGAGTGTTTGCTCGGTATGCTACCACTCTTGCCAGACACCCTACTCCGGAAATCAAACACCAAAGTGCTGGTGGCTTGGGCCTTAGCACGAAGGTGTACACCAATGCCGAAGTTGAAAAGCATGATGACAACCAGTTCATTTCCCATGCTACTTTCCCGCATCCTAAGTGGACTGACGAAGATTGCGCATTGGTTCAAGTTGAACACCGTGAACCTCGAAACTTGCTGGATAAGTTTGCTTACAACACCATCCAATTTGTACGTAAATCGTTTGATTTCGTGACTGGTTACAAGAAGCTGGATAATTTGGACGACACTTTCAAGGGTACTCGGTACGAAATGACTGAAGCCAAGTGGTTGACAAGAGTGATCTTCCTCGAATCTATTGCTGGTGTCCCAGGTATGTGTGCTGGTTTTATCCGCCATTTGCATTCGCTTCGTCTTTTGAAGCGGGATAAGGCGTGGATTGAGACCCTTCTCGACGAAGCTTATAATGAAAGAATGCATTTGTTGACTTTTATCAAGCTCGGTCAACCGCTGTGGTTTACCCGCTCGATCATATACGTGGCTCAAGGTGTATTTACCAATGTCTTTTTCCTTGCCTACTTGGTAAGACCCAAGGTATGTCACCGTTTAGTGGGTTATTTGGAAGAAGAAGCCGTTGCTACCTACACGCATTTGTTGCACCAATTGAAGAAGGGTGAACTCAAGCAATTTGACAACGTTCGGGTTCCCAAGATCGCCACTCAATACTGGTCGGAGTTGAACGAAAACTCGACTTTTTATGATTTGGTCGCTAGAATCAGAGCCGACGAAGCTAAGCACCGTGAAGTCAACCACACGCTTGCCAACTTGTCACAAAAGTCCGACAGAAACCCGTTTGCCTTGCAAGTTACCCCTGGTAAGCCTGAACCTAACAACGGTTTGAAGGTTACCCGCGGTGCCGGTTGGGAAAAGGATGAAATCACCCTTTAAGTTGCATATTGAGTCTCTACGAAGTTATGATTAATTAGCACATGAATGTATATAGTGAACGATTTTCGTATGATATGATGTATTTGATATATATGTATTGTATTTTTCATATGGAAAAGACCAAAGCGGCACATTTTTCATTACTGTGAGCTTCAATCCATTATCGATTCTTGGTAGCGTTCCTCATATGCGTAAGCTTGATGCTAAGATTTCTCGTCATCATTACAAAACTCGGTGTTTGGAGTCAGCGTCTTGTGTTGAACCCAAGACATGTCAGTGTCGGTGCGTGAAGCCTCCGGCGCCGGTGACAGCTTGGCTAATACTGGCAGGGATGGCATGAGCGCAACCTTATCGTCATCACCGTCAAGGGGGGTCAAATTATCACCAAATAATGCCTGCCAATCAGTTTGAGGATCACCGTTCTTGGTGTCTTCGATCGACTTAGCAAGCAACGCCTCGAATTCAACTAATTCCAAATGATGCGATGCGGGCGGGAAGTTCTCCTTGTCGTCCTCTTCGATTCCAACTTCGTCAAGGTTAATCACGCGAGTATTTAATTTCTCGGCGATCATGGGAGGGGTGACGCCCATGGGAGTGATGCCAGCATCCAGTGGCAAATCGATATCGGTCAAAGGCCCACCAAATGCATTGATTTGGTTCATGAGATCATTAAATTCGTTGTTGGGGGTGCGCCCCGTAGTATTTTGTTGTTTTTGAATCGCCTGGTTGATCACCAGGGGAGTATGCAGTGGGGTGGCAAATTTGGTTGGCGACAGCGTCGGCTTTGAGTTGCGGTATGATTCGGATTGTGTCCCATTATCCCCTTCGTTGTCCAGCTTTTGTTCCTTCTTTCTGCGTTCATCCTTGAACTTTCTTTGTTGCTTGTACTTCCGTACCACCAGTTCAGGTCGCATGAACCCTTTTGCCCTCAAAAAGAGGTAACAAGCGTTACATAAAGGGCCGTACATGCCTTCGTACAACCGCTTATCAAACTTGTCGGATTCACGGGGAATTTCATGGTAATTTGAGTGAAATCCCGTCTCGATGTATCTCCACGAGGGCAGGATTTCGGCCCGACAATTGTTGTTGATGCAACAAAGCCCATGGTTATCGGGTAACGTGTTTCCCGCCACAATGTGGCAACGTTTGGAGTCCAAATCCTCGACATCAGGAAGAGCTTGAAACTTGTGGTCAAGCATGAACGTTTCTTCAGAGTCATCAGCGGCGCGGTAACTGTTGGTGTAGTCATTAGTGCGATAGTCGCCATTATAATCGAGATCGTCGGTCTCGTCACTTAATTCTTCATGAATGGGCAGCGATTGAAGAGGATAGCTCGTCAAAACCAGCCGGGTCCGCATGGCGCGAGCCGTCGGCGTTGATGCAGTTTTGGTACTCCGCGCCAGTCGGGTGGCGTCTTGGAGAAATGGTGCCAGCTTAAACCGGTCTTTGACCAGGTTTTGATCGAACCGCAGCTCGCGGCTTTGTTGATCGGCATTCATGATGGAGTATAACAGCGGTGTCGCCGAAAATAATGGTAGCGACTTAGTACGGGTGGCCTTGACGGCGCCCAGCGCCGATCCAATGCGAGACCGCTTCCCCGAGGTAGCCGGTGCTGATTCTGCCGGACGTTTCTTATCGTAGCCACTGAACACTTCAATGGTGTTGAGTTTGAGTCGAATCTCCAACGTCCACAGAGCTTCCCGATCGTCGCCAAACAAATTTGCACTCATGTTTTGGCAAACCCGTCCCGCCACCATTCTCAGTTCACTGCCATTGAGGAATTGACTGAGGTTGCCGTGGCCCACGAACGGTTCGTCGGGCTGTTCGGTGATATCCTTGTAGTAGACGGCATAATCACAGCTGTCAAGTTTGAAGTTGTCGGGGGATCCTTGGACGATTTCCGTGGCGCAAACTTTGAGATCAACACCGCCGACGGTCATGGGGTCACCGTTGGCTCCAGCGATTTCCGCCATTTTCACGGGGAACTGGGCCTGAGTTCGAAGAAGGAATGGTGTTTGTGAATCATCGAAGGTGTACAACACCTTGATTGGCATCCTCCGGGTTTCAGTCATCCTCGTCAATTGCCCAACCAGTTGTGCCCGAGTGGTGTTGCTGCTAAAAATTCTGTGGTGGGTGTGCACACCTGTACCAGCCTAGGTTTCGCAACGATGCCTCAGTCAAAACAACGCGCGCGCGTATGGGCAAGAATCAGACGCGTTTTCACGGCCGAAACGACGAGTGAACGAGCGGAAAAAAACTGGCCATGGTCCGGGAACAGCCCCCAGTATTTATAGTGCGACTTTTACTCCACTAGCTCCCTGGGTGATGGGGAATTTGCCGCCTCTCTATTTACGACGTCTGTCGCTGCAAAGATCGCAGGTGCGGAGCCCGGGCCGTTGCTGACCTTAGCCGGGATTGCTTGTCTCCTGTCGCATTACCTGCCGATCCCGGTTAATGATTAGTGCCGTAGCCAACATGGGTCGTCGACATATGCTGTTTGTCATGTAGTGAGCGGCATAGCCTTGCGTGAATGCTGGCTATATGTGCGCAGGGAATCAACACTGGGGAAGGGTGTCAAACAGTGGGCCAGTGAACAAAGGCCGATGTCCCCCGTAGCCTCATGATGCTATCGATACGAGGTACCTGGATAAGTTACGGTTGCTGGCCAGTAGGCGCGTATTGTCTTAAATCACGATGCTTGACTTCCCGATTAGATGAGGTAGACATATGCGCCATGGCTCAAAACCAGATCATAACCAAAAAAGTGAAGAATATCATTCAATCCACTACCATGACGATGGCCATCACCATTTCGTTGGATACACTGACTTGGGACACTTGGGAAATTTGTGGCTTGCATAAATTTTTTGGCATGTCGCCCAGCCCCCTGTGGATGCGTCGTTGCCCCCGCGCACGACACGTCGGGTCAGTAGGCTGTGACGGCCAATGATGAATCACACGACCTTTCGTGAGTGTAGGGAAAAGAAGGAGGACGATTTACCCCCCGTGGTGGGCCAGTAGTTCCATTTGCCACCGCATGACCAAGTCTGGAAGATGGGGAAGATCGGGCGATGATGCTCCTGCAAAAGTGCGCGCCCCTGATCTATGGCTGCGAAAAAATGCGTTAAGATCAACTCAGCGTAAATATGTGCAAAAATTGTTACCATTGACAAAGCCAATGTAAATATATATACAGATTATAAATACCACCACCCGATGAAGCTTATGGGACTAGTTAAGCCCGACAAGGGTGCGGATGGTGGCCATATTGGTGTCGGCAATCATCTTCGCCTTAGCGGTACCATCATCCAACACCGATTGCAAGTAAGCCGGATCGTTGACAAGTTTGTCATACATGGCCCGCTTGGGGCGGAATTCTTCGATGAGAACTTCGGCCACATAGTCCTTAAGTTGCTTATGAGAGGTCATGTGTTGAAGTTCGGCTTCGACCTCTTCGATGGTGCGATTAGTGACTCCAGCAATGATCAGAATCAAGTTAGAAACCCCGGGACGTTCGACGGGTTCGTAATATATTGGGCCCTGGATGGAATCGGTCTGTGCCTTTCGGATTTTTTTGGTGATGGCGTCGGCGTCATCGGTAACATAAATACACCCCATTTGGTCGGGATCCAGCTTTGACATCTTCTTTTGGGGGTTTCTCAAGCTCAAAATCTTTTGCAGTCTCGATAATAATGTGGTGGGGGTGACGAAATGGTTGGTGTTGTACTGATGGTTGAATGACGATGCCAAGTAGCGAGCAAGCTCCAAATGTTGCAGCTGGTCGTCACCTACAGGAACATGGGTGGCGTTGTAAATGAGAATGTCTGCTGCCATAAGCACCGGGTAGGTGAATAGCCCGGCTTTGGTGCGTTCCAAAACTTTGTCGTCGAAAATCAGCGACAGATCGGCATGTTGCCCCTTCAGCTTCCACTGAGTCATTCGATTGAGAAAACCCATCCCCGTAATACAGGTCAAGATCCACGTAAGCTCAGTGTGGGCCGGTACCAGCAGTTGGTGGAAGATAGTACACTTATCCGGGTCTAAGCCGGCAGCGATGAGACTAGCGACGGCTTCGGTACGACACTTACGAAGCTTGGCCGGATCCTGAGGCATGGTAAGGGCGTGCAAGTCGGCGATGCCGTAGATGTAGCGACTGTTGACCAGGTCGGACTCGGAGATGTTCTTCCATGCTTTGATGGCGCCAAGATAGTTACCCAAATGGATATTTCCCGTGGGCTGGAGAAGGGAGAACACAGTGGAGTTGGCCGGTACCTTCGGCACCACCTCAAGCTTCTGCACTGTCTTTAACACTCGCAAGGACGGTCGCATCAGTTGGTGGATAGAGTCGCGCTATCGCACATTCATGGAACGATGTTTACTTGGGGACATTGGGATATAAGAGATTTATGGGTTTAGCCACAACACCAATGGCAAGCATCAGTTCTAGATGTCTTTACTAAGTAAACATATAGTTCCAAAGGTTTGTGGTATTGTTATTCAGACTGTAGATTATTTCTAATAAAAGTGGTGAGTCATGGACATTGTCATAGGAACAACAACAGGACGAATGACTCACATAAACTATAGGTAGGCAAGGGTAATCCAAAGCTCTCGATTTGGTGATTGGTATTCAGCACTATTCTACCCTATGCAGACGTTTCGTTAAGTCAAAAGAGGAGGATGCAACCGACGGACACCAATACCCTTCACTTGCGGTCGCAGATGAAGCCGCCGTTGACGTTATTAACCTCGATGCCGTTATCTTGCAACCGCTTTTCCAACTTTTCCCGCTGTAACTCCCGCCAGCGGTTCAACTTCAGGTACTCATGGAGCTTAAACCCAAACACCCGGGGTACGTACATTTGCTTCAGGTGGATGGGGATGGCCTGAGGGAAATTCTGGAAAAACATTGCTGGGAACGACGTGCCAAAGTAGGCGCCGTCGACGACGGCGTGGCGTCCCAGCTTGGGGTTGAATAAGTCTTCACACTTGGCACAGTATAACTTAACCGGCGCCACCTTGGGCTGGTCATTGAGCCCGATGGGCAACAACGGGTGCAACTGGCAGTGGACGCGAGGACAGTAGCCAAAGTCGCCTTGTCGGTACTTTTCGAACATTTTGTTGAGCCCCCTCAGCGTCAAGATGTAGCGGGCGTGGATGAGCCCGTACAACATGCGGGCGTTCTGTTCCAACTGTTCCCGGGCTTCCACCGGGTGGTTCTCGATGTCGTTGATGTCGGTGATGATGTCGATGAGCACCAGCAACTTCAGCACCTCCTGGTTGAGCCCCGTGAGATTGAACCGGTCGCGGATGTACTCATCGTCAATGTCGCAGAAATACTCGTTCCCCTTGATCCCCAAGAACAAGTCGATCCAGTACTCGGTGAACTCCGACAGAGTGTCGGCCACGTACTCGTCACCCATGGCGATGATGTCCCGGGTTAAGATGCCATCATTTGTTCGCGGGCCCGGGTGCGCGCAGCGCCCTCCACCCGCCGCCAGCGCCCTGGGGACACACACACCTACACACACAACCGACAGCGGCGCATTTGGTGGTGCGAAAACTGCGCTAAGGACCGAGCACGGCGATGAAGTTTGTCGCCTACGACGCCACCCCCGAGCTCAGATGTGTCGACGTCAATCGCCACTACGTGGTCACCGGCGGCGACGGGCTTGACGTCTACCCGACGCTGCTGGTGGCTCCCGAGCACGTGACGCTCACCCCCCACCACATCGACCACCCCGCCATCATCTCCACCGTCGCCATCAAGCCCACCAACAACCTGGTGGTGTTTGGCGACAATGACGGCCATCTCTGGTTCTACAACATGGACGAAGCCGATAGTGCTCCCCGAAAGCTCTATCCCATGGTCGAGCGCAGTTCCCGACCCCAGATCGTGCTGATCGCCTGGGATCCCTGTGGCCACATCTTTGCCTTTTCCACCGACGATGCCAAAGTGTGGATCTACGACCTTTTGAGACAAACCATTCAGGAACTTACCACCCTCGAAAAGACCAAGGAAAAGCGGCTGATCCAGCGGCTGTTGGCGTTCGACCCTACGGAAAACTATCTCGTCACTTGTGGCGACGATACCATGGTCTACGTCTACCAATGGTACACCAGTGTGGGCAATTACAAGTTCCGACTTGTCCATAAAAACACTAAGCTCGTGAACACGGTGCCGTTGCTTTGTGACCAGCGCCGCATTTCGTGGCTGCCTGACGGCGAGCTTGTGGCCATTCCTCTGGCCCTGAAACAGCAAACGACGCTAATTTCGCTCATGTCGCTTTCCCAGGGATGGAACCATCGCATCAGTCTTGTTGGCCACGGCGTCGGCTGCGCCGGCGTCCAATTCAACCCCAAGGTGTTCACGTCGGAAGAGCCCGCCACGGGCGAAACGATTTACTTCGTTTTGGCATCGATCGATAACAACCGCAATTTGGCATTTTGGAACACCACCAAGGAAAAGCCCATCACCACCATGGCGGAAGTGTTCAAGTCATCGGCGGTGGATTTGGCATGGCATCCCGACGGCCAGCTCTTGGTAGTGGTGTCTCCCGAAGGCAAGTTGGGTGTGGCTTTTTTTGAGCCCAAGGAGCTTGGCGTGGAAGCTGGTCCCGAAGTGCTTCGTCAGTTGAGATCATTACACGATGAACACGTCAAACCGATGGAATATCGTTATGGTGACGCCCCTCAACGAGGGAAAAAGGCTCAAGCAATTGAGATGGTCGACCAACTGCAAGCCATTGATGTGCTTAAAGAAAAAGCCGACCATTTATCAGCCGAAGTCGTCAAGGATGAAGGCAAATCGACCCCGGCAGCACCGGTTGAGGAGGACAATGCTCCCGTTTTTGGCGAAATTGTCCCCGAAGTGCTCGAAGCGGGTACATTGGTCAAATCGGAGACGCCAACGCCATCGCTGACGACAACCTCCCAAACCAAACGAGGCAAAAAGCGTGCCCTTACCACCACCGTGGCGTCGCCAGTAGCCAACCAAAAAGTCACCACAAAGGATGGCAAAAAGCGGGTGAAACCCACCCTCATATCCAATGGCACGTCTCTGGCGCTGGCGCTGGCGCCGGCGATCTCATCGTCAATTGAACTGGACCCGGGGACCCCTAAATCGCTCATGGAATTGAATAAGACCAGTTACGGTGTTAGCGACGCCTACGCCAAACAAGTGAAGCGACTCAAGCAAGACGATAATTCGAGTAAGAAACTCAAGCGAGACCTTGAACCGGTGAAATTCATTGGACTGGTAGTGGTCAACCCTACGATTGCGTTTGCCAAAGTGAGACTTGCCACCCCCAAGGTTCGTCTCCATATCCAGGTGGGGACTCCCCAAGGTACCTTGGAAATCCGTAACGGCAGTGGTAACGAAACCATGCCCACAAGAATATCTTTTCTCAAGAAAGAGCGTCAAGTGTGGTGCGATTTTATTCCCCGTTACGTCCAGCTTGTCACCACTAGCAATAATTTTTTAGCAGTGGCCACTCTGGATGGGCAAATTCTTACTTATGCTCAGGATCTGGGCAGAAGAATCTTGCCGCCGATGATGCTTGGGGCGCCGTTTGTGTTCTTGGAAAGCCAAGGACCATACCTCATGGCGGTGACGCTGGTGGGAGAACTTATGGTGTGGGACATTACTCAGAAAAAGCTCCATCTCCTGACATCGCTCGCCCCCGTATTGGAGTTGTCAGCCAAATTCCAAGAGGATGGGCTTTCTAAAAGTGACAACATCACCATGTGTCTGGTGCTGGAAAATGGTACTCCCGTGGTCACATTGACAAGTGGTACTGGCTACTTATACAACACGGGCATGGCAGTGTGGCAAACGGTTTCGGAACTGTGGTGGCTCTTTGGCTCGCACTACTGGGATCTGAATGAAGATGGTGACACTAGCGCCAATAAGGATGGCGATAAGGATGGTCTGATTCTCGATTTACTCGAACATCGTACTAACGATGAAGTTATCCGCAAAACTCGTACCGGCCGGGGCAAGTATTTCAACAAGATCAACAAGAACATGATGATGAAAGAAGGGTTCGAAGATCTTGAAAATGCCATTTCCATCGCTCATTTGGAAAACCGCATGCTTGTAAGTCAATTGCTTGGTGAACAGAAGGAATTTTACAAACACTTTAATACCTACTGTTCGCGAGTGTGTGAATTAGGGTTGAAGACCAAATTGTTTGAAGTGTGTCAAAGTTTGCTTGATCCTCGTACTCCCCAACTTACCGACAAGAGCAACCATGATCTTTTGCGAGAAGTGGTGGAGCTGTGTTCAAAACACCGGGACGTCCAGCGGATTTTGCTCCATTTCGCTAATAAGTTGAAGTTAGTTTAGGGACAGCGTTTAATAAGAGATCTAGGTCTAAAAGGCAGTGTGGTCATCGTAGATGGTAACGCCAAAGGGAGGGTCAACAATACGCTTGATTCCATCTTCCTTGGAAATGTTATTGATGGCTTCCCCATCTTCATCGGACAAGTGAACGTACTCAAAGTTCAGCTTAATCCGCTGAGGATTAACCAGCTTGGGAAGCACCACGTAGTGACGCCACAACCCCCACAGAATCATAATCGTCGCCGGAGGCACGTTGTACTTTTCCCCAAGTTTAACGAGCACCGGGTGGTTCATGAGCGGAGAATTGGCACTTCCCAAGGGGCAATAGGCTTCCACCTGGATGGTGTGGTCACGACACCATTGGATCAATTCCGTTTGAGGGAGAAGCGGGTGGATTTCGATTTGGTTAGCGGCAGGGATCACTTTCGTGGTCAGGGCCAGCAAGAGCTTTTCCAAGTTGGTGATGCTAAAGTTCGACACACCAATCGCCTTAACCTTGGCCGGGTCAAGCTGTTGCATTTTAGCATAAGTGTCGACAAAATTCACCAGCTTGTCCAAGTCCAACTGACCATCAGCCCGCTTGGGCATGAACTTGTCGTTTCCTTCGGGATTGAGCGCCACAGGCCAGTGCATCAAGTACAAGTCAATGTAGTCGGTGCCCAAAGCCTTAAGAGCATCGTCCAAAGCCTGCTGGGGGTTGTGGTGTTGAGTACACCACAACTTAGTGGTAATGAAGATTTCGCTTCTGGGAATTCCCAGGTCTTTCACGGCCCGGCCAATTGCTTCTTCGTTGTTGTAGAAGTAGGCGGTGTCAATGTGACGGTACCCAATGGCAAGGGCTTCCTTGACAGCTCCGTATACTTCATCTGGAGTCAGGAGAAAGGTACCCAAGCCAATGGCGGGGATCTTGGTGCCGTTATTCAAGGTAAAGGACATGGTATGAAAATTTGGGGAGAGGGGTAAGGTTAGGCTTTATAAGCAGCACCACGAACAATAGGGCGGAAGGTACGGGGTCCTGCAGCTGGGATAATGAAATTAATCAATCTTAGCTTCGTAACGCAATTCATTTGGTGAATCAAGCTCTATCATTTACATCTTAATTGTATGCTAAATAAGCACGCTAGCGGTGGTCTGGTTGTCGTTATTAGCAAGTCATAATCGTTGTAGTACCATGCTTCCGTATAAGCGCATATACAGGCATATATGCACAACATCACCTCTACCTGGTAGCCGCTAAGTAACCAACACCTCAAAGGTTTTTACTATATACATTATTGAAGTTTGAAGGTATTGGAATTATCCCATCCGTGAGCGCCCAATTGACCCGTCACCGGTCCTTGTTCACCATTAATAAGCTTGGATCCCGAGACGTAATCGACATAGCCGCTGGGGCCACACACTACGCTTAACGCCGCCGGCGCCTTCGGTTGATCCAGTGTCTCTTGCGCCTGGGCAAGAGCATTGGCATAGTACAGACCCCGTTCGGTTTCCAATGGCGCCTCTCTCGCCTGTTTGCGATCTTCTTCTTCGAGAATCTTCATCCGGTTTCTGAGCTTTTCTGCCGACGAGACGTCACCTTGTGCCTCGGCCTTCTTTTCCTGTTGTTCCAAACGCATGGCGCTCTCGTATTGGGGTTTCGCCGGCGTAGGGAAGTCTTTCGGTTTAAGCTGAGTGTGGTTGGAGTCGTAATGGCGTACCACTTTCACCCGATCCAACTTCTCTAAGAAAAATAAGAATCGATCAAGTGGACCCAACTCACCGGGTTTACGGGCCGAGTAGTGGATGGTGACAAACCCCCGGTACGGGTTACGCGACATTAATACCTGGAGAATGGGAGCAATCCCCGTTCCCGCCCCGTAGAACACCAAGTTATCATGGGGAGGTAACTTGAATCGCTTATAGATGTTTTCCACGCCGTTTTCTGCTTCCACTTTCAGCGGCAAGTCTCTAAACGTCGGCCGATTATAATGGGCGCGAGCCGGATGATAAGGGAGCTTGAAGTCAATGTCAGGTCCCCGCAATAAGAGTTCGTCGCCAACTTTTCGATTGGTGATGTATCTCAGCACTTCACCATCGTTGTAGCGTTTAACGTACAAGCACATCGACCCCCCCTTGTCGTAGTCAGAAGAATCGTCATCAATTACTCGCAACAATGGCGCTCTTTCCCCCAGTCTCGTGTACTCAGACTTCATGAAGTAGAGCGGCAACGGCGTGTACGACCGGACCACCGAGATATCGGGTTGTTGTACTTCCACCAGCCACATGCGATCGCCATTCCACGGCAGCTTTTCGTTGTAGTTGACGTAGTACAGATATTGCCAATGTTTCAGCTTAGGAACCAACTCAACGAGGAAGTGATCGTCATCGATTTGTTCCTTGTGAGTAACGATAAATGTGTGGAACTTTTGTGGGTCCAACATGTCTTGCGCTTGTTCCTCCTCTTCACTAGGATAGACCCACACCTTCACCATGTAAGCCCCCCAAAGTACCACCACTGCGGTGATAATTTTGGGAAGGTACCGGGTCCACCGCGTTACCGTCTTGGGCTTGGTTTGACCCACGGTATCTTCATTAGGAAGCGATGGGTACTCGTAGCTGAGACGTTGGTGTTGGGATCGAGGAATGTAGGGCTTTTGTTGACGTTTCATGAGCATTTCGATGCCCTGACCATCGGTTGGAGCCGGTGCTGCCGGCAGCGTTTGTCTTTTCACTTTAAAGTCGCCAATTTGATGGTCCTCTTTGCGAGCCATTTGTTTATCATCATTAGCCGGTTCTTGGCCATCATCCGGCTTTTTGTGGTTATCACTATAGAGTCTGATGCCCACATGACGTAGACGACTCAGAAGCAACGGCACCAGAGCCCGCGGGATTGCTCGTGCAAGCATGGATAGTGCTGATATCGCACCGAAACGGAAATGGCGACGCCGATGACGAGAGGTGGGTGGAAAATCAACCCCAGACGAAAAAACACAACTATTGATATTCAAAGACTATGGGTCGAGCCTTGATTACTGGTCATATTCTTTTCCCGATAATTATGCGTTCAAGGGTCAAATTATGGTAGTCTATACTCAGCATCAATCACATATCGTGGGGTGCGAAGTGGTAACCAAATGTCAGCGATGGAGCTTGTGCACAGCATCGATGCTCACCACAAAAAGTGCTGGAGCGTTTCGGCCCATCCTACCCTCCCACTTGTTGCCTCGGCGCTGAGCGATAAGTCGGCCAAAGTGTTCAAGATTGGTGGCAAGTACCCCGAGCTTGGTCACCTTGAAGAAACCCATAAACGCTCGGTAAGAGCAGTGGCGTTCAAACCTCCTGTGGGCGGCGCCGAACACCCCACACCCGACTTTTTCGATCTTCCGGCGGTGGCAGTGGGCTCATTTGATTCGACAATCTCCGTGTGGGGTGTCGACGAGCCCGATACCGAGTATGATGAACTGGAGATGATGGCACACCAACGAGAAATCCTTAGTAGCACCAATAACCAATGGAGTTTAATGGCAATCATCGAGGGCCACGAAAATGAAGTGAAGTGTGTTGCTTGGAACTGGCAGGGGACGTTATTGGCGTCGTGTCTGCGTGATAAGACCGTGTGGATTTGGGAGACCGATCCCGAAACGTTGGAAGAATTTGAGTGTGTTCTGGTGCTTAACGACCATCTGGGAGACGTTAAACACGTAGCGTGGCACCCAAGTCAGGACTTGTTGGCGTCGCTGAGTTATGACGATACCATTCGCATCTACCGTGAAGACGACGACGATTGGGAGTGTGTGGGAGTGCTTAACGGACACGAAGGCACGGTGTGGTGTCTGCAGTTTGATCCTCGCAGCGCTGGAATTCGATTGGTGCTGGTAAGTGATGATATGACGGCACGGGTGTGGCGTACGAACGATTCTCTTCCCGATAAAAGCGATGAGCTTCCGTCCCTGATCCGGCATTCATCAGAAATGGAATGGGTTGAGGAGTGTACGCTTCCAGCCGCACACAAATACCCCATCTACTCGGTGGCATGGTCTAAGGCTAGTGGGCGTATCGTCACCGCAGGGGCGGACGGTATGCTTGTGGTGTACGAAGAGTCCGATGGCAAGTGGTCTATCGTCGCCACGAAGGAGTATGCTCACGGGGTATACGAAGTGAACAGTGTGACCTTTGCCGAGGCTGACGACGGCGCCGAGGTCATCATCAGTGGTGGTGATGACGGTAAGGTCAACGTGTGGAAGCTCAGCAAGTGAAATTGCTATTTGTATGATATCATGATGTATAAACCTCGATTTAAATGATTACAATGAACAATATAAGCGCCAACAACCCCAGAAGAATCATCAAACAGTAACACATCCGCCCTCCAGTACGTTTTTGATAGCGTTCGGCCCGCCGTAACTCTTGGTGAGCGCCGCGCACGTCGCTCGAATAATTGAAGAGGTTTTCCTCAATATTGTCAATTTGGAATTGTTGTTGATTAACCACACTCAGCAAGTTGTCGAAGATTTCGTTGATTTCCATAGTGTCCTGGTGGATACGGTGGATTTCCTGTTCGCGTTGACGAATGGCCAACAGCTGCTGTTCGAGCTCTTCGGCATTTATCGGTTCGTAGTTGATTTGCACTTGGGCAGCGCCTCCATTTTCGGCTTGTGATGTCAGGGTATTGGCTTCGCTGGTAGTATGGGTATTGCGGACCCGTTGGAACCGGCCTAGGGCTTCGCGAATAAGCTTCATTTGCAACCCTTCCTTCTGCCGCAAGTAACGGACAACCTCTATGTCCTCCTTGTCCTTTTCCATCTTCTCAAGAAGGTCCAGAAGCTGGCGGACCTGGTCATTGATTTGTTTGAATTGGTCGGCGACGTCGGTGTCGTTCACTGGCGGCGACAGAAGCAATTCGTTGACACGGTGAAGGCGGGCATCGACGCCACTGCTGAGTTGCTCGAACTCGGGATAGTCTTTGTATCGGTTAGAGGCAACGCTTGCTCGCTCTAGATCATCGGCATAATTGTTGAAGCTCATGACAGGCTAATGGGTGGCGTGTGCATGCGATAAGATAGTTTTTGCTTAGTCATCATTACTACCGAATTTGGACGAAATTACCACTTTGCCTCCTTCGAAGGACAGAAAGACCATATCACCTCGTTATTGATGTGCTCAACCACAACCGATAGTGGCGTTTTGTCGGCATCTTTTTGCCCATTGATTATCAGCGTTATTAGCATAACCAAGCCAATCGCTACCTATCGCCTTTGGTCGATGCGCCCCGTATTTCGCGCTGACTCATAAGCCACTAGCGCCGCAGCCAGCCGCACTCCGGGCCGGGATCGCAGTATTCTTTAATGGTGCTCACAAAATTTTTCAAAAGTGATAATCGAATAAACCATGGCCGGGGACAAGAAACAGGTCGATCCCACTAAGTCATTCATTGCCGGCGGCACCGCCGGAGCCATCGAAGGGGTGATCACCTACCCGTTTGAGTTTGCCAAAACCCGGCTCCAGTTGATCGATAAGCTGTCGAAGCTGAGTCGTAACCCGTTGGTGCTCATTTACAATGTGGCCAAGACCCAAGGGGTCGGAGCGTTATATGTGGGGTGTCCGGCGTTTGTTGTTGGTAACACCGTCAAGGCCCTGGTGCGATTCCTTGGGTTTGATTACATCAAGCTGTTGTTGGCCGACAAGAACGGCAAGTTATCGGGGCCTCGCGGGGTCGTAGCCGGACTTGGTGCCGGTCTCCTTGAGTCGGTGGTGGCAGTGACGCCGTTTGAGGCGATCAAGACTGCTCTTATTGACGATAAGCAACTGCCACACCCCAAGTATCAGAATGGGCTTATTTCGGGGACGGTGAAGCTTTGCCGGGATTTGGGTGTACGGGGGATCTATGCTGGGGTGGTCCCGGTATCGTTGCGTCAAGCACTGAACCAAGCGGTGCGGTTGGGGTCGTATAATGCACTCAAGACAATGATTCAGCAGGCACTGGGTAAGAAACCCACCGACCCGTTGTCGGCCCCCGCCACCTTTGCTGTAGGGTCATTTGCTGGCGTCATCACGGTGTACACCACCATGCCCATCGATACGGTGAAGACGAGAATGCAAGCGCTTGGCTCGGACAAGCTCTATAAGAACACCCTCGACTGTTTTGTTAAGATCTTCAAGAACGAAGGGTTGTTGACGTTCTGGAGAGGCGCCACTCCGAGATTGGGGCGGTTAGTGTTGCTGGGGGGTATTGTGTTTACCATCTACGAAAAGATGTTGATCATCTTGAACTAAAACATGGACAGTGTATGATCATGTAAATAATAGCATTAGAGTTTAATTCTCGAGATCTTGAGAAAGATATAACCTTAATTAAGTGCTCTAGGGTGATGGAGATCATTGCTGGAGTCATAGACTTCGGACCGTGTCTTGTTGGACTCATGGGTCACTTGCTTGACATGCCAAATGATTGACTAGAGCAGTACAAGTGATAATGGGTCATAAGTCGATTATCACCAAACTTCACACCAAAAAAATCGCCACAAATAGACTTTCCGGTATCTACCGGTCATGTAGTCACGAAATCACGGCAAATAAATTTTCCTGATTTTTTTTGATGTTTGACATCGACGGCTGGGGTTTGGGGTTTTCAAGGACCATCGCGCCTAACCGTATATTATGAATTGATGAAGATTGCACCATTAAGGGCGGTAAATGGAAAGCTGAAACAGCCATCACATTCACAACGCCTCTATCTTTATAGTACTAGGCCAAAAAGCGTCAATTTCGAAAACTTTTTGGATCCGATCTCATGCGATCTGACGTTTTTTGAGTGGTCGATTTTGCGATTCATTCAGTCGGGATAAAGGCTTACAGAAAACAAAGCCACCTAGCAACAAGCCAGCAGTTTGCTCTATAAAACCCAAGTATTGCTTTTCTTCATTCGTTGGTATCGAGCTCGCTATTGCACAGAATGCGTGTTTTTGGTGCGACCAACCCCTGGGCCCAAATGGCCAAAATCGACAAATCGACAAGTTCCGTCAAATGCCGTCAAACTTTGTCTAGATGAAAAGGCTACCGGCTAAAACATAGTAAGCTATCTCAAAGTCGCTACCGGGTGGCGTAAACCGTACTTCTCTCACCATGATATGTGTCAGCAGTGAAAGACGAGAACACTATTTAGTCTAGCCATTGACGCTAGAAGATGCAATCAAAGCGTAATCTCTACTCAGTATTGGCAATATCTCCAATTGTTGTGTAGATTGCTCTCAAAGGCAGGACTTGACTCATGTTTTCCGACAGCATCATGTCCCACCACCTTACGTCCTATTCTACGTTTAAGTTTTCATTCTGTTATGTATTCGATATTAGAGACTATACTTATATGAGTACTACACTATTGAGTTGAACAGGTGTTGATGAAGATGAGATAGGGATATGCTAAAAGCTCGCGATATCAACTGACATATGTGGCAACATGAACGGTTTGTTTTCCCCTTACTCCCAGAGACTTTCGGTGTGAAGAGTAGGTCACTTCCGGCGGCGGCGTCAACCGTGTGTTGAGCATGACGCTATTGTTCGACCGCTCTCGTTTGGTGATGGTGTGGTTGCCAAAGTCAAAGCTCTGGCCATAGTTATCGCCCAGAGAAAATACTTCCCCCAACACCATCACCGAGTCGACGTGGCACTCGGTCATTTCCTTCAATTCGAGCCCGGGCAAGACCAAAAGCAGGCGTACTTCGTCACCAAAGTCGCGGGCAGCACCATAGTCCAAGAGCTCGATCTAATTGGTCTGCTCAGTATACAAGAAATCGGTCTAGTTGGGATCAGCTTGCATAACCTTGAACTCAGCGCTTTCTCGAAGGGCAAGCCGCATGATGGTGGTGGTAATGTAGGCGCGGGTGTACTGGGTTCACTTCCACATCACATCGTGCTTTGAATGAGTGAAGTAGGTTGTGGTAAACACGTCGAGTGTAAGTGACAAGTTCAGGAGCACCTGATCGAGTCAGGGTTCGAGCGCCTCCTTGGCGCCACCTCGGAGAAGTTGACGAAGGCGTTGTTGCCGGTGTACTGGACACAGGTATGATCATCGGCCACCAACGGGATCACCATGTCCGAAAGCAAATCGCTCTGGTCCTTGAAACAGGTGTCATACACTAGAAAACAAGGATTGTTTGTAGTTGTCAGATAACGTGAGCTTTCGGCAATGTGTAGTTCATGATATCACTCCGATGGAAGGCTTGGGTATGCCGTTATCATCTGTATTTTGAAGCCCACTCATTGTCCATAATGGGAATGTGCGGTGTTGCCTGCATATAAGTCGTCAAATCACAAATCCCATGAACTCTTGGTCGACGAATGCCAACTCGTTTTTTCATTCTCGATAACCACACGTCTTTTTTGCGATGTTGAGTATTGCACTAATAAGGGATGCAAGTTAACCAAGTTTTCTCGAAGACAAATGAACAAAACCGTCGCTTGACGGTGTCAGGTACATTTTGACGGTTGCTGCTTTTTATTTGTAACCCAGAATAACTATGAAACGCAAGACAAGCTGAGATATCCGACTCGTAAATTTGGTCTACAAAAGGTGAAGCCGAGTGATCAAGGATCGGACCCACGTACAGCTTTGACGGTCGCCTGAGTGGCTCCGGCAACTTTTGACTGTTGTCGGATAATAATCTCGGTGACTATCTACACCACTAAAAACGGAAGGGTCTTCTCGTCCACCGTCACTTTTGTTGACTTGGCTCCCCAGATCGTTGGAGATCTCTAAAGGGCTAAAAGATAAAACCACTAAAAAGGAAGGGTCTTGTCGTCCACCGTCACTTTTGTTGACTTGGCTCCCCAGATCGTTGGAGATCTCTAAAGGGCTAAAAGATAAAACCACTAAAAAGGAAGGGTCTTGTCGTCCACCATCACTTTAGCTGACTTGGCTCCCCAGATCGTTGGAGATCTCTAAAGGGCTAGAAAATAAAACGGCTTCCGGTTGCTGGAGATCTCTAGAGACAAGAATCCTAGACAATGATGTTGTCGACGAAAGAGGCAGGACTTCAAACGCCAAGACCGTGGAACACACCTACAAGTGCCAACACAAAGGAATTGTCATGGAAGTAGACTAGCCGATGGCGCTGACATGATCGGTTTCGGTCCCTATGCCATCACCTTTCTCTCGCAATAGGCGACACCTGCTCCTCAGCGGCCGTGACGGGCACAGATTCCAAAGCAAGGCGCCACTGTAAGCTTAACTGTAAATTACACTTGAAAGAAACGGTTCGTGCCGTCAAGTACTTGCACAACGATCAGTACCTTCCTGTAGCGAAGGTTGACATCGATGAGCGGCGGTTTTGGGTCTAAAGCAACTAGCAGCTGAATCGGGAGTTGTACATTAAGAATTTTATTTCGTATTAGATCATTCGCGGTCGGCGTTATCCGTCGCTTCGGTGATGGTAGTCGTCAGCGTCGGTTGTTGCGGAGCTAAGATGGCCCGCTCGGTCAATTTAACCCGGTAGTAGTCTATTAAAGCTTGAATGATGATGAACAACCCAAATGCAATGAGTCCGTACGCCAAGTAGGGCGCCTTGACGTCTAACCACCCGCCTTCATCACCTTGTTCTTCGTCCGCTACGACGGTGCTATTAGCAAGAATCAGCTTGAATGAATCGGTAAAAGTGGCCACCGTCGCTCCCAGCCATAAGTCTTCCACTTGGAACGGATCGACGGCGAGTAGTTTTGGCGGGAGCTTATCGGCACTGCCCAAATTCAGCGGCACTCGCTTCCATCCGTACATGATGAAGGTGATGCCCAAACCGGTACGAGCGCCATTCTTGGCGGCGTGGGAAGTGTGCAAAAGATAACAGAGGACAAAGCCAACGAACTGGAATGCCACCAGCACGAGAACGTTCCACACAAAGTTGGCAATATTACCCACGGGGAGCCCGTCGACGAACACTTCGTCCTCATATATCGGCGATATCACCGTCAGTTCCCAGTATTCGGGAGACGAGTCGGCGGCGGCTTCTTCGTAAGTGGGTGGGTTAATTTCCCGTTGGTGCGCTTCGGCATCCAGTTCCGGTTTCGCCAGGAGGTTCCGGAACACCCCATCGGTTCCCAGACCGATAAACCGTCCTGGTCGATTCAGTTGCATTCGGCCGGTGGTAATGCCGTTATTTAGCCGTTCGTAGGTGGTACGGATGGGTACCCACCGGTGGAACATGTTGACGGCCCTGTCTCTCGCCAGCGGGTGACGGAGGCCGCCCTGGCTCTCGAGGTCGTGGCTCAGGCCTTCAGTAAGAGGAGGGGACACGGAATCATGGTCGCGGGAAGCTCCCTCGACGCGGTGGTCAGCATCATCGTCATTATCGCTAGCATCATCGTCGCGACTAAATAACACGGGGTCGGAGGCGGAGTCGCCGGTACCAAGAACGAGTCGGTGGTGCTCGTCGCTGTGGTCATGGTCGCCGGTAAGGCTCAGCTCCATATCGTCTGAGCTGGCGAGAGAGTCGTACTGATGGCGACTCGTTCGGGGTGGCGGCATGACGAAACGGTGGGTGGGGGCGAGACTCAGGCTAAAACGTCACTATCGCTAGCGATCTTATCCGAGCGGTTAAGTCACGTGACGCGACCATCGAAAAAGTGTTGACGTTGCCCTGGGCGCGTCATGTGTGGTATCTCGTCATGTGAGCATATAATTTAATCTAAATGATTATATGGTGACAGATAAACGTATATAAAAGTCTAAGCGTCGAAAACGGATGTTAACGATTGCCGTACTGGCTTCTAAGGTTTTTGTAGACTCGAGTGGCCTGGAAATGAGCGGCAATTACCCATTCGGTAAACCAAACGGGGAAGTAGCGGCCGAGAAGGTGCAACCGGTACAGATAGGTGCCTTCATATATGTCGAAGCGATGAGGCCGGCGAGATAACTGGTTAATCACTCGTTTGGCATACACTTCCGGTTCCATTGTTCCCACCCGGGTCATGTTCAGCACGTCCCGAATGCTTTGGATCATGCCCTGAACATTATAGTGGGAGTTACTCGCCAAGGTGCTCACTTCCACCGGGTCGGCTAACCCGGTATTGACGCCCCCGGTGATCAATGAGTGGACCTTAACCCCCAACGGCTCCAACTCGGAATGAAGCCCCCATGCGTACTGCTCAATTGCCGCCGACGTTGCCCCATAAATCAGACACCACTGGAGCGGCACCCGGCTGCCCACCAGCGACTGAAAGACAATCTGTCCTTTAGCAGTAATCACATAATCGATAAACTGGCGTACCACGTACATGGGACCGTAGACATTGGTCTCGTAGGACTGGCGAAGGTCGATATCGGTGAACTCAACTCCGGGGACCCCGCCCAAACACACTCCAGCGTTGAGAAATAACACATCGAGACGATTGGTCATTTCTCGCACCCCATGGTATGCCTCCGCCACCTTGTCGGCATCCCGGATATCGGTGGCAAAGGTGTGGACGGTGGAGTATTGCTGTTTGATGGGATTAAGCTGCCAAAGCTCGCTTTCGGGAGCAAGGGCAAACACCACGTAGCCTCGCTCGGCGTATTCTCGGACTAATTCACAGCCAATTCCTCCCGTAGCTCCAGCGATAAGTGAATACTTGGTCATGGTCCGTGTGGTTAAGGATAGCTTTACTCCGCAGTTACCGCATGTCGGCTTGCGCAGGTCGTCTGCAGGGTTCTGGCCCCATCTGCACCGACGATAAACTCCGGAAAAACTATCCGAAGAAAATGGATTTCTGGAGATGCCGGACCATCGGTACTTTCTTTTGCCGTTGATAAGTCACATGCATCCTCATCGGGTGGCGACAAGGCCCTAAAGTGGGTGGCATGATGTTAATGATTAGGGGAAGAGAAACGATTCGCGGGAAAGTGGTTACGAGTGGGGTGATTTGTATCGAGTACGTCAAAAATTGTCTAGAATAGCCCTAAGCTACAATCTCTAGAAATCTAGATCTAGGCCTGCTTCTGCTTGCGAGTACGTTCACGAATGGCTCGGTACACTGCCAACGCCTGGAAGTGTCTCAGTACGCCGTATTCCAAGAGCCAGTAAGGGATGTAGCGGGATACCCAGTGGAGGAAATAAGCCATGCACCCGTGATACAAGTTGAAGCGGTCCCGCCGGCTCAAGACGTCACTAACCACGGCGTCGGCGTAGCTACGGGGACTGACGTTATCCCGTCTCGACATCATTGCCGACGACCGCATCGACGCGATCATTCCCGGGACATCGTAACGAGACCCCGCCATCGACAGCACCGTATTAGCATCACAAATGGCAGTGTCGACGCCGCCGGTGATGACACTGTGCACGCGAACACCGAACGGCTTCATTTCGGTGTGCAAGGTGCCGGCGTAGGCGTCAATGGCGGCCTTGGTCGAGTTGTACAACGACACCCAACTCAAGGGCACCCGCGCTGCCACCGACGACGTAAACACAATCAGCCCCTGGCGTTTGATGACAAACTCCGCCATGTACTTGGTCATGTACATGTGACCAAACACGTTCACCAGGAACAACTTAATCAAGGCATTGTTGTCAAACTCGGTCGCAGGACCAGCAATAGAAATACCAGCATTGTTGTAGAGGACGTCAAGGTTGCCGCCTTCGGTGTGTTGCTTAACAAACTCCGCCGCCTTTTCGCATTGAGCCGGGTCGGTGATATCCAAAGGGTGGGTAATCACGTTGTACTTTTGCTTGAGGTCGTTAGCCTCCCAAAGCGTCGATTCGGGAGCCATACATATCACCTGGAATCCCTGTTCAGCGAAAACGGTACACAACTGGATACCGATACCACCGGTACCACCTGAAATCAAAGCGTATCTTGTCATTAGCCGAATTGGCCTTTGATACCGGCAATCTCACGACGTATATATGCCAATGTCACATGGGCTCCCAACTTACATGCAGTAAATGTTGAGTAAGTGAGGGGAGGCCTCCTTTGACCTGGCTAATGTCAACTGAGCCTTCGCGGTCAGCGGCACGGGCAAGACAAGGCTCACATGAGTTGGCGGCTCCCTTTTTGTTTTTTTTTTGTCAATGGAAATGTGGGGGCGAGAACGATGCGGTTGCATTTGAGGTGAAGTAATTATGCCCCTTCTATTGATATTTGTGTAATTAATAGGCAATAGTGGTAATTGTCGTGACACTTAATCCACCACCCTCACTGACATTACGCTTACGTTGGCAGCAAGTTATATCTCCCTGTCATTCTAATACCCCAAAATGGGCATTATTCGTCGTGCCGTTTTTTCGGTTGGGAGCCCCCACCGTTGATAGTCAGCCCCGCTTTGTTGTAGGTCGCACTCCCACGATCGCTGCTGGTCTAGTGGTGGCACGGTGCGGGAGTTAGGTCACGTGACCCTTAGGCGATAATCCGATCTCGATCATAGATGGCAAAGCCTCTCACACTTAAAACCAATGGGTAAGGGCAAAGGTGCCGGAGAAAACTCGAAAAAGGCCGCGGGTAACGCAAAGAAGGCCGCCAACGCCGCCGCTAAGGCTCAGGCTGAAGCCGAACGGCTTGCTGCCGCCGAAGCCGCTGAGTGGGAAGAAGGGCTGAAGAAGAAGAGCAACAAAAAGGAACTTGAACAGCAAAAGAAGGAAGAAGCCGCTCGGAAGAAGAAGGAGCGTGAAGAATTGTTGGCTGCCGAAGAAAAGGCCAACCCTTCCAAGTCTCGTGGTGCCGCTAAGGTCGCCGCTAAGCGTGCGGGTAAGATCGATGACTTCCTCAACGACATCCCCGAATTGCTGGCATCGGGGCTTGATGATGCCTTGGCGGCATTGGCGTTGACTCTGGCTGACGGCGGTGTGGGCAACAAGGACATTGACCGTCACCCCGAACGGAGAGTTAAGGCGGCGTACAATGCTTATGAAGAACGTCGACTTCCCGAAATCCGCAAGGAACAACCGGGGTTGCGCTTGCAACAATACAAGAACCTCTTGTTCAAGGAGTTCAAGAAGTCTCCCGAAAACCCCATGAACCAAGACACCAACGTGGCGTTTAATGCCAGCAGAGACGAAGTCATCTCTAAGAAGCAAGAAGTGAGACTGACCCGCGAACTGAAGTTTTCCAAGTAGTATATAGGGCGTAATCAAATCATGACTTACGGATAACAATGCCATTGACATGACTAGGTGATTTTTGATACGTGTTCACCTTCACATCTAGTAAACCAGCCAATATCTCAAATGGTATACTTTCGAAAGAAAAAAAAACGTCAAGCAAGACTTCTTGACGTTGTCGATCACGCTTTGATCATGTTCCTAATGTTGACATTATCAACGTTGACTTTATTGGATAAATAAAGGCCCCTGAGTCGGGGTGCATTTTCGTAAATACAGCAGACAGGATCCACCAATAAAAAACAACGAAATCAGTCGACTAACGAAACAAAGAGAAAAAGGAAGAGGGGTTTGGGACAAAGGTTTCTAACCGATACTGTCGTTCTCAAAATCTAATTGTTCAAAAGGAGGCTTTGCATCTGCAAAAACTCCTCGAGTGTATGACAATAAGGACAATTTGATAAGAACGAAAACCGAAAATTTGAAAGCGAGTAGCCTAAGCGTATCATAGTGTAGTTGTGAATGCTTCCAGTAATCTTCGGTTAGTACTTCCCGGCTCAGTTCATTTCATGTAGACCAAATCGAAGGTCATCCCCCGCGTCGATGGTGGCGTTGACGAGATGACCCCTCACGTCTTAGCATTATCGAACTAAACGACAAGAATTCTCCTTAAATTGCTTCACACTATATCCATACGTCAAAAAAACCCGATGTTAACACGTCAAACACGTCGGACACATCGGCCACGTCCATGTATGTAGATCTTGCTGGTCGATGACTTAAACGCTCACGCGTATGCACGCGTAAACCTAGTGATGCATCGAACGGTTTACCTTTACTGGGACCCGGTTGTTAGGGGGGCAAATACCCCCTTAAACCAATCGTTTACTCCCTGCTTCGTTGTCTACGGTGTCATCAAGACATGAAAGTAAAATATTTTCGTCGCCGCGGTAATAGTTTTACCTGGTCGTGCGCCTACCGCCTTCATTGAATGCGAATTTGTATAAATACATCACAAATCCCCAAGCAGGTAGTAGAACCCAATTTTAGACCTGCCGTGCTCTAACTTCAGCCCCAACGTATGTCCCGATTAGACCGCTTGGTGGTACTTCTAGAGACGGGGTCAACCCCGTTCATCCGTAACACCGCCGCCGATCAGCTTGCGGACCTTGCCAAGGGCCATCCCGAAGAAGTCATCCTGTTGTTAGGGCGCGTCTACCCGTACCTCCATCTGACAAAATGGGAAACGAGAATTGCCGCCGCCCGGGCATTTGGGGGCATTGTCAATCATGTCGAACCCACCGATCCCAACCTGCCACAAGTCGAGGCATTGGAAGATGCCGGCGACGAAAAGGTCAAGCAGGAAGCCGCACAGGATGCAATTATCGATGCCGAACTGTCAGGCACCCACATCAAGATCGAGGAAGAGGAGCTCCATATCAAGCAGGAACAGGATGAAGAGCTCGCCAAGCTTCTGGAACTGATGAACAATTTGGTCAACTTTGACCAATTCTCCCTCGCTGAGCTCTTGAAGCTGGGGAAGCGATTGCTTGCCGACAAGGGCGATAACGTCGTCGACTCTTACGGCGACGGCCTGTTGCTTGGCCGAATTAAGAAGCAAAAGGTGATGATGGAACAGGAAGCTCTCGCAGCGCAACCAGTACTGCCGTCGCCTCCCGCCGCCACCGAGGTGAAGATTGAGCCCGAAGTTAAACAAGAGATGGAATCCACGCCGTCGTCCAAACCGGTGCTGCTGGCACGGCTCAAGGCGATGCAAAAACGTCGGGCTAAGGTCAGCGCCAAACTGAATCTGCGGATACGAGCGGTGGACATTTCGCAGCTGCTGCTCTCTCGCCAACTTGCAGAAAACGGTGACGTCACCTCCGAAGAGCCCCAATTCGACATCACCAGTCAACACGATAAACTTGTGGTTGAGGCTAAAGCTCCCGAAGTCAATCTGCTCATCTTGCAGCACAAGAAAGTGTTGGGACTTGTGTGGCAATTTCAGGGTGTCTACGAGTTGCTTCTAGCCGATCTCTTTGATGACAAGTGGGAGGTCCGCCACGGTGCCGCCCTCGGGTTGCGTGAACTTGTCAAGGTTCACGGTAAGGGTGCTGGCCGCGTGGCTAAAAACCTGCGAGAGGTCAACGACGCTAATAATGCCGCCACCCTCGAAGACTTAGCGGTGAGATTGTGTGTACTTTTCCTGCTCGATCGCTTTGGTGACTACGTTAGTGATACCGTGGTTGCTCCGGTACGTGAACTGGGCGCCCAAACCCTTGCTGCTTTGCTCATTCACTTGGACGAGTCAACATTACTTCGCACATTCAACTGTCTCCACAACCTTGTCCTTCAAGAAGGCATGACGGTGAAATGTTGGGAAGCCAAGCACGGGGGTATGTTAGGGGTACGTTACTTTGTGCTGGTGCGCACCGATGTACTTTTGGCTCACTCCGAAGTGTTGGATCAAGTGGTGGAATTGGTGTTGCACGGGCTTAATGAACCTGATGATGATGTCCAGGCGGTAGCGGCGTTGACGTTGGCTCCGATTGCCCTGCAGTTTGTCACCTCAAAGAAGGAGTTGATTCATACTCTTGTCAAGGTCATTTGGAACTGTTTGACTAATTTGCGGGACGATTTACTGGCGCTGATTGGGCTGGTCATGGACTTGTTAGCTAAGCTTTGTACCCACCCCGAGGTCATTGATATCATCCAGAAGGAAGCTAAGAACGACCCCGAACTGCTGTTTGAACAATTGGTACCTCGTCTTTTCCCGTTCTTGCGTCACCTGATTTCTAAGGTGCGGAAAGCCGTTCTCAAGACCATGCTCGAGTTCCTTCGCATTGACGAAATCCACACCAAGCTGTGGATCCAACCTAAGACGTTGCGCCTCTTGTTCCAAAACTTGTTGGTGGAACAAAACGCCGAAGTTATGGCATTGTCATTGGAAGTATATCGCCGATGCATTCAAGAGGCGGTATTAGCCGCCAAGGCTGGTGTGCTTCCCCCCTTGGACGAGTTATTTGCCGATATTTGGCTCCCCTTGCTCCAACTTTTGATGACTCCCATCGGTTTTGCTCGTCACAACTACCTCATGAACCCCCAACTTATCATTCGTCCTCTGGGCAACGTGATGGGTCCCTTGGACACTATCGACGACCACAGCTCGCGTAACCCGCGTAAGCGGAAGGCCGACGAACCCAAGGTGGTGGTCCCTCAAGAAGACTTTAAGGTGAACATTGATTTGCCCATGCTCAAGGGTGATGTGATGTTGCTTGGAGAGGAAATTTTTGTCAACAATCGCTGTGCCGCGGCGTCAGCATTTGGTATGACTCTCGCTAACCTTACGCGACCAGAAACGGTATTCAGTCTGATTGGCAATTACCTCGACCTGTCGCATTCGACTCTGCGATTATTGGCGCCCCTCGTTATCCATGACTATGCCCTGGAGCTCAAGCGGCAAGACAAGCCGGTTCCCGAGCTGGCTCAGCTGTGGTTCGTGGATCCGCTTATGGACGTGGTACAAAAACCTCAGGAACTCCCTCATTTCCGCGAATTAGTGCCTACGCTTAAGGCGGTACGTCTGGCGTGTATGGTATTGTTTGACGTGTTCGTCACCGTGGCTAAGGTACCGCCCCAAAAAGTACCGCAAATCCCCGTGATCGTTCAGGGTGAGCCCGAAGCCGGGCCGGGGGCGTTCAGTTTGGAAAATGCTCGCACCATTTCCACTGATACTTTCGCTAAACTCAAGAAGCTGTTGCTGGCTACCTATAGAATGCTGGCTAACCAGGCGTTGGATGACGCCAAACATCGACTTGAGCAAGCAATTACCGAGGCAGAAGTGGTGGCGCTGAACCGGCGAACCGCCATTGTTGCCGGTTGTTCGCTGGCGGCGCTTGCGCTTGCTGGGGTTCCGAAGAAGCTCAACCCGGTCATTCGATCGCTTATGGATCTGGTGAAGGGAGAGACGATGTTGGTGTTGCAACAAAAGCTGGCTGAAGCGGTGGCATCACTTATTGACGAATTACTTGCGGTGAGTAAGAGTAACGTCGCGGACAAGATCATCAAGAACTTGGCGGCGTTTCTCTGCGTTGACACCCTGGAGGTGCCCGAGCTTCACCACAACGTTCAGTTCACCGATTGCATTCTTAGTCTTCGGAAAGAAGAGGCTAAAACTGACCCTGCTGATATCGCTGCTCATGAAAAAGCGGTGGCAGCGGCAAAGATTAAGCGTAACGGGGCCATGCTCTCGCTTCTGCTGCTCATTCTGCGGTACGGGCCCGATCTTTTCGACAAGGTCCCCAAGCTCAAGCAGCTCATGTTGGATGAATTGGATGAGTTGTCCATTCCCGATCAGTCCGAACTTATCAAGGATGAGGCTCGCGGCCAACGCGTGATTGACGCCCTTGGTATCGTGCGGGCCTTGCTCGGGCAACTCGACAAGCTGTTGTATCCTGCCGTGGAAGGGAAGCTCGATGTCATTGTCGGTGGTCTTAAGCTGCAGTACCTGGTATTCCGGTACCTGTGTGCCAAGTGCTTCGCCACGGTGGCTCAAGTGATGCCAGCGAAAGCGTTTGTGGTGTTGGTGGAACAAATCTTACCGATGTTAGCCAATGGTCTGGACGCAATTCAACGTCAAGGTGCCATTGAAACCATCTACCACATCAGTGCCACCATGGGTGCCGATATCTTGCCCTACGTGGTGTTCCTTATCGTGCCCGTCCTTGGTCGGATGTCGGATGCCGATCACGACGTGCGGGTGTTGGCGACGACAACTTTTGCTGCTATCATCAAGTTGGTGCCATTAGAAGCGGGTATTCCCGATCCGCCTGACATGCCGCAACTGCTTCTTGCTGGTAGAGATCGTGAACGTGACTTTATTCAGCAAATGATGGACCCGACAAAGATCAAGCCGTTTGAACTTCCGGTGCTGATCAAGGCCACGCTCCGTAAATACCAACAGGAAGGTGTCAACTGGTTGGCATTCCTCAACAAGTACCACTTGCACGGTATTTTGTGTGACGATATGGGGTTGGGTAAGACGCTTCAAACCATCTGTATTGTCAGTTCCGACCATTACACGCGGGCACAAGAGTTCGAAAAGACGCAAAAGGAAGAATTCCGTCGACTTCCTACCCTCATTATTTGTCCTCCATCGTTGACGGGTCACTGGGAACAAGAAATTCAGCAATACGCTCCGTTTATGCTGGTGCTTGTCTACGCCGGTGGACCTGTGGTGAGATCGGCCCTTCGTTCTCAACTTTCCGATGTGGATGTGGTGGTAACTTCCTACGATGTTTGTCGTAACGATGTTGAGCACCTCACCAATATCGATTACAATTATTGTGTCCTTGACGAGGGGCATATTATCAAGAATCTGGCGCTGAAGTTGACGAAGCTGGTGAAGCGAGTGCGGGCTCAGCATCGTCTTATTTTGCTGGGTACGCCAATCCAAAATAACGTCTTGGAATTGTGGCTGTTGTTCGACTTCTTGATGCCAGGGTTTTTGGGTACGGAAAAGGTGTTCCACGAAAAGTTTGCCAAGCCCATTGCCGCCCTGCGGAATCTGAAGACTCTGCTGAAGGAGCAAGAAGCGGGGGCGTTGGCGCTTGAATCGTTGCATAAACAAGTTCTTCCGTTTATGTTGAGACGTCTTAAGGAGGATGTGTTGCTGGATTTGCCTCCCAAGATCATTCAGGACTATTACTGCGAGTTGCTGGACTTGCAAAAGAAGTTGTACAAAGACTTTGCTACTAAGCAAAAGAAGGTGGTCAAGGAAGAAGTCAGCAAGCTGGCCGAAGGGTCGGAACAAGCTGAAGGCGCCGGTGGCAAGACCCACGTGTTCCAAGCCCTTCAGTACATGCGGAAGTTGTGTAATCACCCGGCTCTCGTGGTGCTGCCCGACCACCCGCAGTTTGATGAGGTTAACCAATACTTGACCAAGCACAACCTGGCTCTCAAGGCCATTGAGCATGCCCCTAAGCTCTTGTCGCTTAAGACATTGTTGTTGGAGTGTGGTATCGGGGTGCTGGACGTTGAACCTACCAAACGACAAAACCAATTGGTGCTGGCCGAAGGTGTCATTTCTGAACACAGAGCCCTCGTATTCTGTCAACTTAAGGATATGTTGGACATTGTTGAGAACGAACTTTTGCGCAAGTACTTGCCGCTGGTTACCTACATGCGTTTGGATGGTAGCACCGATCCTCGTGATCGTCAAGCCATTGTGCGTAAGTTCAACGACGATCCTTCCATCGACTTGTTGTTGCTTACGACCAAGGTCGGTGGGTTGGGTCTCAATTTGACTGGGGCCGACACGGTTATCTTTGTCGAACACGATTGGAACCCGATGAACGATTTGCAAGCCATGGACCGAGCCCATCGGTTGGGGCAAAAGAAGGTTGTCAACGTGTATCGACTCATTACCAAGGACACTTTGGAAGAAAAGATTATGGGGTTGCAAAAGTTTAAGATGAACATTGCCCTGACGATCGTTAACCAGCAGAACGCCGGGTTGCTGCTGATGGACACTAATCAATTATTGGACTTGTTCGAGGTCGACGAAGCGACGATCAAGGAACAAGGACCCCAAGAAGAACCGGCAAACTTGCCCGAAGATGTCAACCAAGGGCTTTCCGGCAAGGCGGCGCTGGCGGTGGAAAAGTTGGCCGACTTGTGGGACGAGAGTCAGTACGAAGACGAGTACAACTTGGACAATTTTATTCGCACGTTGAAGTAATCGATGCTGGTAAACTTATCAGTGTTATCATAGCATGTTATAGTTACGAATTGCCCGGAGCACCTTACGAATACAAGTCAATTAATTTTTCATCACTTGCGCGTAGTCTCTACATGTGGTTGAAGCTTCCATTGCTTAATATGGTGCCTAAGCGGCGACCGGTGTGCATATTCTCATCTATCCCAACTCGGCAACAAACATCTCTAATAAAATGTTTACAATATTTAGCATGATATAAAGGGTAACACTAACATGTCAGAGAATTCCGTTATCCTTATGGTATTTACAAAAATGTAATGTGACATCAGTTATCTCACTTGTGGGTATGGTTAGACACGATGAGTAGCCATTTTGCCTTTGTCACGCCTCTTCCTTTTTCTCAGTGTTTTTAACAAACTCAAATAAATTTAAAAAGTTTTACTTCGAACAATAACCACAACCTATTGGTTTTCTTGTCTACCAACGTCGTCCTACGTGTACCTAGCCATCCTCGGTTGGACCCATGCCATCATCACCGCCCCATCGCGAAAAATCGCAGCCGCAGCAAGTTGCCATGAAGCAAGACAAGCTCGACGAGATCGAACAGCTAGAGAGCGACGCCAGGGAACTGTATCCGTACCTTGTCAGCGATGAAAAGCTGAGCACCATGCGTCCGGTGGAGCCCGCCAAGGGTCCCAGCGTCGCCGAAGTCAAGGAGGCCGTCGGCGTTACCCCTCCTTGGGTCCACTTTGTCGCCGGAGGCATTGGGGGAATGGTGGGAGCGGTGGCTACCTGTCCTCTCGATGTCGTCAAGACTCGGTTGCAACTGGACATGTACTCAAAAGCGTACAATCGCCTTCCCAAGTCTCACAACCCCATCGTCCAGGCCTACCAGCACTTTAGCGAGACGTTTTCCCTCATTCGGGGGCTCTACGTCCAAGAAGGTCCTCGGGCTCTTTTCAAGGGGCTTGGTCCCAACTTGGTCGGGGTTATTCCCGCTCGGCTGATCAATTTCTTCACCTATGGTGCCTCTAAGCACTTTATCCAACAACACACCGATAACCCGGAGGCGACGTGGGTCCACTTGATCCTGGGGATCAACGCCGGGTTTGTCACGCTGACTGCTACCAACCCCATCTGGTTGATCAAGACGCGGATGCAACTTGACAAGTCGACGGCTCGCCAGTATAAGCTGCTGTGGGAGTGTCTTACCAGCGTCATCCGAAACGAAGGGGTTACTGCATTATATAAAGGGTTGCTGGCGTCGTACTTGGGTGGGGTGGAATCGACGTTGCAGTGGGTGCTTTACGAGCGCATGCGGTTGTTCATCCACAAGCGGAGTATCGAACGTCACGGGCTCTCGGGGGCCAACAAGACGATGCTGGACCACGTGTTTGAATGGGCGGCTCGGTCGGGAGCGGCAGGGGCCGCCAAGTTCATCGCATCGTTGATCACTTACCCTCACGAAGTGGTGAGAACGAGATTAAGACAGGCGCCGTTGGAAAATGGCAAGCCCAAGTACACCGGGCTCATCCAATGTTTCCGCCTCGTAATCAAGGAGGAAGGGTTGGCGCTGATGTATGGGGGGTTGACTCCTCACTTATTGCGGACGGTGCCGAACTCAATCATTATGTTTGGTACTTGGGAGCTTGTCGTGAGACTTTTGTCATAAGTCTCTCTTGGTAATGATGCGATGATGACTGTGTATAGTGTATCTTCTTGTATATATGGGTTGGATCGTCAGAATGGTTGAGGCGTAATAAAAAGTATACCTAGTTGGTTTTGTAGCTCAGAGATAGTAGGGGACAACAAACTTGCGGAGAATGGAAATTCCAAGTTTCATCATTTCTGATACTTATTAGTATTCTAAATGTATTGGTGACTTCAGATTTCGGTTCACGATCTTTTAAACGTGTTAGTTTTGCAAGGAATCGTAAGGTACATTTTGTATGGTTAGGCGCGAAGATGAGAGATAACCCCAAACTACCCAGTCAGACTCGACGACCATAACAAAGTTAAGAAAAACCTAATTGCCGTGATTTATGGACTACATCTCCAATAGACGCCAGTGAGCATATTCTTGGCGATTTTTTTTTCGGTGTAAAGTCTGGTAGTAATCGACCTCTTGTAGGTTTAACCGGGATGATCTTTTTAGTGGAGGGCACTTGATTGTAGAGAAAGCTATGTTGAATGTATCAACATCTTTCAGTCCATGACAACTGAGAGTGATGGTCATGGGAGGCTTGTCATTGCTTTTCCTGAATGGTCTAGAGATCTCCAACGATGTGGAGAGCCAAGTCAACAAAAGTGACAATGTATGGCAAAATCCTTTTTGTTTTAATGGTTTGAAGATCTCCAACAATTGGGAAAGTCTATCCAATGGAAAGACAATGACAAAAATTTGTTCAAGATTGATGACGACGGAAGGAGAATTTAGTTAGCGAGTCGACTCGTTAATTAAAATTTCATACACCGAAAACAATGATTGTCTGTAGGTATCATATAACTTGAGCTCTTGGCAATGTGTAGTTCATATATCACTCCAATGGAAGGCTTGGGTACGCTGTTGTCATCTGTAATTTAGAGCCCACTTATTGCCCATAGTGAGAATGTGTGTTGTTGCCTGCATATAAGCCCCAAAATCGCAAGTCCCACAAACTCATGGTCGATAAATGCCAACTCGTTTTTCCATTCTCGATAACCACACGACATTTGTGTGCTGTTGAGTATTGCACTATCAGGGGACGCTAGTTATCCACATTTTATCGATGGAGAATGAACCAAAACGTCGCTTGGCAGTGTCGTGTACATTGTGACTGTTGCTGCTTGTCGCTGCTTGTCAGTTATAACCCATAACAATCACGAAACGCAAGACAAGCTGAGCTACTCGACTCGGACATTTGGTTTACAAAAGGCTAGGCAATCAAAGACTATAACTAATCAAGAATCTTCTAGTTGGAAAAAAGTTTACTTTGGTAGAGTTGATCACAAGTAAACGTAAGCTTCATAGAGTATGGTGATAGCTAACGAATGTGTATGTGTCATGTCTCATTCGATGAATCGATACTAGTAAACTTTTGATGCCTGTAGATAAGTTTATTATGTAAATAAAGCTGGGTTTTGTGGTTAACTCTTGGTATGACTTATGTACACGGCGTTAGTCTAATGGATATCGGCCAAAAACCCAGCCGAAGGTACGATGTCATGTGCAACACACAGTTGAGACAGAACTCGATGGTGTGGATCAATTGGTGGATAACCACATCACCAAAGTGGTGTTGTTCGTCGTCATCATAGTTATCGACACCAGGAGTGTTGCCTTCGAGTATTTGGCTGTAGTGGTGCTGCTGCATCTTTCTCCTGACGTCGAGCGGCTTCACCAACAATAAACAGAGATTACGCTTTAATCGCATCTTCCAGCATTTCTGTAACATTTGGGAGTAAAATGAAAGCAACCGCCGCCACAATGGCTAGTCTAAATAGTGATCTCGTCCTTCACTACTGACACATATAATGGTGGGAAAAGTACGGTTTACGCCGCCTGGTAGCGACTCTGAGATGGCATACTATGTTTAAACGGGTGATCTTTTCGTCTAGACAAAGTTTGACGGGATTTGACGGAATTTGTCGATTTGTCGATTTTGGCCTATTCGGCCTAGGGGTTGGTCGCACCAAAAACACGTAAACTGTGCAATAGCAAGCTCGCTACCGATAAAAGCAGAAAAGCAGTACTTGGATTTTGTAGAGCAAACTTCCGGCTTCTTGCTAGGTGGCTTTGTTTTCCGGAAACCCCTAACCGGACTGAATAAATCGCAAAAATGACCACTCAAAAAACGTCAGATCGCGTGAGATCGGATCCAAAAAATTTCAAAATTTGCGCTTATTAGCCGATTACTATAAAGATAGAGCCGTTTTGAATGTAATGGTCATGTTAGATTTCCATCTACTGCCTTTAATGGTGCATTTTACGTCAATTAACTGAGGTTACGTCATATACGGTTAGGCGCGATGATCCGAGAAAACCCCAAACCCCAGCCGTCGATGTCAAACATCAAAAAAAATCATGAAAATTTATTTGCCGTGATTCATGGTCTACATGACTGGTAGATGCCGAAAAGCCTATTTTTGGCGATTTTTTTGGTGTGAAGTGTGGTACTAATCGACCTGTAACCCATTATCACTTATATTGGACTAACTGATCGTTTAGCATGTTAATGAAGTAACTGACAAGTTCAACAATAAACGATTACACTTTCCTGACTCCATCAATGGTCTTCTTGACCTTACAGCAATCCATCATGGTAGCAACCCCAGATAAAATGTAGGATCAACAATCAACGTAAATTCACGGTAAATCCCGTGTTCGTCGATACTTTGTCTCTCACTAACAAATTTCAAAGGGAGGACTCTCTCTTGAAGGCTAAATTGAGAGTATCCAATATACTATCTCACCTCCACGGGAGCTTTGGCCAACAACGCCGTCGCCTGGTCCTGGGGAGGAGTCGCCAACAACCCCGGCACCGCCACCACCACCTCGACATGAACTTCATCCAGTAACGTGCCGTAGGCCAACGCCAGCACCACCAGCTACACCATCTTGAGCACCTTGGGCACCTGCGACGCCACCGGTGGGTGGGGGCTCAGCGTCAATGGCATCAAGAACTGGTAGTAGAACCATGCCTGTTTGCGGTCGTGGATCGCCCATTGCCGCAAAGCCAGGTCCAATTGCCGTACCTTGTCATAGTCTATTGCCGAGTTAGCAAATCACTATGACTATTTCGGTCCCCACCTCATCCATTAGGTTAAACAATGACTCACGAGACGCAACCCCAAAAAAGAAAAATTGGCGCGTCCACGTCATCACTATCATTACCACCGACCCCCTACCACTTCATTTCAATCGTAATCTTTCCTGACTAGTCGAATTCTGCCATAAACTACGGATGGTTAATGACCTATCCCCATTATCATTGAGTCATCGGCCGCGCACCCGCGATTTTTTTCAGTTAAAAACCCTTTGTTCACATTGTCATTTGTAACTCGGTTAGCAAGGATGTCGACTCAAGCCGGCCAAGTGTTCTCGAGGGAAGCTCTCGAGCAAGTGTTGAAGCGGAGATTCTTTTATGCTCCGTCGTTCGAAATCTACGGTGGGGTGTCGGGCTTCTACGACTTTGGTCCTCCCGGGTGTGCCTTACAATCAAACCTTATTGACGTGTGGCGCAAGCACTTCATCCTCGAAGAGGATATGTTGGAAGTCGACTGCACTTGTCTTACTCCCTACGAAGTGTTGAAGACCTCGGGTCACGTCGACAAGTTCGCCGACTGGATGTGCAAGGATCTCAAGACCGGGGAAATCTTTAGAGCTGACCACCTCGTCGAAGAAGTGTTGGAAGCGAGATTGAAGGGTGACAAGGCTGCTCGTGGTATCAAGGAAGAAGCCAAGGAAGAAGACGAAGACAAGAAGAAGCGCAAGAAGAAGGTCAAGGAAATCAAGAACATCAAGCTCGACGACGAAGTGGTCGCCGAATACGAAAACATTCTCGCCCAAATTGACAACTTCGACGGTCCTGCCCTCGGTGAATTGATCGTCAAGTACGACATCACCAACCCCTCTACTGGCGGTAAGTTGGAACCTCCCATCGAATTCAACTTGATGTTCGAAACTGCCATCGGGCCTTCGGGTAACTTGAAGGGTTACTTGCGTCCCGAAACCGCTCAGGGTCAATTCTTGAACTTCGGCAAGTTGTTGGACTACAACAACGAAAAGATGCCGTTTGCCTCCGCCTCGATCGGGCGGTCGTTCAGAAACGAAATTGCCCCCAGACTGGGGTTGTTGCGGGTGAGAGAATTCATCCAAGCCGAAATCGAACACTTTGTTGACCCTGAAAACAAGAAGCACCCCCGTTTCGAAGAAGTGAAGGACGTTAAGCTTAACTTCTTGCCCCTGCATGTGCAAGAATCTGGTTCCACCGAAACCGTGGAAAAGACTATCGGTGACGCCGTGGCTGAAGGTATGGTTGACAACGAAACCTTGGGTTACTTCATCGCCAGAATTGCCTTGTACTTGGCTACCATTGGTATCGACCCCAAGCGTACCCGGTTTAGACAACACATGGCCAACGAAATGGCTCACTACGCCTCTGACTGTTGGGACGCCGAATTGCACACTCTGTACGGGTGGATCGAAGCCATCGGTTGTGCTGACCGGTCGGCGTACGACTTGTCGGTTCACGCCGCCAGAACTAACGAAAAGTTGGTGGTGAGAGAGCCCCTTCCCGAACCCAAGACGGTGGAACGTTGGGAATGTGATATTCAAAAGAAGAAGTTCGGTCCTAAGTTCAGAAAGGACGCCGGTAAGGTCGAACAATGGTTGGTGTCGAGAACCGAATGCGAACTTGAAGACTTGGCTCAAGAATTGAAGTCGTCGGGCAAGATCACCGCCGACATTCCCGACGTGGGCAAGGTTGAAATCGACTCTGACTTGGTGTCGATTGACAAGGTCACTCGTACCGAGCACATTCGTGAATACACTCCCAACGTCATCGAGCCTTCGTTCGGTATCGGCCGGATCTTGTACTCGTTGTTCGAACACTCGTTCTACACTCGTGAAAACGACGTCGACCGCGGGGTGTTGTCGCTTCCTCCGTTGGTGGCCCCCACCAAGGTGTTGGTGGTGCCTCTTTCCACCGCCGCTGAACTTAAGCCCGTTACTCAAAAGGTCAGCGCTTACATCAGAAAGCAAAAGCTTCCGTTCAAGGTCGACGACTCGTCGGCTTCTATCGGGAAGAGATACGCCAGAAACGATGAATTGGGGACTCCCTTCGGGATCACCATTGACTTTGACTCCGTCAAGGACGACTCGGTCACGTTGAGAGACCGTGACACCACCAAGCAAGTGAGAGGTTCGTTCAACGACATTGTTGACGCCATCAAGGCCATGACTTACGACGGGGTGCTGTGGGATGACGCCACCAAGAACTTGAAGGTGTTTGAAGGCCAAACCGGTGAGTAAATATTATAGTTAATAGGTTACGACACAAAATATAGATGAATCTGGTTTTTCGAGTACTGATCTACTTTAGTGTGGTTTGTACGTTGGCAATAAGTCCTACTATCGGTCGCGCGATGCCTAAAGTCCAAAAAGGTCACCAAGTTTACCTGGTAAATGACATGCAAAACTCATCAAGTCATTATTGCCGACTTCATTAAATCATGACAATACTATCACTTCTCTATCGTTTGCAATTATCCCTTATTTCTTCGTCAGCGTCATCGCCGTTGCCGCTGTCCCCACACCTTACACGTTTCGCGCTCATCAGTGAAAATTTTACCACGACCACCTTACACACATCGCCATGAGACCGATCAAGCTTATGGGTCACGAGAGATCGTTGACCCAAGTGAAATACAACCGGGAGGGCGACCTTTTGTTCTCGGTGGCCAAGGACAATGCTGCCAGTATCTGGTATTCGTCCAACGGCGAGCGGTTGGGCACGTTGGAAGGCCACAAGGGGGTGATTTGGTCGATCGACGTCGACCCCGAAACGTTATATTGTGCCACCGGTGCCGGTGACCTTTCCGTCAAGTTGTGGAAGGTGGAAACCGGCGAATGCTTGTACACCTGGGACCTGCCGTCGCCGGTGAGACGAGTACACTTTTCTCCCGATGGCAAGCGGTTATTGGCGATTGCCGACCAGGTGATGGGCCATGTCGGTACCATCACCGTCTACGACATAAATCGCGACCAAGGGCTGCTGCAGCTGACCAAGGCGTCGTTGGTGATTGAAACCGCCAGCGACGGCGCCAAGGCCACCGTGGCGGCGTTCACCGGTGATGGCAAGTACATCATCGTTGGCCACGACAATGGGTTTGTGTCCAAGTACGACGCCGTTACTGGCGAACGTATTGCCACCCGCCAAGTGCACGGCATCCACAACGAAGACCAAAACATCACCGTCACCGACGTGCAATTCTCCCCTGACTCCACCTACTTCATCACTTCGTCCAAGGACCGGTGTGCCGTGTTGGTCGACGTGGAAACCTTCGACATCCTCAAGGTGTACAAGGCCGATGCTCCCATGAACACCGCTGCCATCACCCCGGTGAAGGACTTTGTCATCTTGGGTGGGGGTCAAGAAGCTCGTAATGTCACCACCACCGCCGAATCGCAAGGTAAGTTCGAGGCGAGATTCTACCACAAGATCTTCGAGGACGAAATCGGTCGTGTCAAGGGTCACTTCGGTCCCTTGAACACAGTGGCCGTCCACCCCGACGGCACCGGGTATGCCAGTGGCGGGGAAGATGGTTTCATCCGGGTGCACACCTATGACAAGTCTTACTACGACTTTTTGTTTGATGCAGAAAGATCGGAGAGAGCCAAGGAAACTCTCACCGAGGAAGTGGCGGTCTAGGTTACCCCACGCTTGCATGATAGATGTATATTAATGGCACGAAAGGTAAGTTTTTCATGATAGGATTCGGCAATTTTTCACCCGTAGACATTAATGCTCGTTGACTTAAGTTCAAATGTGACGACATCTACTTTGAATTTGGCGACGTGAATAAGAAAAAAAAAAGAAACTAATCTCGTTTGCCTATGGTTCATAAGTGAAATGTCCACGTGATAGAGCCAACACCCACAGTATCCGCCTCGTGGAGCAAACGGCAATCGTTTTTTTTTTTTTGGTCTCACCATAAACTGCATCTGAGCATTTACGAAATTTTCGGAACTGCTTAGGGGCACGGGCACCGCCAAACGAGAGATTGGGCAAATGAGACAGAAAAAAGTTCCCCATACGAGCTACTTTACCGGGGCAATCAGTTTTGATGACACAATTAGGGTACGGCGTTGGCAGCGGTCTACAGGACGCTAATTTAGGGGTGAAATCCAGGGGGACAGCCTAAGGAATTCCGCTTATCGGCCTGCATGGGTCGTGACTCTTTAGACATCGTGCGTTGGGGGTTTATATGTAGTCCTTGAAGACAGAGACGCCATCACTTATCATCGCTGACCCGTGCTCTCGCTCCTCATCATGCCTCCCCTGCGTACCCTTTCCAGCGACAGCGATGATGATCTTGGTGGCGGTTTCATCGTCAGCCAACCCCTGCGGCGCCGGCGTCCAGCTCGGGAGCGGCTGGTGTCCTACGTTGAACTGAGCGACGATGAGATCGATCTCGAGCAGTTTGTCAAGGTGGAAGAGCCGTCGAGAGGGTCTACCAAACGGCGGAAGCAACTGAAGCCGGCCGTGTCCAAGAAACGCCAGATAAAGGAGGAATCTACCGATGATGAGTACCATCAGTCCGATGCTGATCCCGTGGAAGAACTGGAGGTTACCGACCTCTCCGATGGGGAAATCAAGTTGGTACGTGCTCGAGAGGTTGAACGCGACGGGAAGCTGGCCCACGTAGCCATCGAACTCGATAGCGATGATGGTGACGAAGACGATCAACTGTTAGCGGCTCGGGCTCGTGAAATCGCTCGAGAGGCATCAGAACCAGTCAAGGAAGAATCAACCCCCGATGACGACGACGGGGATAAGAAGAAGAAACCTAAAGCTAAGCGGAAACCTCGACAGAAGAAGCCGGCCAAGCCCAAGATCCCCTACTATACTCGAGTCACCAATCAGTTATACGAACAGCATCCCGAACTTAAGGACGTATTCGTTCATCTCGAATCGGTGGGACAAGCCCCCGTGGTCCGGGCGAAGCAACCACCGGGGATGACGATCAACTTGTTACCGTTTCAGCTCGAAGGGTTACACTGGCTCGTTCAGCAAGAACAGGGTGAATTCCATGGAGGGGTGCTTGCCGACGAAATGGGTATGGGTAAAACCATCCAGACGATCGCTCTTATGATGCAAGACCGTACTAAGCGACCCAACTTGGTCATTGGACCGACGGTGGCCCTTATGCAATGGAAAAACGAAATAGAAGCCCACACCGAACCGGGGATGCTCAAAGTGCTCCTATACCATGGCGCTAATCGTCCTACTAACGTGGCCGAATTGGAGCAATACGACGTTATCCTCACATCCTACGCGGTGCTTGAACTGGTGTTCCGTAAGGAAAAGTATGGGTTCAAACGCAAAGAACGTAAAGTGAAGGAAAAGAGTGCTTTGCACGCCATCCCGTTCTACCGAGTGATCCTTGATGAAGCTCATAATATCAAAGACCGTAATACCGGTACCGCTAGAGCGGCCATGCACCTTAATACCCAAAAACGCTGGTGCTTATCGGGGACACCTTTGCAGAACCGGATTCTGGAAATGTACTCGCTTATTCGTTTCATGCGTATCGAACCGTTCAACAAATACTTTTGCTATAAATGTCCATGTGCCAGTGAGGAATGGATGTTTACTAACGGCCGCCGATGCGATGTCTGTGACCATCTGCCAATGTTGCACACCAATTGCTTCAATCACTTTATGTTAAAAAACATCCAAAAGTATGGTATTGAAGGTGATGGTGCTACAAGTTTCTATCACTTGCGTCTTCTTCTTAAAGGGATCATGTTGCGGCGTACTAAGCTTGAACGAGCAGATGACTTGGGGCTTCCTCCGCGGGTGGTGGAGATTCGTCGAGACTTCTTCAACCCCGAAGAAAAGGACTTATACCAATCGTTGTACAGTGACTCAAAGCGCAAGTTTAATGACTTTGTTGCCGAAGGGGTTGTGCTTAATAACTATGCCAACATTTTCACCTTGATCACCCGGATGAGACAAATTGCTGACCACCCAGATCTTGTGTTGAAGAAGGTTGGTGGCAATATTGGTGACCCAGGACGAGTTGAAGGGGTAATCATGTGTCAACTTTGTGATGATGAGGCCGAAGAACCCATTGAATCGAAATGTCATCATCGCTTCTGTCGACTTTGCATCACTGAATATTGCGAACTGTTTGATGGTGATGAAAAGCAATTGACTTGTCCTGTGTGTCATATTGGCTTATCGATCGATTTAGAACAACCGGCACTTGAAGTTGACGAAGAATTGTTCGCTAAAGCACTGATTGTGAACCGTATCACCCAAGGGGCTCACGGTGGCCAGTGGCGATCACTGACAAAGATTGAGGCGTTGGTGGAAGAGTTATATCGGCTCAGACTGGACAAGCACACGATCAAGCTGATTGTATTCTCTCAATTCACGCTGATGTTGGATTTGATCGAGTGGAGATTGAAGCGAGCCGGGTTCGAGACGGTCAAATTGAGTGGGTCAATGACGCCACAACAGCGAGACTCTACCATCAAATATTTCATGAATAACACGCAAGTGGAAGTGTTTCTCGTGTCGCTCAAAGCTGGTGGGGTGGCGCTTAACTTGTGTGAGGCATCGCAGGTGTTTTTGATGGATCCATGGTGGAATCCATCGGTGGAATGGCAGTCAATGGACCGGGTTCATCGTATTGGTCAAAAACGTCCGATCAGAATCACAAGATTCTGTATTGAAGACAGTATTGAGCTGAAGATTATTGAATTGCAAGAGAAAAAGGCAACGATGATCAAGGCAACGATCAACTCGGACGAATCGGCAGCTAATCGACTCACACCAGATGATTTACAATTCTTGTTCCAATAACACTTCTTACTTGTAAATAGATTTTAACAGAATACCCAAAGTAATTGACATGCTAAATGATTGACTAGAGCCGTACAAGTGATGATGGGGTATAGGCCGATTATTGACAAACTTCACACCAAAAAAATCGCCACAAATAGACTTTCCGGTCTCTACCGGTCATGTAGTCACTATTTCATAACAAAAGAATTTTTATGATTTTTTTTGATGTTTGACATCGACGGCTGGGGTTTGGGGTTTTCAAGGACCATCGCGCCTAACCGTATATTATGAATTGATGAAGATTGCACCATTAAGGGCGGTAAATGGAAAGCTGAAACAGCCATCACATTCACAACGCCTCTATCTTTATAGTACTAGGCCAAAAAGCGTCAATTTCGAAAACTTTTTGGATCCGATCTCATGCGATCTGACGTTTTTTGAGTGGTCGATTTTGCGATTCATTCAGTCGGGATAAAGGCTTACAGAAAACAAAGCCACCTAGCAACAAGCCAGCAGTTTGCTCTATAAAACCCAAGTATTGCTTTTCTTCATTCGTTGGTATCGAGCTCGCTATTGCACAGAATGCGTGTTTTTGGTGCGACCAACCCCTGGGCCCAAATGGCCAAAATCGACAAATCGACAAGTTCCGTCAAATGCCGTCAAACTTTGTCTAGATGAAAAGGCTACCGGCTAAAACATAGTAAGCTATCTCAAAGTCGCTACCGGGTGGCGTAAACCGTACTTCTCTCACCATGATATGTGTCAGCAGTGAAAGACGAGAACACTATTTAGTCTAGCCATTGACGCTAGAAGATGCAATCAAAGCGTAATCTCTACTCAGTATTGGCAATATCTCCAATTGTTGTGTAGATTGCTCTCAAAGGCAGGACTTGACTCATGTTTTCCGACAGCATCATGTCCCACCACCTTACGTCCTATTCTACGTTTAAGTTTTCATTCTGTTATGTATTCGATATTAGAGACTATACTTATATGAGTACTACACTATTGAGTTGAACAGGTGTTGATGAAGATGAGATAGGGATATGCTAAAAGCTCGCGATATCAACTGACATATGTGGCAACATGAACGGTTTGTTTTCCCCTTACTCCCAGAGACTTTCGGTGTGAAGAGTAGGTCACTTCCGGCGGCGGCGTCAACCGTGTGTTGAGCATGACGCTATTGTTCGACCGCTCTCGTTTGGTGATGGTGTGGTTGCCAAAGTCAAAGCTCTGGCCATAGTTATCGCCCAGAGAAAATACTTCCCCCAACACCATCACCGAGTCGACGTGGCACTCGGTCATTTCCTTCAATTCGAGCCCGGGCAAGACCAAAAGCAGGCGTACTTCGTCACCAAAGTCGCGGGCAGCACCATAGTCCAAGAGCTCGATCTAATTGGTCTGCTCAGTATACAAGAAATCGGTCTAGTTGGGATCAGCTTGCATAACCTTGAACTCAGCGCTTTCTCGAAGGGCAAGCCGCATGATGGTGGTGGTAATGTAGGCGCGGGTGTACTGGGTTCACTTCCACATCACATCGTGCTTTGGGTGAGTAAAGAAGGTTGCGGTAAACACTTCGAGTGTAAGTGACAAGTTCAGGAACACCTGATCGAGTCAGGGTTCGAGCGCCTCCTTGAAGAAGTTGGCGAGGGCGTTGTTGCCGGTGTACTGGACTCAGGTATGATTATCGGCCACCAACGAGATCACCATGTCCGAAAGCGAGCCGCTCTGGTCCTCGAAACAAATCTCATACACCAGCTTGAGTTTTTGCTGATGTGCAGTTCATATATCACTTCAATGGAAGGCTTGGGTATGCATTTATCATCTGTATTTTGAAGTCCACTCATTGTCCATAATGGGAATGTGCGGCGTTGCCTGCATATAAGTCGCCCAAGTCGCAAGTCTCATGAACTTTTGGTCGACGGATGCCAACTTGTTTTTTCATTCTTGATATCCACACGACTTTTCTGTGACTTCGAGTATTGCACTATTAAGAAACGCAAGTTATCCACGTTTTATCGATGAAGAATGAACCAAAACGTCGCTTGGCAGTGTCATGTACATTGTGACGGTTGCCGCTTGTTGCCGCTTGTCAATTATAGCCCAGAACAATCGTGAAACGCAAGACAGGCTGAGCTATATGCCTCGGCTAGTTGGTCTACCAAAGGCGAAGCCGAGTGATCAAAAAATCAAACCCACGTCCAGCTTTGATGGTCGCTTGAGTGGCTCCTGCAACTTTTGACTGTCGTCGGATGATAGTTGTGGTGACTATATACACCACCAAAAACGAAAGGGTCTTGTCGTCCACTGTCACTTTCGCTGACCTGGCATCCAAGATCGCTGGAGAACTCTAAAGGGCTAAAAAATAAAACGTCTTCCGATTGCTGGAGATCTCTACACCACTAGAAAACGAAGGGTCATGTCGTCCACCGTTACTTTTGCTGACTTGGCTTCCTAGATCGTTGGAGATCTTTAAAACACTGATAAAAGGTCATATTATTAACCCTACGACAGGTCGATTATTGACAAACTTTACACCAAAAAAATCGCCAAAACCACGCTTATCGGTATCTACCGGTGATGTAGTTACTAATTCACAGCAAATAAATTTTCATGATTTTTTTTGATGTTTGACATCGACGGCTGGGGTTTGGGGTTTTCTAGGATCCTCGCGCCTAACCGTATACAAATGTTGGCGTCCCGCGGCGTGCATGCTGCGAGAACCGGGGTGTTCCTGAGGCATAGAAGTAGCTAGACACCCATTTATTCTCTATATTCAACCATCCCGTTCATCATGGGTCTTGTCTGTCCTATATACTAACAATCCTGCACTTCGCTGTCCGTGGCCTGCATATAGTCATCTCCATCTGCCGGTCCACTAACAAAAATGTACCTCACGATTCCTTGCAAAACAACACCTGAATAAAGTCGCGAGCTCCGAGATACTGAATGTCTAGAAATGGGCAATCCTAATTATTGAACGAAGAATGATACTTTTCCGCTTGTAATTTACCTGCTGAACACTACGGAAGGTCGCTCACTCGGGAATCACTACATGGCGACCGGATATCTCTCCAATGTGTGGGCAAATTGAGAAGCTCATAAACATTCACTACTGTAGGCATTACCTTTCAAGGTTACGGCTTGCTCGTTGGTCTTTTAATTGTGGCGCTGATAAGAGATCCTCAGAGCCACCATCCAAATCATTGACTGACCGCTGTAATACCTGTTTTCAAGACACAGCAATACTTTCAGAGATAGTGATCTCCAAAGAAAACCAACATGAAACTCTGAGATTCATAGTTTTGTAATCCAAGTAAAACTTAGCCGTAGCTTAGCCGTTGTTTTCCTTAATCAAAACCATCTATTACAAATTTCATGCAACTCTAAATTAGTAATTTGATATCTTCGGTCACGTGATGAAACTTGCTGACAAAGGTGTCAAGTGTGTTGCTGACTCATCTCCACCAAGATGTGCGGATTGGCGCAGGCACAGCTAATGCCACAGTGTACACAGTGTTTGTCAGCTACCCACAACCCTTGGGTATAAATGGTGTCACGATCATGCTGATTGTTCATTATCTCAAATAACTTTACAATACAATGGTTGCTTCAGTTGCTATCTTCGCTTTCAACGGCCTCTTGGGGAAGCCTGTTTATGACGCGCTCACCTCCCCCCAGTTCAAGTCTAAGGTGGGGCTGATCAAGATTGTCACCCGCAGTGAACCTAAGGAACGGTTGCCGGGAGTTGACTATGTCATTGGCGACATCTCCAAGAAGGAAGATGTGAGTCAATTGGTCTCGGCAGTTGGCGAAGTGGATGCCATTGTTGCTCTTAATGCCCCTTTGCCGCAAATCTACGCTGGTCTCGAAGCGTTGTTGGCCCAAGTGAAGCCCAAGTTGTATATTCCGTCTCAATTTGGTGTTGATCCTTGGGTTTCCCAAAAGCTTTTGCCCGGGTTTTTGGCGATAAAGACCGACCACTCTGAGGCGGTTCGTGGCTTGGGAATCAAGGTGGTAGATGTGTTTACTGGCTTGTTCCACCTTCCCGGGAGCTTCAGTTACGAAATTGTGGGCCACTACGGGATTGAAAGTGATGGCCTGGTGATCCAAAGAGGTGACCCCAAAACGGAGCTTACGGTGACGGCTACTTCAGACGTTGGTCGGGTGGTGGCGTCGCTTGTCACTGCTTCCGATTATTCGAAGCTTCCCGACGCCATTAGAGTTGAATCTGACCGGGTTACTTTCGAAGAAGTCCAGCACACTTGGGCCAAGAACCACAACAAAGAGATCAAGGTGGTCAAGTCTCTCACTAAGGATGAAGCTTTAAAGGAAGTCCAAGATGACTGGAACACAAACGGATTTTCTCCGGACAAGTTTCTCTACTATCTTCAATCGTTGGCGTCGCAAGGGGCTGCTGGTGGGACTTTGTTTACCAAGAATGATGATCAATTGGTAAACCCAGGTATTTGGGAATGGGTCAAATTTCAAAGTGCTTGAAGTGTATAGTATGATATATGTCAATATTAAGTGACTTGTTCCATAACACGTATAATGGCTCCCTCATTCTGTTCGGAAACAGTATGTTAGAGATTTGCAGCTATGGTATTCAGTTTTTGGTACCTTGTGATGATCAATGGTTGATATACTTTAGTATTGTAGACTCTCAGTGTATGTAAGCGTAAATCACGTAGCTTTGATTATAGGGTTGAGTCAATTGTCCGTATTTTACAAGCACTTCAACTTCACCCGTATAAGGGTTCTGGTGCATATGCAGGGCTGACTGTTTCCTCTATCGTTATCGCCGCGCTCTTGACTCACCGGTGCCGGCTCTCCACAATACGCGGCTTCCCCCAACTAATGGAAAAAAATGCGGCCCTACGGATGACTCCGGGCAAACGTCAGATAACGGTGATTTTATCAAGGATGAAAAAAAAAAATTATCCCCTACACGACAATGACAATTGCCATACTATAACAACAAAATTTCACTAGCCATAAACCCCAATAAATCCCTCTAGTCATTGACTCACCCACTCCCGTGCCTCGCTGGCCGCCGCTACCGACATTATCGTGCGTATTACTACGGCTTTGCCGTGGTGAGTCACTGGTCGCATAAAACCACAGTAACGGCCGGAATTTTTCACCAAGGCATGGTTGAGTTTTGGCAAGAATACTTGGAGAGCCCCACGCTCTCGGTGTTGCCCCACGATTTCTTGAAGCCGGCGAACAACCAGTCGGTGGAAGCGGCGTATGAGTTTGAATTGCCAGGGACGTTCGTCGACGGGTTGGCGACGTTTGCTGCTCTCATCTACCGCTTAACCGGCGACGACGACGTCGTCGTTGCCACCGATAAGCTGGCCGACGACCCCACGTTCATCGTGCGGACGACGTTGCTGCCGCTGATGCTGTTTGCCCAGTTGCGGGCTCAGGTGGACACCGAGTTTACTACCAATGCCGATAAGGTTGATTACCACAGTTTGACGGAAGTGGCCCAAAGAATCAAACAAGCTAAGCAGTTGGACGACGAGCCGGGCCTCTTCCGGTTGTCGTTCCAGCACCGGCTGCCTCGCCAGCAATTGCTGACGCTGGTTAAAGGTCTGGTGCGAGACCTTGCCGTGTTCTACGATGGCCAGGTGATGACATTCTACTACAACTCGTTGCTCTATAAGCGAGACCGCATGGTGGTGCTTGGTGAACAATTCACTCAGTTCTTACAAACTGCCACCGCTAACCCTGATACTCCCATCACCCACATTAACCTCGTTACCGAGCTGCAACGAGCTCAATTGCCCGACCCCACTCGCGATCTTGACTGGAACGGCTACCGTGGTGCCATCCAGGATATCTTTATGGCCAATGCTGCTGCTCACCCTGACCGCACCTGTGTGGTGGAAACCAAGCTGTTTATGGACCCGCAGTCCCGTACTCGTACTTTTACCTACCAGCAAATCAACCAGGCGTCGAACATTGTTGGTAACTACTTGAAGGATACGGGGATCAAGAAGGGGGATATCGTCATGATCTACGCCTACCGCGGCGTCGACTTGATGGTAGCGGTGATGGGGGTACTTAAGGCCGGAGCCACGTTCTCGGTGATTGACCCGGCGTACCCTCCGGCGAGACAAAACATTTACCTTTCCGTGGCTCGTCCGCAAGGGTTGATCGTGTTGGAAAAGGCCGGAGTGTTGGACTCGTTGGTTACCGATTACATTAAGGATGAACTTACGGTGGTGTCGACCATCCCCCAATTGAGACTTAACGACGATGGCACCGTCGTCGGCGGTAAGCTTGGTGACAGTAATGACGATTGTCTTGCTGCTTACGCCAAGTATGCTGATACTCCTACTGGGGTAGTGGTGGGTCCTGACTCTAACCCAACACTCTCCTTCACCCTGGGGCTGGAAGGGGTACCCAAGGGGGTATTGGGGCGTCACTACTCGTTGGCCTACTACTTCCCGTGGATGGCACAACAGTTCCACTTGAGTGAAAACGACAAGTTCACCATGCTTTCGGGGATTGCCCACGACCCCATCCAGCGGGATATGTTTACTCCGTTATTCCTCGGGGCTCAGTTATTAATCCCTACTAGTGACGATATCGGTACTCCCGGCAAGTTAGCGGAATGGATGGCGGAATACGGTGCCACCGTTACCCATTTGACTCCCGCCATGGGTCAATTGTTAAGTGCCGAAGCCACCCGGGCCATCCCCACGTTGCATCACGCGTTCTTCGTCGGCGATATCCTCACCAAGCGTGACTGCTTGCGGTTGCAACTGTTGGCGGAAAACGTTGCCATCGTCAACATGTACGGTACCACCGAAACCCAGCGGTCGGTGCTGTACTTTGAGATTGCGTCGCGGGCCGCCGACCCCACCTTCCTCAAGAACTTGAAGGACGTCATGCCCGCGGGGACGGGGATGCAAAACGTCCAGCTTCTCGTGGTTAACCGCAACGACCGCAAGCAAACCTGTGGTGTGGGTGAAGTCGGGGAAATCTACGTGCGGGCAGCAGGGTTAGCCGAAGGCTACCGCGGGTTGCCCGACCTTAATGCCCAAAAGTTTGTTACTAACTGGTACGTTGACCCGCAACAATGGATCGACGCTGACTCTGGGGACGAGCCGTGGCGGCAAGCTGGATGGCAAGGGCCCCGGGACCGGTTGTACCGTACTGGCGACTTGGGGCGGTACTTGCCCGATGGTAACGTCGAGTGTTGTGGTCGGGCCGACGACCAGGTGAAGATCCGGGGGTTCCGTATCGAACTTGGTGAGATTGATACTCACCTCTCGCAACACCCCTTGGTACGAGAAAACGTTACTTTGGTGCGTCGAGACAAGAACGAAGAACCGACGTTGATTTCCTACATTGTGCCTCGGGAATGCGAAGAGCTTGAACAGTTTAAACGCGATGCTGGCCACGGTACTGACCCCATTGTTGAAGGGCTTGTGGTGTACCGTGAACTCATTAGGGATATCAAGACCCACTTGAAGAAACGGTTGGCTGCCTACGCCATCCCCACCATCATCGTCCCCATGGCCAAGTTGCCGCTTAACCCCAACGGTAAGGTGGATAAGCCCAAGTTGCCGTTCCCCGATACCGCTCAGTTGGCAGCCGTGGCCCAAGAAATTGGTAGTGAAACTGATGATGGCGAGTGGTCACCGTTGCAAACCAAGATCCGCGACTTGTGGCTCTCGGTGTTGCCCAACCGGCCCGCGGTGATCACCAAGAGCGACTCGTTCTTTGACCTTGGTGGCCACCTGATCTTGGCCACGCGAATGATCTTTGAGTTGCGCAAGCAATTGGCGGTGGATATCCCCCTTGGCGTCATCTTTAAGCACCCGACGGTGGAACTGTTTGCCGAAGAAGTGGATAAGGTGATTAAAGGTGATGATTTCCAATTGGCTGACGGTACGGTGGTGGCGGAAGTGGAAGAGGAAAAGCCCTACGATTACGCTCAGGACGCTAAGGATATTGCCGCCACTCAATTAGCTCCGTCGTACCCGCTGCGGGACCAATTGGGCGAAAACGTCAACGTGTTTGTCACCGGTGCCACCGGGTTCTTGGGGTCGTTTATCGTCCGTGATTTGCTTACTGCTAGACCCCACCTTAACATCAAGGTTTACGCTCACGTCCGGGCTAAGGACGCAGTATCGGGGATGGCTCGGTTGAAGCAAACTGCCCAAACCTTTGGTATTTGGCAAGACGCCTGGGCCGACCGTATCGAGGTGGTACTTGGTGACTTGGCCCAACCCCAATTCGGCATGGCCGACGATGAGTGGAAGCAATTGGCTGATACCATCGATGTCATTGTCCACAACGGGGCCTTTGTCCACTGGGTGTACCCTTACGTCAAGTTGCGTGATGCCAACGTCATTGGTACTGTCAATGTCCTCAACTTGTGTCAATTGGGTAAGCCCAAGTACTTTTCGTTCGTGTCGCTGACCTCGGCTCTCGACACCGACCACTTTGTCCATCTTCTGGACGAATCGGTAGCTAAAGGTGGTGCTGGGGTCCCTGAACTGGACTCGCTTGCTGGGTCCGCTACGGGCTTGGGTACTGGCTACGGTCAATCGAAGTGGGCTGCGGAATACATCATCAGACAAGCTGGGACTCGTGGGTTACGGGGGTGCATCACTCGTCCCGGTTACGTCACCGGGTTTTCCAAGACTGGTGCTTCCAACACCGACGATTTCCTCTTGAGAATGCTCAAGGGGCTGGTGGAATTGCGTGAATTCCCCGAGATCCTGAACAGCGTCAACATGGTCCCCGTCGACCACGTGGCTCGAGTGGTGTGTGCTACGGCGCTTACGCCTCCCGTTGCTGATCAATTGGCGGTGGCCCAAGTTACTGGTCATCCCCGGATCTCGATGCAAGGGTTCTTGAAGCTGCTTGCCACCTACGGCTACAATGTCGAAGGTGCTGACTACTTGAAGTGGCGGGTTGATCTCGAAAAGTTTGTTGTTGACCACGGCGACCTGGCTCTTTTCCCCTTGCTCCACTTTGTCTTGGACAACTTGCCGCAAAACACCAAGGCCCCCGAGTTGGACGATACTAATGCCCGTACTTCGTTAAAGGCCGATGCCAAATATACTGGCGAAGACGTGCTGGCCGGTGCTGGTGTTGACGAGAAGCAAATGGGAATCTATCTCTCCTACTTGGTGGCGATTGGCTTCTTGCCTACGCCCGATGTTGGTGGTAAGCTTCCTCCGGCCCAAGTATCGGAAGAGTCGTTGAAGTTGATCCAGGCCGGCGCTGGTGGTAGAGGTTCCGCTGCCAAGTAAACCCAATTAAAAATATGATGAGCTATGAATGTACGAGCATTATTTGATTATATCGTAAATTTGTTGGTACCTTAGATACGCGCTGATTTAGTAAGTGGTAAATACGCGGTGGTCTAGTGAGTGGAAAATACGTACTGATCTCGGTGCGACGGATCTCGCGTCTAGATCACGTGAGTTGAAAAAAAAACGGCTGAAAGAAATGTATGGTCATTTGGGTTAGCAGCAAGTGTTGGCAGTAGTATGACAGTTCCCCCTAATTCTGCCGCCCAAACGACCCACGTAACCTTACCTAACAAACTCTTCATTTCTTCTTCTCCTGAAGTCAATGATGTTGACGCCAAACTTTATCAAACGGTTATAAAGTTTATTCCCACTATCTGACCCCGCCACTCTCGATGAGATCGCACCGCCGCCCATAACCGCAGCCCATCCCACTAACTTAAGGTGTGAGCACCACACATATCTATCCTTCTACCCGGTATCGGTTGCTTGCGCCATACAATCTCATCTACTAAAACACACTCACACTTACACACGGCTAAGCCACTTGCATGGCTACTATAAGCGGGTTGTTACTACATAACAACCGACAATTAATAGATCGGCCTAATGTGGCGTGACACGACCCATTAATTTTTTTCTACGGGTATTGCCCCTCTCTGGGCTCAGGCGGGGATTTCCCGATGTTCGCTTGGAGCCGAACGGGATTGTCCGCGTGTGAATTGTCGGTACGAGTCAAAACTTGCTTCCCCACGGTTCTTTTGCGCGGCTCCGGGGATATCGCTGATAGCCACCCAAGGGATGGCCCCTTCACCAGTGACACTTGTAAAGACACTATAACCAATACTAGGTGATTAATGGTACCATGTAGGTGGTTATGGTCAAAATATTTCATTGGTTTAACGTAGTTAAGTCACATTTTTTGTCGTGATGACTCGTCGATAATTCCTTGGTCTGACTCGGGGGTGACTCGGGCCCAAGCCCACCGTCGTCAGTATAAAGGTTAACCCGGAGCCGCCCCACCGGGTCTCTCCTCCCATAGCCATGCTTAGATCTCGTGTCGTATTGCGGGCAGTCGCCCACACTGCTCGGATCAGACTTGCTGCCCCAGCAGTGGCGGCAACCCGGGCGTTGGCAACCACCGCCGACACCTCGCTGGACCACTACGCTAAGGTGTACAACCCCCCCGTATCTTACGCCGGATTGGACACGTTTACTCGCCGCCACATTGGGCCCAAGCCCGATCAGGTCAGCCACATGTTGGCTACCCTTGGCTACAAGGATATCGATGAGTTTTTGCGGGCAGCCATCCCCGAACACGTTCTCGTCAAGCGGCCGCTCCAAGTGGCACCGTTGGACGGCTACACCGAGCTGGAAATGCTCGCCCACTTGCACGATAAGGCCAACAAGAACCGCATTGCTCGCTCGTTCATCGGTAAGGGGTATGCTGGTACTCACTTGCCGCCGGTGATCCAAAGAAACTTGTTGGAATCGCCCGAATGGTACACGTCGTACACTCCCTACCAGCCGGAAATCTCCCAGGGTCGGTTGGAATCGTTGCTCAACTACCAGACGATGGTGACGTCGTTGACGGGGTTGGACATGGCCAACGCCTCGCTCTTGGACGAAGGCACCGCTGCCGGTGAGGCGATGGCCTTGTCGTTCCACCAGCTGAAGAACAAGAAGAAGACCTACGTCGTCGACACCAACATCCACCCGCAAACCTTGGACGTGTTGCAATCGCGGGCCGACAACATTGGCGTCAAGGTGGTGCAATTGCCGTTGCTGACTCCCGAAGGCGTGCAACAACTTAAGGATCTTGGCTCCGACGTGTGTGGGGCTCTCGTGCAATACCCGGGGACCGACGGGTCGATCCACGAGTTTGGTGATGTCATTAGTGCTGTCCACGCCAACAAGGGGTTGGTGGCGATGGCCACCGACTTGTTGGCGCTCACCGTGCTTAAGCTGCCGGGCCAACTTGGCGCCGATATCGCCTTGGGGACGTCGCAACGGTTCGGGGTTCCCTTCGGTTACGGGGGTCCCCACGCCGCCTTCTTTGCTACCCTGCAAAAATACGCTCGGAAGATCCCCGGGAGAATCATCGGGGTGTCCAAGGACCGCATCGGCAAGCCGGCGTTGCGGTTGGCGTTGCAAACCCGGGAACAACACATTAAGCGGGAAAAGGCGACGCTGAACATTTGTACCGCTCAGGCGTTGCTTGCCAACATCTCGGCCATGTACGCCGTGTACCACGGGCCCGAAGGGTTGAAGAACATTGCCAAGCGGGTCTACGGGTTCACCACCATCTTGGCCGACGCCATTGCTAACCAGCTGGACCACCAGGTGGTCAATGACAAGTGGTTCGACACCATCACCGTCAAGCTCAACGGCACTCTGGCCGACGCCTTGCTCAAGACGTTGTTGGACGACTACAACATCAACATCTTCAAGGTTGACGACAGCACGGTGTCGGTGACGTTGGACGAAACCGTGACCAAGGAAGAGTTGCAACAATTGATCCAAGCCTTTACCGGTAAGCAAGCTCAGCTTCCCGAACAATTGCCCCAATTGCCCCAAGAAGTGTTGCGGCAAGACCCCATTTTGACTCACGAAGTGTTCAACACCCACCACTCGGAAACGGCGTTGTTGCGGTACTTGCACCTCTTGCAACTGAAGGACTTGTCGTTGGCCAACCTGATGATCCCCTTGGGTAGTTGCACCATGAAGCTTAACGCCACCGTGGAAATGCAAACGTTGCTGATGCCCGGGTTCGGCCAGATCCACCCCTTTGTGCCCAAGGACCAAGCTCAAGGTTACAAGGAATTGATCGACGAGTTCGAAAAGGACTTGAACGACATTACCGGTTTCGATGCTACTACCAACATGCCCAACCTGGGGGCCCAAGGGGAATACACCGGGTTGCTGCTTATCCGCGAATACCACCGGTCTCGTGGCGACTACGACCAGCGCGACGTGTGCTTGATCCCCGTGCTGGCTCACGGCACCAACCCGGCGTCGGCGGCGATGTGTGGCCTCAAGGTCGTCCCCGTCAAGTGCTTGGACAACGGGTTTATCGACATCGATGACTTGAAGAAGCAAGCGGAAAAGCACAAGGACAACTTGTGTCTGATCATGATCACCTACCCGTCGACCTACGGGTTGTACGAACCGGGTATTCGTCAAGCCATCGACATTGTCCACGACAACGGTGGGTTGGTGTACTTGGACGGGGCCAACATGAACGCCCAGGTGGGGCTTACCTCCCCCGGCGACTTGGGCGCCGATGTCTGTCACTTGAACATCCACAAGACGTTTGCCTTGTCTCATGGTGGGGGTGGTCCCGGCCAGGCTCCCGTGTGTGTCAAGCTGCACTTGGTGCCGTTCTTGCCCAAGCACCACTTTGTCGAGGTGCCCCACGTCACCAACGACTCGATCAAGGCGGTCAACCTGGCCCCTTACGGGCTGGCGCTGGTGATCCCGGTGTCGTACACCTACATCAAGATGTTGGGGGCCAAGGCGTTGCCCTACGTGTCGCTGGTGGCCATGCTCAACGCCAACTACATCATGAAGCGGTTGCAGGGCGCCTACCAGATCTTGTTCATCGACGGCAAGACCGACGGCTTGCGCCACTGTGCCCACGAGTTCATCTTGGACCTCCGCGAGTTCAAGAAGGTGGGCATTGAAGCTATCGACGTCGCCAAGCGGTTGCAAGACTACGGGTTCCACGCCCCCACCATGTCGTTCCCCGTCGCCGGCACGTTGATGATCGAACCCACCGAGCTGGAGGACTTGGCGGAATTGGACCGGTTCATCGCCGCCATGTTGCTGATTCGCGAGGAAATCGATGCCTACGCCAAGGGCGAACCCTGGGGCCAAGTGCTTAAGAACGCCCCCCACTCGTTGGAGGACGTGGTGGCGCTGAAGGACTGGGATACTCGGGGTTACACTCGCGAACAGGCGGCGTACCCCTTGGGCTACTTGAAGACCGCCAAGTGCTGGCCCACCGTGGCTCGCTTGGACGACACCTACGGTGACATGAACTTGATTTGCACTTGTCCTTCGGTGGAGGAATTGGCCGAAAAGGAATAGAGCTTGTGGCCGCTAATATAGACGTATAGATATTTGAAATGAAACATATATTAATCAGACTTATTTTATGATAGATACTTAAAATGGAGCATAATATTAATTCTAGACTAATCTCATGGTAACCGGTTCCCCAGCCAACTTTCTCAGCTTGAACAATTCCAAAAGGTCCACCTGGTTAAACTTTGTCACTTCCTTTTTCTCGGCCTTGTCTTCCTTCTTTTCCTCGTCATTTTCTTTAGTCTTTTCCTCGTCCTTGACTTCCTCTTCGGTCTCCTTGTTAGTTATACGCACATAGACCCGTTTGTGCTTGTGGACAAGGAACCGAGGCTGGATGACGTAGGTGACACTCTTGACGATATATCCATCAAAGAACGCTTCAAAGTCCTTGTGAGTTGCCTTGGAGTTGAACTCGATAAACTCAAACTGGATACAGCCATCATCATCGATACCTCCTTTGGTGGTGGTGATGGAGGTGTTATCGGTCAAAGTGGCATCGTCATCCTTAGCTTCCGACACCTTAGGAGAGTAAGGCACATGGTGGTGGGCCACAAGCAGTTTGCCGTGCAATTTGGTGTCGTTAATCGAGGCAATGGCGGCATCGGCTTCGTCTTTGGTGTTGAAGCCAGCGTAAGCCGTGCCACTGGAATAATCACAACGCCAAAGCGGAGATGTTTTCACCGGAATCACGAGAAATTCCCTAACGGTTAGTAATTGTATTCATCCCCAGACATTTAAGGCTATAGCTGTACTTACGGAGCATGTTCGGTGATTTGCTTGAGGAGATCAGCCTCGGTGGTGGTGTGATCAAGGTTGGCGATAACGATAACGGGTTTAGACATTGGTGGTGAAGGAAACTAACTGGTGTTTGGTGAATTATTTATATTGTTCACCTCCTCTGTTACTAGCAGGCCACCGTCTCTACCCTGGTGCACCCATAACCTGTAATCACACCAATTTTCCAGATCAAAGAAAGAGAGGGAAATGGACGGTAAAACAACATTCAATGGGTTGGCTTAACTCTATTAGTCGCTTTCAAGATCAATATTTGCTTCAAAAATGGTTCTATCGATAATTACCAACATCAGCTGAGAAACCGGTATTAAGGTAAGGTTCCGGTAAACGCCGCACCCCGCGCAATCCTTACCTCCACCACCACCCACCCATAGGGCCTCCGCTAATGGAGTGGTACAATAAAAGACGCTACAACGGGGGTACCCTGTCTCCCATTGAACGCAGCTCCTACTACTATGGCCAGTATCCGTTATACTGCAGTGACTGGGTCGCCACCGGCGACACCGACACCATTGCCTTTTCGACGTACAAGGAAGGGTTTTCCAATAAGCTCCAAGTGGTCCAGGGGCTTGCCTACGATAAGGAAATGACGGAAAACCTTGACCTGGATCACACCGTCGAAGGCTTCGACTTTCACTTGGCCTGCGAAGTGAACTTAGACTACCCGATTACACACCTCCAGTGGGACCCGCTTAATACCCCCCGCTTGGCGGCATCGCTGGACTTGTTACGGTTATACAAACTTGACTACGAAGATAACGAAGTCATGCTCGTACAGACCCACATGCTCGCCAATAATCCCACCACCAAGGACGATGTCAACACCTACCCCCCGGTGACGTCGTTTGACTGGAACGCTACCGACCCCAGCATCGTCATCACCCTGAGTATCGATACGACGTGTACCGTATGGGACTTACATCGCACCTACAATGACGAAGGCACGGAAATGGCCACGGTCAAGACCCAACTCATTGCCCACGACCTGGAGGTGTTCGACGTCAAATTCGTGTCTAAACTGACAAACATCTTTGCCCTGGTTGGCAACGATGGCCTGATGCGAGTGTTTGACTTACGGCTGCTTGAACACTCGACCATCATCTACGAACCACCTGCCACCAAGTCGTTAAATTCCAAGGCATTACTTAAGTTGCTGACACTGAATATTGACCAGCACCACTTGGCGACCATCGGCGTCAACTCTAACGAAGTCATCATCATCGACATGCGGATGCCGGGGCTTCCCGTGGCCCTGATCGACGGCTCCCTCGGAGGGGTGCTGCCGGGAGCGATCAACCTGATTCAGTGGCATCCGTCCTCCAATTACTTGTTGACAGGAGGAGACGATTGTCAGGCGTTGGTATGGGATTGTACCAAGCTTTCGGGAGACCTGGGCACCGTCATTGACACTCCCGTGTTAGCCTACGAAGAGGAGTACGAGGTCAATAATGTGTGTTGGCGACGCGACCTGGGCGATTGGTTTGGCGTCGTGAGCGGTAAAGGGTTTCAGGCTGTGGGCATTTAGTATAGATAATTAATACCTCCTAGCATTTGACCTAGCATTGACCTGAATGTGATGAGTCACATCCGCGTTCTATAACCAGGTCTGGATGAGGCTAACATAACCAGGTGGGGGGATAACGATGCATCTCCCGGGTTAGGGGCACTTGCAGATTTCCGTTAGTAATTCCCGCAGGGCCACGTTGGGTAAAAAGTGAAAAATTTTCACCAATGAGGGGAAGAGGGAAGATTGTTAATCGTTTACGATAATTATCGAAAGAATCAAATCAGTAGTGCTATTAAACTAAACTAACTAGATAGCTTACTTCTTAGCAGCCTTTTGGGCAGCCTTGGTAACCTTACCAGCCTTGTCGGACTTTTCGACGGCCTTGATGACACCAACAGCGACGGTTTGTCTCATGTCTCTGACGGCGAATCTACCCAAGGGAGGGAAGTCAGTGAAAGCTTCAACACACATGGGCTTGGTGGGGACCATCTTGACAATGGCAGCGTCACCAGACTTGATGAACTTGGGGTTGTCTTCCATCTTCTTACCCGATCTTCTGTCGATCTTTTCAATCAAAGTGTCGAACTTGCAGGCAATGTGGGCGGTGTGACAGTCCAACACGGGCGAGTAACCAGCCGAGATTTGACCAGGGTGGTTCAAGACAATAACTTGAGCGGTGAACGAGTCGCAGCCCTTAGGGGGGTCGTTCTTCGAGTCACCACAGACGTTACCTCTTCTGATTTCCTTAACCGAGACGTTCTTCACGTTGAAACCAACGTTGTCACCGGGGACACCTTCAGCCAATTGTTCGTGGTGCATTTCCACGGACTTGACTTCGGTGGTGACACCAGCGGGGGCGAAGGTGACGACCATACCGGGCTTGATGACACCGGTTTCGACTCTACCGACGGGCACCGTCCCGATACCACCGATCTTGTAGACATCTTGCAAGGGCAATCTGAGGGGCTTGTCGGTGGGTCTTTGAGGGGGTTCAATGGCGTCAATGGCTTCCAACAAAGTCTTACCAGTCGACTTACCAGCCTTGGTTTCCTTTTCCCAACCCTTGTACCAGGGGCAGTTGGTGGAGGCTTCGATCATGTTGTCACCGTTCCAGCCCGAGATGGGGACGAAGGGGACGGTCTTGGGGTTGTAACCAACCTTCTTGACGAAGTTGGTGGTTTCCTTGACAATTTCGTCGAATCTGTTCTTGTCCCACTTGACCGAGTCCATCTTGTTGATGGCGACGATCAATTGCTTGACACCCAAGGTGTAAGCCAACAAGGCGTGTTCTCTGGTTTGACCATCCTTGGAGATACCGGCTTCGAATTCACCGACACCCGAGGCGATAATCAAGATAGCACAGTCAGCTTGCGAGGTACCAGTGATCATGTTCTTGATGAAATCTCTGTGACCGGGAGCGTCAATGACGGTAACGTGGTACTTGGGGGTTTCGAACTTCCACAAGGCAATGTCGATGGTGATACCTCTTTCTCTTTCAGCCTTCAACTTGTCCAACACCCAGGCGTACTTGAACGAACCCTTCCCAAGTTCGTCGGCTTCCTTTTCAAACTTTTCAATGGTTCTCTTGTCGATACCACCGCACTTGTAGATCAAGTGACCGGTGGTGGTAGACTTACCAGCATCGACGTGACCAATGACAACAACGTTAACGTGAGCCTTTTCCTTACCCATTTTTGTTAGTTGGAGGAAAAAAAAGCGTTGCCAGGGGTATACTTATATAGGTGTCCGCACTATTGTGTGCAGGACGCCATCGAATGCAGAAAATTTTTCTCTTAGGTTTGCGGTGGCAATGCATCCGATGTGCCTTAGCACGTGGGCCAGGGTGAAAACCCTAACTCAAGTCTAAATTGGTGTCAAACTGTCATTATTGGGCCAAATGGGACGGCGTAAATTGGTCAGTCTATACAAACGATACGGCTGTATCTACTGGTGTCATCGGTTTCGTTATATCTTATCATCTACTATTAATAATCCTAGACCAAATTTCTGTCAAAAGAAGGCGGCATCAATTTCAAGGCGGTTTGCCACTTCATGTAGCCTTTTTAGTGGGATGAAACCCGTCGCCCGGAAGTGGCAGTTCCGACTATTAGGGTTCAATTAAATTTATGGTATCTAGGGATTTGGGGTCTTTCCACCGTAGAAAACTGAATCTCGTAATTTTGTCAACTGTGTCATTATGCCGATCGTTAGGTTCCTTCAAATCTGGTATGCTAATCCCTACATTCCAAGTAACTTCATGCCATGCTGAGGCGAATGCTAAAGAATATTCGAGCAACTTCCGACTACGTGAACGACACGTACACCCCTAGCGGAATTCATCTCACCCCGTCTATTTTGGAGTGTAGCTATTGTAGGCGGTAACTACTAGGGTCATATAGTTGGTTAACATGGATGCTATACGCTATCTTTTTGTCCTTGTTCGGAGAAGGACAGCTCATCGCAATTAGGGAGTTGCCCTGCATCGACCTCATCGCATATAATATTAATTGTGATGGCGACTCCGCCTGTAGCCGTGGATAGTGCTGTAAGTTTCGATCGTAAGCGTGGGCCAGCAAATGCGGCTAGTAGGTCCAATATATACTAGTGGTTACGCTAACTATCAGGGTTAAATCGGATATAGAGAGGATATCGGCTGACACAATACGGGTTTGTCAAGCTCATGTAGGATGATGTCTCGTATAGGCGCATTGCACCAATTGGAATTCCTCCTTCTTCCCCTCACTTGTGTAAATGACGTGGGATCGACATTGGTGCCTCAATCTGAACCAATCTTGACACTATTGTAATTATTACGGAATTATGTTGGCTGGATATTGAGTCTTATCGGGTGTTATGATTTTAGTACAAGTGAGCGCTCTATCGCGTTACGTTGTTCAAAATTTTCAGATTATTCACTAAAGCGTGTAAGACCCAAGCTTATCTTGTGGCGCAGTAAGTGGCGAATAACAAACGATGCGTTCGATTTCTAGAAGGGTCAATTTAAAAAAAAAAAAGCTAATCGTACGATAATAGTGAACACGTATGTCATATCATCAATGAGCCGTAGAACAGCCATCAACTACAAATAACAACAAGTAGGATCGTGCGGCTGAGATAGAGTTGGATCGTTCCAACCGTCCCAGTACCTTACATAGACTAGATCTAAGGGCGATAAAACCGAAATTCAAAATGTCAATTGGTAAATCCGACCAAACCAAGGTCGAAAATAAATGTGAGTGTGCTATTGGTTCGAACTAAATACTTCATACAGAACGATCAGATCTTCTCGACTTACCCCACACCTCTTGGGTATAAATGCCATCGCAGGAAATCACATATCGATACTCAGACGAGTGGTCAGTGTGGACGAGCGACGACGTTGGTTCCGGGCAAACGTAGGGTCAGTCTTCTTGCCCTTAGTCTCGGCAAATAAACCCAAAATGTCAGTAAGGGTAACGACGCCAATCAACTTCCCTTGACCAGGTTCATTGGTCGGAGTATCTTGCAGCTTCAGCGGCGACTCGACAATCCACAACCGGTGCGATTGGGTTGCCACGAGCTTAGCAACCACACGTCCCAAGGTCAGCAGCTTTCTCACATGGAAGATGGGGAATTGGTCCTGGCCTCGCTCGATACCCTTCTGCAGTAAGTTGTAGGAGATAAAGTTGAGCACCAGCTTGAACAAAAGCGAGGAGTTTTTCGATGAAGTGACATTTTTGACGTCGGTGATGGAAATATTACCGATCAATTGGTGCAGATGGTCGATGACTGCCAATGACAGGACCCGTTCGGAATGCATTTTCGTAAGAGCTTCGATCAACAATTGGTCATCGTAGATGGTCAAGGGGTTGGCGGCACCAATTTGCAATTGTTCAAGCGTTTGGTCGAACAATCCTTCCAACAGGGGGAACCGACGAGCATTGTCCCACATAAACCGGATCAACCGTCGTTGTGATAAAATCCCCGTCACCTTGCCGGAATTGTCGGTAATTGCCACCCGATGAACCCCGTTTCCAAGAGTCTCCATGACACTAGGTAAGTAGTCGTGTTCGTTGAATCTGATAAACGGGTTCTTCGGATGCACGTGGATGATGAATTCAACCGGGACCTCTTCACCACGCTTCGCCTTAGCCACATACTCAGCAGTGGCGGGAGCATCACCGACGGTGATCTTGTTCATGACAAGGAGGAGGTAGGTGTTCAAGTCGGAGTAGTCAAAGGTGCCACAATTGGTCAAGTCGTCATCATTGGTCCGACTGACGGGCACCGAGGTCAAGTTGTGGGATTTCAACGTTTCAAAGGCTTGCTGCACCAGAATTTTCGCCGGAATCGAAATCAATTTGTTGCTTTCGGTCAATTCGCTCAATTGGATGTCGTTCCAATCGCCAATTACCAGCCCGGTGGCCAGCAGTGCTCGCAGCAGCACCAGGGGGTTACGGCTGATCAGCATGCCAATGGACTCGTCGTCCTGGTTAAGCGGTGGGGGCAGCAGTAACATCTCGACAATCAGGGGCTTGCGCAGCGGGTTGGGCAGCGCCGCTCCCGTGGACCGATTGAAAGGCAGCATGGGTTAACGGAACGTGTATGTGGTTAGGGTGAGCCGCAACTTTCGATTGTCGACACTGAGAAAAAAGGGTATAATGAGCCCTGAGAATCGAACTAATTGAGATTTTAGGGGCGAATTTCAAGATACTCGCAAATTTCGCACTGTGCCCCCCTGATGGTAGCGCCTTCGGTGGGTCTGCGGGCTTAATCTGGGGCAACGCAAAGGGACGTATACGATGAGATTGGTGGCGGTATCGCTGGGTGATAAGCGTCAGGGTGGGTAAACACGTACGGCAGCAGTAATTCAACATCCTACAACTCGCTTTTGTTGAGTCGGCTGTGGTGATCACGGGTGACAACTCCCTGACAATAAACAACATCGACCCACTTCGTCAAAACGTTGAGCCACTATTGCGCGGTCGATAGTGTCCTATCCGCATTGGGCAAAGTTAAAGCATGGTGCGGGCGTGTGGAAATGAGTGATTAATAGGGACAGGGGCGGGTCCATGTCGGAGGCTCCCACCGCACGCACGGCAGGGCGACTCATACTACAGTCGAGGATTTCTAACGCTGGTCCGAGGAATCCCGAGGATCATCGGTTGGGCGGGGGACGCAACTGTGCCATTACCTGTCCGGCAATTGGCCGACCCAGCCGCACGTGGATGCCAATGGCCCGACGGCCAGACAATAACATGTCCGATGGCGTTAGATTTGACGACATCGTCGTTAAGATTTACCCGAGGTTCGTTGTCAAATCTACTTCCATATCTCCGAGATTTGTTAGATTTAACTTTCTTTTTTCACACTTTTTGGGCCTCACATGCCGCAGCGATATTCCTGTCTACAACTATCTGTTGGGTAAAAAGAAATTTTCGCCCAAACGGTGATCCCAGTTTAAAAAGCCTCACCTCCCGCTTCACCGTCAGGAACTCACCATGGTTGAAACCGTTGATATTACCTCGCTTAACGCTGTGGCAGCGGGTACCGACAAGTCTACTCCGCGAATTGTCGCTCTGGGGTTCGGGGGTAGATTGATGGGTACCTCTGACATGGTCAAGGTCACCGCCGAGGAAATCACCCAAACCAACGAACAGGACATCAAGAACAAGGCCGGGTCGCAATACTCGAAGGTGGTCCACCCTTCGGAAAAGCAGTGGTCGTTGTCGACGTTTATCGAAAAGATCAACTGGTTGCACATGATCTTGGTCGTGGCCATCCCCTTGTACGGGATTGTTGAGCTTTTCCGCATCCACTGGGATCCTCGTACCGTGGTGCTTGGGTTCATTCTCTACGTGTTCCTGGGGTTGTCGATTACCGCTGGGTACCACCGGTTGTACGCCCACAAGGCGTACGACGCCGCTCTTCCCGTGAGATTGTTCTTTGCCTTCTTCGGTGCTGGTGCCATCGAAGGGTCGATCAAGTGGTGGGGCCACTCTCACCGTGTCCACCACCGTTACACTGACACTGCCCGGGACCCCTACGATGCTCGTCAAGGGTTCTGGTTCTCCCACATGGGCTGGATGTTGACTAAGCCCAACCCCAAGAACAAGGCTCGTGCTGACATCTCTGACATGTTGGCTGACCCCGTTGTCGTTTTCCAACACAAGCACTACATGTGGGTGATGTTGCTTGCTGCCTTTATTACCCCTACTGTCGTTGCCGGTTTGGGCTGGGGTGACTGGTACGGTGGTTTCATCATTGCCGGGGTGTTCAAGTCGTCGATTATCCAACAAGCTACCTTCTGTGTTAACTCGTTGGCTCACTGGATTGGTGTGCAACCGTTCGATGACCGTCGGTCGCCCAGAGACCACGTGCTTACTGCCTTGGTCACTTTCGGTGAAGGTTACCACAACTTCCACCACGAATTCCCTTCGGACTACAGAAATGCCCTTAAGTGGTACCAATACGACCCTACCAAGATTGTCATCTGGTCGTTGTCGAAGCTTGGTCTTGCCTACAACTTGAAGATGTTCTCGCAAAACGCCATTGAACAAGGGTTGGTTCAACAACAACAAAAGAAGTTGGACCGCATGAAGGCCAAGTTGAACTGGGGTGCTACCGTCGACGAATTGCCCGTGTGGCCTCGTGAAGAATTCGACGCTCGTGCCAAGGATGAAGGTCTCTTGATCATTGGTGGTATCATCCACAAGGTTGGTCCTTTCATCAACGAACACCCTGGTGGGAAGGCGTTGATTAAGGCCACGATTGGTAAGGATGCCACCAAGGCGTTCTCGGGTGGTGTTTACTACCACTCCAACGCAGCTCACAACTTGTTGAAGTCGATGAGAGTGGCTGTGATCAAGGACGCCAAGATTACTTCTAACACTTTCGATGCCCAAAACTCCATCGAACAGAAGGAGAAGGCAAACGCGGCCAACTAATCAGCTGGTGATGATTATTTATTTTGGTTTAAGGGTATAGGAATAGAAATAGGATGAAAATCTTATAGTTATGCATTTTGATGACATTATTGTAGAAGTTGAGCAAGCATGGTACTTGGTCATTATCTTGCCAGCAAAGTTATGCAGACATACCGCGGTGTTTGAACGGTTCGGTAGTTAAAGTTTCGGCTATCGTATGGTGAAGATCCAATTCAAAACTCGTTGCCATAGAGGCGATTACATTAGTTTTCTCTAACCTGATTAATTTGACACATTCTCGACTGATTTCTACAGATATGACCTTTTCTATTGAAGTGGGGTGATTTTCCCCCAAATTCCGAGCGCACTGTATGTAGAGGTGGTCTGATACAGCCAAATCTGACATTGGAAAATACGACCAAATCAACTACGACTATAGTTAAAATCAAGCAACGGTTAAGCAGCCGTTATGGCAAAGGTTAGGACGGATACTTGATTAGCGGGTTTTTGAGAGACAAGTAGGGAGTTATTCAGTGTATAGATATAGGCTTCCAAATCATGCATGCGAACAGACCACAAGCAGACGCCGGATTGCATGGTTCCACTATGGGGTTTGGAACGACGGAATAAAAGGAATACTATAAAAGGGAATATAACACCACTTTTTTCTACCATCCACCCCCCCTAATTTCAATGGCTTTCAGAGTTCCCTTGTCAGCGTACTACTTGCAAAGAATCCCCGACATCTTTTTGTGGGGAGCTACTTTCTCCGGTTTGGTGTTGTGGCCTCATGCTTTCCCTTGGGCTATCAACAAGATCCACAGTGTTCCTCCCATCAATGACCAAATGTTCATCAGCATGAAGCCCATTTACAAATAAGTGGTAATTCCTCATATACGACCTTATGACCCTAATACAAACAGATTGAACCAGATTGTAGATGGCAAACTAGCATTCACCCCGGAGTCGATCGTACCGATTGAATAACAAACCGCCTAACTTCTGGCGACAAGTGATTAGTCGACAATGGGTTTGTGGCGGACATCCTTAATGCAAATAGACTTTTTGTGACGAAAAACGTGAATGGGTAAATATTGATCAAGCCGTATGACTCTGCCCTTTGAGTGGTTCCATTATAACGGTTACGCTGATCTCACGTAATCTGGTATTGGAAAGCTGTCATTGCATGGCTACACGGCTGAAATATAGCGTCGGTCCCCCAAATAACCATAATTAATGGTGCACATGCGATTGAACATTAACGTGTAAGCGAAAAGCTTGTTCAAAAACCACGTTATCACCGAAGGGCTATCGTATATCATTCCCAGTGTTGGTCGTACCGATACTCGGTGCCCACGTTTGCATTGCAAAATATATGAAAGATCTCACAATGTCTCTCCCCCCGCTCATCAGAAAAAAATACGAACTGCTGAGCGAACGCGTGTCCTAAAAATGACTGCTTCTAAAAGACCTTTTGTCGTGAAAACGTGTATGTTTTTCTTCGTATCGCCGTTTACACTTAATCCTAAATCCCACTTTGGTGTTTAGGATGTGTGGCGGTGGCAAAACCAAGGTGGTTGAACTCCACGCAACGGCGTCCCCCCACGAAGGCGTACCATTTCTGCGCAGTTTAGGCACAGTTAATTTCGCGATAAATCCGAATGCGCCAACCTACGGCAGTCGGCTAAAACTTTTGCCTGGGTTGAATTTGTTCCAAGTGGCCTTCCACACGTTTCTTAGACGTTATTGGGTGAGATGTTTACCTTCGCACATAACCATAAATATCCATGCTCATGGAGGCGGTGTAGCTTAACCCCCTACCTAGTAGGGGGGGTTGCCTCTATGCTATCCCTAGCCCACTGGATTCCAGCCTGCTTTGAAGCTAGGTGCTATTGTCAGACATAAACACCGCAGTACTCGTATTTAGACTGATTCTAGTGGCTTCGTATACGTTCTTCTTCCCCTCATTTCTAGTGCAGTAACGGCGTTGGCGGTGGCTACGCCCCCGACGCATTCCCCAAAAATGCGTCAACTCTACCAAAAAATCCATCACGAATACACAGCACGAGGGCACAGATCATGAGAAAGGCGGTGGCGAGGATTCTTCCACAGGGTCCTCGCGATCTTGGCGGTACCCTTCTGGGTCTACGTCTTGACATCATGAGCATTGGCGAATTCTACGTCTCTCTCGACGACCCACACCGTACGTGGCTGCCTGGTGACGAGGTGCTGGGTCAAATCATCCTTGCTACGACAAAAAACCTTGTCAACGTGGCGGTGACACTCTCATTGATTGGGGTGATCAAGATAAATTCTCTGAGTCACAAACTACGTCCAGTCAAGCAAGAGTTGTTCAACCACACCATTCGAATCTATGGCGACGAAACTGGGCAAGCAGGGTTGTTTAAGGGGGAACATCGCTTTCCATTCATTGTCAAATTACCCGTGAAGAGGATTTTTACCAGCATCGAGTTCGGCAAAGGCCTGATCAACTACATTCTACGAGCCGCAATTGGCTCGACTCAACTGCCACCTTTGTCGCAATCCGGCGAACTAAGCAACCCCACTTGCACGTCAGAAAAGGTGCTCAATATCCTCAAACCCATTGACGTACTGTTACTTCCTCCAGCAAAGCCCAAACGTCTTATAATTAAAGATCCTCGACAGCAACGATTATTGATGAGAACCCATCTGGTAAGCTCATCTGCCACTTTACTGACGACGCTGAGTACTGAACTGAATGCGACCGATACCCCATCAGAAAGTAGTGGTAGCATCAAGTTGTCATTTGAGATCCCTCAGCGAGGGTTTATTAGAGGTGAACTGATACCCATGCGATTACTGATAAATCATTTCCGGAAACTTCTGGACTTGAACGGAGTTATCGTCACCCTTGTTAGAGTTTGCCGATTAAACAATGCTCCCGGTGGATTTTTAGAGCTGTTCCGAAAAGATCTTCAGCAGGTGATTCTTCCACTTTACGTCGATCCCGAGTCCAAGCACGGATTGGTGACCACAAACCTACGAGTACCTCCGGATGCTTTTCCGACCATCGAAAAATGCCCCTTGGTGGGATTCCAGTATTACATCGAAGTGCTCGTCAATTTACTGGGCAAACCTGTTGATATCAATGGCGGAGCACACACTCCTAGACTAATAGACCAAGAGGGAAACTCACCCGTTGGCCTCGACGCATCAATGGAAGCGCCATCTCGTGTGGCATTCGTCAACACCGACAAATTTAAACGACTGCGCAAGTTTTTGCAGTTGACGCAAGAGATAATCATCGGTACGCATAGGCTGGTTCCCAATGATGGATTACTGCCGTGGCTGCGAAGGCTGTCTCTGCTGGGGTTGGCTCTGCCTCAAGCTGGCACCAACACAACCACTCCTCTGGATCCTCCGATGCCTCTGGTGCTAGAACAAGAGCCGAGACACTCATCAGACTTTTCCCAGGTGCCTGGGTATACGGAAAACATTGACAATGATATTTCCAATAATTTCGGAGCCATTGCAACGCCGTACAATGAAGTCACCGTTCCTGAGGAAGGCGACGAAAAACAGCGCTTGCAAGCCCAAGAGGCTGCACTCTTACCACTGGCACCTCCGGATAGTGACGACGATGCCCTGGCAACAACCGATGTGTCCGAAGTTTTCCCTTCGCTTCCTCCCTACATGGGCAATCACACCGCTGGCGGTGACAACAACTCAGATACACTGGAACACTAAATTTTTGGTCTTTTATAGATGTATTATATGTACTTTCGAGATTATTTGTCCACCCATGGATTTCTCAATATACTGAACAAAAAGGTAAGTACATATTTACCGACACATGCATTAAGGATGACTTCCAGATGGTCAGAATTCATGAGAAAATGAAAAAAAAGAACAACTGATCAATCCATCAGAAGAAGACCTCAAACACGAAAAAATATGCCTTCAGCCGGAATCGAACCGGCGATCGCTGCATTACGAGTGCAGCGCCTTACCACTTGGCCATAAAGGCAAATGAACCTGCCTCCAGCCGGAATCGAACCGGCGATCGCTGCATTACGAGTGCAGCGCCTTACCACTTGGCCATAGAGGCGGTTGCAAGAAAAGTAAAATATGACTGCTGGTGACGAAACAGCCGCATGGCATATAGAAAATTTTTTATTCGCAAACAACGAAAAATATCTTCTGCAACACCTAAATATAGATATGCATATCCGCAAATACTTTCACTTGATGGCACCGTGATAACTCTTTAGACTAACGATTTCAAGTTAGCCTCTTATGATGGCCTTTGATTATTAGCTGCTTCGGGATTAGCCAGTTGATCCGTCCCATTAGTGGCTATAGCTTGATGAAGGCCTGAGGTGTTATTGAATCTGAGTACATCAAGTTGCTTTGTGGATCTGAGCCATCGAGATCTTGTTGCATTGTGACATCACTTCATCGCGATTGACCGCCACACCAGTAAATAGCCTAAGCCGTTAGGTCATAGAAATATTTTACTTTGTAGAACAAAGTACGCAAGAATAACTTGCTCTTTGTGTTTCAAGCACGTGTAAAACTTATTTTACCCCGTACTTGCTGTCATCCCTATCTGACACTTCTCGAGCACACAAGAGCACGTTACGCAATTTCTCACGACTTTCAGCCGCCATAGAAAGGACTATCCACAAACGAATTCAGCGAAAGCTGCACTAAACAGCTATCATGGGTATGTCATTCCGTGAACAGATGAAGGGGTTCCCCGTTTGGCAAATGACAGTCATCGGCCTCATTCGCTTCTCTGAGCCTATCGCATTCACATCGATGTTCCCTTATGTTTACTTTATGGTTCGAGACTTTGGGGTTGCCAAGGAAAAAGCAGACATTGCCACATATTCAGGCTATTTATCCGGATCATTTGCATTCTTTCAATTTCTTTGCAGCGTGCAATGGGGATATGCTAGTGATCGTTACGGCAGAAAACCCATTTTGCTCATCGGTTTATTCGGCACGGCATTGTCAATGCTCTTGTTTGGGTTCTCTCAAAGCTTCGGTGCTGCCCTCTTTGCCCGTTCATTAATGGGTATGCTCAATGGCAATGTAGCTGTACTCAGAACTACCGTTGGCGAAATTGCCACGGAAAAGCGGCACCAGGCAACAGCCTTTTCGATTATTCCATTATTGTGGAACTTCGGTAGTATCTTGGGACCCATGTTGGGAGGTTCAAAGTACCTTACTCGTCCAAAGGGCCTGGAGGTAGATTTCAAGGGTCCCGAGTGGTATGAGAATTTTGTTACTAAATACCCGTACGCTCTATCGAATATCGTTGTTTCTTCATTGATCATGTTTAGTTGGTTGGTAGCATTCTTGTTTCTTGAAGAAACCCTACCCAAGGCAAAGAATCGTCGTGACATTGGATTAGAAATTGGCAATTGGATACTCGCAAAGTTGGGTTTCAATTTATCAAAACCGAAGGATGAACAAGTGGAAACAGAAGCTTTGATACCTGATGGAGCATCTACCACTGACCAATCGTCATTCAATAGCGAGTACTCGCTGATTTTAAACCCTCGGGCACACTACGCGTCAGTGGTAGGCGATGACGAGGCATTGATCGATGATGACGATGCCAGTATCGAAAGCGTAGGGCCCTTCAGCCGTCGCATGTCTGAAGCGCTCCTTCGTCGTTATTCTAGTGAAAATGTTGCATTATCTCGGATCACCACGCGTGAAGGTCGCAGATCTCTTTGGCACGAGTTCAAAGATGCACTTACTCCGGCAGTTTCACAAACATTGATAGCCAACTTTTTGTTATCATTTCATTCTATCGTGTTTTCGGAATTTTTGCCCGTATTTCTTGCTGGTACTGCCATGCCAGAGAGGCTTAAGTTTCCGTGGAAAATCGTGGGGGGCTTTGGCTATGACTCAAGCTCAATTGGGACGTTGCTTTCCACCACCGGGTTCATTGGCAGTCTCAATATCATGATAATGTTTCCCTGGTTGGATCGAAAGTTCTCAACTACGACTAATTTTGCAGCAGCGTCCATGGTGTTTCCTATCATCTACATAACCCTTCCGTTTTTGGTGTTTACCCTTCCAGGTTACTCAACAATGTTCCCCGTTGGGTTCACACAAGTGGCGATCTACGTTCTTTGCTTTGTCAATGCCATTGGGGTGTCACTTGGCTTCCCAAACATCTTAATGTTGGTACATAGATCGTCACCTCCTCGCAATCGTGCATTCATCAACGGTTTAGCGTTGAGTTTCTCATCGCTTGCCCGATGCGTTGGTCCATTAGTATGGGGTCACATCATGGCATTTTCAGATAGAATTGAACTCGGTGGCTTGTCGTGGTACATTCTCGCCGCTTTGTCAGTAGCCGTTGCAATTCAAGCATTGTGCATGAAGGATTACGACGAGACTACTTAGATACGCATTTTACATAAACCAAACATACATTAAAACAAACTCAATCACACGCCTTTCGCTTTCATCAATAATACATGGAACTGGTGTTCCACACTGGCATTGAGTAATTCCTTAACCTCACCATCGTAGATAGCAACCAGTTGGTTATCAGTATCCAAGACCATGGGGCTGTTGTTCCCGACAACAAACACCTCAGTGCGAATATTGGGATGGTACTTGTGGATCTCTCTTGACACATTGTCTTTAAACATGAAAAAGTTGACCTTTAGTTCGGAGTTTTTGCCGGTGAACAACATATTGATGTCATCTTGACGCTGAGCAGTCATTGACAGCAGAAGCGAGCCCGTTTTGACAAAAACGTTCACTTGAGTAGTTATACTCGAAATGAGTCGATACACGATGAACAACGCAAGCTTATCGTTCGAAGAAATAATGTTATCATTGGTAATCATGATATTAATGGACTTGGGGTCAATCAAATGGGTATCGTATTCTTCGCCATAGAGCACCGTTGAATCATCCTCTTCCACTTCTATGGTAGTAGCAATCCCTGATTTGCTCACCACGTTATCCTTGTAAGACCCGTCGCAGCTGAATCGCCGATAGCCAGCAAGCCTTTCATTTACAAGAAGTAACCCAAAATGACACTTAGCTTGATTGAACAAACGGGAGCACAAAAGGTAGTCATGGGAATCCTGGCTGAAATTGCTGAGACGCAATGACGTAAGCAATAACTCGTCTGAGCATTGTATCTGATTGTTGACGGTCAACACGTGATTTTGAAATGTGGAGAGTACCAGCTTGAGTGTGCACTCAAAGTTTGACACTTCGGCAAACGCCTTTACAATCATCAAGATGGCGGAAGAGTTACCGAATTCTGCCCGGTTATCATCGCTAATCATTATTTGATCATCATGCAAATTAGTCAGTGCTTCCAACAAGTGTGACGTTCTTGAAGTGAACTCACGCAAATGAACCGCCTTGATTTCGTTTTTGGAACCTGCCTTGACAAAATTTTGTACAAATTGCATAAGGTACGAGATTGTATCAATACTCTTGAGCAATAATGTGGTGCGAGAAATCTCGTAGTTTCCAAGGTCGGTGATGGACATCAGCGCAAGAGTCGCTTCCACACTCGAGTCTTCGTTGGTTTTGACAATGGGGTTGCCATTCCAATCGCATTCACCCCGCAAATACTTGTCACGTTTTTCACGATACGACACCGGGTAAACCCATAACGCAAGCGGCGTAGTTAAAAAGGTGGTGACAAGGGCCATAATCACGAACATGGTGTAGACCTTTTGCGAAATGATACCTGCTTGTAAACCAACATTCAACACGACAATTTCCACAATACCTTTACACGACATCAATACCCCAACTGCCAACGATTCCCGTTGGAAAAGCTTGTTTAGTCTGGCAGCAACATAGCCCCCAACAACCTTACCGACCATAGCAAGACAAATGATGCCAATGGTGTAACCCCAGTCAACACCTTCACTTAACAAACCAAGATTGACGTTAAGCCCGGCAAGACAAAAGTAAATGGGAATCATCAACACTTGCACCAATTCTTCGATACGTTCGGTGACCTTAACGGCGTATCCTCGTGTACGAGGAACAATGATCCCGCACATGAAGGCGCCGAAAATCGGATGAATACCGATGATATCGGTGAAGAAGGCCAGAATAAAGCAACAAACGAGGATCATAAGCATCGACAGCTGACAGGGTTCACCGGTGACCATATCATTGGTGAAGCGAGTAATCAAATACCGCATCACGTACCGGACGGGGAAAAGCATGAACAAAAACCAGGCCAATGTCAACAACAAAATGTACACAACATTAACTGGTTTAGACGCGTTGGCAAGGGTCACAGTAAGAGCAAGAAGGATCCACCCCGTCAAGTCATTCATGATGCCAGCAGCGAGGACAATAGTCCCGACCCGGTCACCAATCAAGTTGAGTTCGGTTAAGATACGGGCCAACACGGGGAACGCAGTGATACAAAGAGCCACGGCAATAAACACCATGTAGGTGGTAAACGAGATGTTTTCGTTGTCCTTATCGGCGTATTGGTTGTAGAAACCTTTGGCAATGCCACAACCTAAGGCAAACGGCACCGCCATGTTGATAAGCCCCACCGAAAGCGCCGACTTTAGGTTGCGTTTGATGAACTGAACGTCGACTTCCAACCCAATCATAAAGAGGAACAAGATGATCCCAATATTGGCGACTAAGGTCAACCCCGGGATCAGTTCTTTAGGGAACACGGTGCTGGTAAAGTTGGGGACGTGCCCCATCACCGAGGGTCCAAGCAACACCCCGGCGATAACCTCGGCGATCACCTTTGGCTGCTGGATTTTGCGGAGCGGCCAGTTGAGCACCCAGCAAAGAAGGAGGATAAGGATCGCCTGGAAGATGAAGAGCACATAGGGAGACGAGGCCAGGTACTCGAGGGGGTTCTTACCCGCAACGATACCGGCGACGTTCGACGTGCTGACGGCCATGTGTCAGAATGAATGGAGAGGCTGAAGTTAGGCGCGAGAGTACACGGAGCTATCTATGATAATGCCACTTTATGCACAGCCCTGTTTCCTGCACAAGACTTAGACGCGAAGTTAAATCTATGCCATCTAACACGAGGGGAAATGGTCGATCTGCGACTTATCCCTGCGTGCGGTGATAATACTTAACTGGGGATGGTAGCGATGCCGACGGCCGCCATCAGCCGCGTTCTTTGGGGGGTAACAATGGGGATGGTGATTGTCGACGACAACGAATACGAGGACGGTCGCCAGGGACAACACAATGTCCTTGGGGGAGCGGGAGTGTATTGGTTAGTCGGTTGTCGATTGATTGGTGGCCGTGATCATCGTCATTTGATCGGAGGAATTGTCGATGTGGGACGAGACTTTCCTCAGCAAGCCCTACACCAAATCCAACTGTGGGATATGGCTCACGTTGTGCTTCGTCAGGACGACTCTCGATTAACGACGAGGGGAGTCAACTACTACGATAATCACGGCGTGCGACATTTTGCCTACAAAACCCCCAAACGCCAAATATTTACCCCCGATTTGGTCGAATGTGGGTTAGTGCCAACAACCTGGGTCCATTTGATCTGTCTGGCGGCTCGGGCGGCGGAGTTCATTGTAGAGTTGAAGCAATTGGATGCGAACGTCAAGTTCATCTACGAGCCGTTGCCTACCGATTGTTTACCAGAAAAGTTGGAGGCCATGGCTCAATTGATTCCTCAAATCGATGTGTTTACTCCCAACTGGGAGGAGGCCGCTAGTCTTTGTCAAGAGCTATTAAGTCCTAAAGAGACCACAGCGGAAGCGGTAGCAGCGATATTTGCCAGTTATCAATCGCCAGACTCGGTAGTGGTGATCCGCCAAGGAGCCAAAGGAGCATTCATGGTCCAATCGGGACAACGGGATGGTATCCATTTACCAGCGTACCACCAGGATCAAGCTCGAGTCATTGACGTCACCGGAGGCGGCAATTCGTTCTGTGGCGGGTTCATCGCTGGCTACCAGTTGACTGGTGGTGACTGGGTGGCAGCAGCGGTGGCGGGGAACGTTGCCAGTGGCTGCGTGATAGAAGCACTGGCCATGCCCGAGTTTACCGTGAACGATGACGGGGTCGAATTCTGGAACCACCTGACTACCGCTGAGCGTATACAGCGGTACCGGGAGCACAACCCCCAGATCCAGTTTGTGTGGCCAGCATCGTCTTAACGTCATGTATCATTGCATTGCTAAAAAAAGGAGTTTAGTCTATTTAATTCTAAAATGAAATGTGATCGGGTCATAGGCCGGGAGTGGCTGATGGATTGCTGATGTCGGTGACGTCGGGTGACGACGTTTTCGATTCCGACGATGGTGTATGGTGATGGTCGTCGGGAGATGGAGTCGACTTTTCCTCGGGAGCAGGGGTTTCCGAACGACTATGGGCATTGGGGGTGTCAGGGCGACTGTTAGGGTTAGGAGGGAGGTTATCGGGGAGATACAACCGACGTAACAACTCCTTGCGGTCGGTCCAGGCACGAATGCGTTTGCCGTAAATGTAAAGGGGAATACCAAATATACTCAAGAAGATTTGGATACACCCATAGACGACAAATGTCGTGCGGCCGCCTTCACCCTGATGGAATCGGTTGTTAAACAACGAAAACACAAACCCCATCAAGTTCTTGAGGAAGTTGAGACTGACAAGCAGTTCGGCGGCGAACATTTTGTAGGAATCAACGACGAAGGTGATGGCAGCGGTACTGCCCATCGACGAGCCGAACCCAAGACAGCCGAAGAAGATAATGGGAGCGATCCACGGGTCGTGCACTTGGGACGACCACCCGAATCCCATAAGCCCAAACGACATGAAGAACGTTGCCGGCACCACCATCAAGAGGCGAAACTCGGGCTCGTACACCCCATGGTTGCGCAGCACCATGTAGCGACACAACCGGTCACTGATGAGCCCACACAGAAGCAGGCCAAGACACCCACCGACGAACGGAGAGATGTAGAAACATGCTGTCATCACCTTAGAGTAATGGTACTCACCAACGAAGATATCGGAGATGGTTTCCGAAATGACAATAAGCCACACCACGGCAAAACAATAAATAAACGAGCCAAAGAGCACGTGAGGGTAAGTGTAGAGGAAGAACGGGCGAAGGCACACCATCCACCACCGATCCGTCGACTGTTTACCTTTGAAAAGCTTCATTTCGCTGATGTACGAATTCTTCTTGGATCTGATGGACTCGTGGTCGTCGGTGATCCCCACGGGGTTAACGTTAGTACCGGAAAGGGCATGGTTATGGACTGACGACGATAACGACGTCACGTCGGCAAGCACGTTATTGGTAGTGTGGCGACGAAGGGCAAAGGCGTTAGGCCGTTGTTCGGGGTGCTGGTAGCCTTTAGCAGCACGAGCGGCTTCGGTTTCCTCCTCGGTACGCTTATCGGGTTCGGGTTCACGGTCCCAAAACGTATCGGGGACAAAGAGGAAGGTGGCGATCAACGTGCCTCCCAAGAACATCAGCTGGATCCAAAACAACCAGTGACGATCCAAGTACTGGAACACCAACCCCGAAAGCAACGGGATGATGTTTTTCCCTCCCAACATCAACATGGTATAGATGCCGACGCGATAGGCCCGCTCGTGAGCAAAGTAGATTTCGGCGATGGTGGCCGACGGGAGCGACTCGGTGGGACTGGCACCGAACCCACAGAGGACCCGAGCCCCCATCAAGTTGCCAAAGTCGCTGGCGGCGCCGCCCCAAAGCGAGCCGCCCAAGAACACCAAGATCCCCACGAGGTACACGAGCCGTTTGCCGTATAACACCGCCAGCGGCGAAGCAATCACCGACCCGCACCCAAGGGACAACATGAACCCCCCGACAAGGTAGGAGATGGTGGTAAGGGGTTTGTGGAACTCTTCCGATAACCCTGAAAGTCCCGCCGCCAAAAGCGGCAGCTGGCCGCCACCTAAGAACAGCTGGAAGCCAATGATCAACAAGCAAAGATCACGCTTCCACACCAGCCAGTTTAACGGGTCGTTGGGCGAGTCTTGCGGCTGGGGCACGAGGATCACCCCGGTATCGGAACGCTTCATCACCGAGTCCGACCGCAGCGTCAAGTCGTCGGGGTCGTCGAGCATCACCACCGTCCCCGTGACGTTGGCGACGGCGGGCTGCTGGATGCCCAAGCGCGATCGCCGGCTCTCGTCAGTCATCGAGCAATGGAGACAGAACTGGCGGGGTCGATGGGATCACGCTGGTGGCGCCGTCAATGTTTTTGTCTAGGCGCCATCGGCGTTGCTTGGCGCGTATGCAGGGTGGGGTCATCGGGACGTGGCCGCCGGAGAAGTACGTGGCAATCGCGCCAGTGATGGTGTGATACGTCTTCACCCAAACACTAGGGTCCAACCGAGGCCACTTCCCCTCTCACCAATTTTTTAGTCTCCGCGGGTGGTCGCCTATTGTCGCCTATTGTCCCCGCCCCGCATTCTACAATGACACGGTAAGCCATGGTGACGGTAACTAGGTGTTGCTGCCGATGACAACTGATCGAAGTTTCGTGTGTGGGTCGAATTACGAGAGATTTTAATGTTGTTGCCCGGGGAAGATATTAGGAGTCGAGGCTAGCGTTGCTGGTCCACACACTAACCTTCACCTCGGCCCTTTTTTTTTTTTTTTCTTCTCGCCTTTGTTTGTAACGTAAATTGCCACTAGAGGGTAGCGCGCGACCGCCTCCGGGACGCCGGCCGGAGCACCTACCGCATCGGGATTAATTACTCGCGAGCTGCACCCTGTGGGCGTCGAAGTAACGATAAAGCACTTGGGGCCAAGGACGATCCGCGGGGAACAGCCAGCTGCCAGTTTCGAGGCGATCGTCGTTGGTGGATCTCCCCGAACCGGAACCCCTGGTACCAATTAAGTGGGAACGGCGGACAACAACCATGCACAAACACAATTAGGACGACACCCGTCGCGGCCCCGGGCCAATGGCCCAGAACGGACGACGAAATGAGATACGTAAATAGAGTACATAATCTCGACAGCGACACCAGGCTGGGGACGTCGAAAGCGGTAACGACATGATTGGCGGTGCCTGCTACCACAATATTTACAATTAAATTTTTGCCAATAATCGTTTTCTCCACCAGTTGGTACTGGTAATGGTTTGGGGCTATTGTCTCTTGGGGTGGTACTTTGTTGCTTTGTATATTTTCCAACTTTCCTCCCCCCCCTACGCGTATTACGTACGCCTCCTTGTATACACGCAGGGTGTCGGTCGCACTCGCTCCTCGTTCGAAAATTAACGAGTCATTTTGCTGGACGTAGTAGCTCGAGCAGAGGCGATGACAGACGGAGAACTGAGGGTCTTCCGAGCGACCTACTCCAACGTACGTATCGACGACTATACCAATGTCCAGGGCAAATTGGCGTCGCCAGCCCCCGGGGTCCATCGCCCCAGCCGGCCGCGTCGTGGTGGTGGTGGCATCCCCGTCGAAGCCGACGACCACCCCATTTACGCGTCACCAGCAACGTCAGCCCTACCAAATGTCCCCATACTAACTGCTATAGACCGAGGTGTATGAGTGTTCCATGAACGACCTGCCAATTATGCGCCGGTGCAAGGACGACTGGGTCAACGCTACCCAGATCCTCAAGTGTTGTAACTTTCCCAAGGCCAAGCGGACCAAGATCCTCGAAAAGGGGGTGCAAACCGGACGCCACGAAAAGGTCCAGGGGGGGTTTGGTCGGTTCCAGGGGACGTGGATCCCGTTGGAAGACGCCCGCCAACTTGCCGCCCTCTACGGCGTCACCGCCGACCAGGCGCCGGTGATCTTTATGGACGTGCTGGATCCTAACCTCCACATCCCCGCCAAACAAAAGACCACCGGCAACAAGGACCCGACGCCGATAAAGCGCAAATATACCCGGCGACCAAAGAAATCCGAGGAGACCCCGACGAAAAAGACGCGTTTGGAAAACGGCACCGCCCAGCCGACGCTGACAGGACAACAAATCCCCCAGTTCAGCCCGACCCAGGTGCCCCAGTTCCTGCCACAAATGTACATTCTGCCCCAACAACAACAGCAGCATCAACAGCAAATGGGACCGCCGCCGGGGTTCCCCTACAAACCACAACCGCCACCGGTTATGGGTAACGTCGCCATCTCCATGTCCCAACAACAAGAGTTTATGCAGCGGGCTCGCATGCAACAAGCCCAGCGACAGGGCGTCCCCCCGCAACCGCCCCATCATCCCGGCCAGGGCCACCCGGGAGCCCCGCTAACGCCCATGGCAAACGGACCCGGCCACGGCCAACATCAACCCCCCAATGCTCACACTCCACAACACATGCGCCAAATGCAGCAACAACCACCCCAGTACTACACCCCCCAACATCATCCGCAACACCAACCGATGTCTCAGGGACCCCCGCCGCGAATGCCGCCGCAGTTTGCTCCCCAATCGGCACCGCCGCCCGGGTTTGATCAACTATCCCTGCAACTGGCTAATGGCACGTGGTCTCAGGACGATTTGGGAGCGGCTCCCGCTAAGGAGAGCGATACGCTGATGCTGCTGCAAGACGACGTGAAACCGCCAGTATTTGGTCTCGATCTCCCCGAAGATTCGCTGTATTCGGCACAACTACTCAAGTTTTTCGCCGAGGACGATGCCGAGATCCCTTACTTTATTCATAATCCTCCTTATGACTTCAACATCAACGAACCCATCGATGATGAAGGCCACACCCCGTTACACTGGGCAGCTCTGATCGGTAACTACCATATGATCTATTTATTGGTGCAAAAGGGTGCCAACATCTTGGCGGTGAACTCGTTTGGCCTTAATCCGTTGCTGAAGCTTATCAGCTTTAACAATTGCTACGAACTCAAGAACTTCCCCCAAGTGCTTGAGTTGATGGACAAATGCTTATCGAATACCGACATCAACGGACGGACGCCGTTGCATTACCTTTGCCAGTTTGCTAAGGTGCCGTCGAAAATCGACCTGCTCAAGTATTACTTGGCCATTTGTCTCAATAAATTGCGAGTGCTTTCCCTGGCTAACGACCAGGTGGTCGATTTGATGGCAAATGTCATTAACCACCAGGACGTTAACGGCGACACTTGTTTGCATCTTGCCGCCAAGCTGAGATCAGCCGAGGTGTGTAGCATGTTGCTTCAAGTGGGGGCGCGGGACGATTTGGAAAACAGCCAAAAGGAAACTGCCAGCGAGATCATTTCTCAATTTCAAATTGCCGATGGCAGCGCCGTGGCTCAAAAGCTGGCCCCAGGACTGGCGCAACAACTGGTAGCTGCCCGAAACCCACCGGCATCATTCGTCGACGCGTCGTCGATGTCGATGCTGTTCATGCCCCCGCTGCTGGATCACTTCGTCATGGCCACTCCCGTGCAGGCTCGGTCACACCACACGCCTGATACTCAGCGGACTACGGTACAAAGCGACGACATGGACGAAGACCTGGCACGGGTGGATAAAAAACACTTAGACAAGTTGATGGAAAACAAAGAAAACTTTGATGCCAATGGTAAGGCGGGACTGGCTCCCGCTACCACTGGCAGCCATGGAGCGCCCCTCCACCCATCCAAGAGTCAGCCCCAGGCGGCGCCGGCGCCGTCGACGCCGTCGCTCCTTGGGTTTGGCATGCTGACTCCAGCCAAAGCTAACCTTGCTTCGCTTCCGGCGATTTCTGAGCATCTGACGCCGGATACTCGGACTCGGGGCCACCCTCTGATGGTATCGACTCACAGACCCCAGCCGCCGGTGGTGCAAGAAGGCAAACTTACTGGGCAAACGCCATCGGCATTAGCATTATCTGACTTGGCGACCATGCTCACGGGGATGGTGGGGTCGTTGGCGGACACTTACGCAAACCAAATGGACTCACTTGACCGGAAAAAGGCTCAGCTTGAGGCCCAGGTGGCGACAAAGCGTAAAACTGATCGAACCACCCAGGCGGTGTTTGCTCGGACGCTTGCTGCCGGCGGTTTAGGTGAAGATGATTACTCGACCGTCCAGGAGGGTAAGGATAAGTTGGCGCAAAAGGCTGAAGAAGGGCAGGCCGACGTTGACAAATTGGCACAACGCGTGAGCCGAGTGTTGCATAAACTTCAAGCCCAAGCGGTGGCTCTGAGAGTCGAGGAACTTGAACAGCAACATTTGGCGGAGGATGGAAACCAAGGCGACGACGATGAGCTTGCCTCGGAAGAACAGTGGCTGTACGCTCAGGAACTTTGCAACTTACAGATCAAACAGTCCCAATTGTTGGATCGTTACGTCGAGTCCATCAAAGTGTACGGTGTTGATGAGAAGATGTACAAGTACCGCAAACTTATCTCGTTGCTGTGTGGCCTCCGCGTCGAGGACATTGACAGCTACATAGATGGCATTGAGGAATCACTCGCCGAGTCATCTTAGTACTGGCGTCTTTTGCATTTACTGACAATGAAGAGTGTCATTACATAGTTGTACTATCTATTATAATATTCAATCTAACTCTTATTTATTAAACCCAAAATAATTGATGTACACATAAATACAAACAATATCAAATTTTTCATCACTAAACGATGATATAAATCATATTTCCATCAGTATAATCCCATAAGGGCGATCCATTCGACTAGTTGTAGAACTCGTCTACAATTACCATCGAGCCAGATGACGTCGCCAAATATTGATTCTACATCATTAAAGAAGTACCATGCCCAATTAAATTGATCTTGGAGAGCCTCCACACCATAAGTGATGATACTCTGGATTAGCACTCCCTTCACTTGAACAAGTTAGTAACTACATAGCTGTGATAATTATCGTTAGATCATATAGTCAATATCGATCAGTGGGAGACGTAGTACCGACCAACACGGGATTTACTTTGTATTTAGAGTTATGTGGATCCTTAAGTATTATCTATTTGATCCGATCTTGCTACCATATATGATCGTGTTGGGATGATAAAGGTTATTGTTAGAGTCAGGAAAGTGGAATTATTTATCGTTGAACTCATGAGTCACTTGCTTGACATGCCGAATGATTGACTAGAGCAGTACAAGTGATAGTCGGTTATAGGCCGAGTATCACCAAACTTTACACCAAAAAAATCGCCACAAATAGACTTTCTGGTATCTACCAGTCATGTAGTCACTAATTCATAACAAATAAATTTTCATGATTTTTTTTGATGTTTGACATCGACGGCTGGGGTTTGGGGTTTTCATGGACCATCGCGCCTAACCTTATATGACTTGACCTCAAATAATTGACGAAAAATGCACCATTAAAGGCAGTAAACGAAAATCTGAAACAACCATCACATTCAGATCGTCTCTGATTTTGTAGTGAATGGCTGATAAGCCTCAATTTCAAAACTTTTTGGAACCGATCTCATGCGATCTGACGTTTTTTGAGTCGTCATTTTTGCGATTCATTCAGTCGGGTCAAGGGCTTACAGAAAACGAAGCCACCTAGCAACAAGCCAGCAGTTTGCTCTATAAACCCCAAGCATCGCTTTTCTGCTTTTATCGGTATTGAGCTCGCTATTGCACAGAATGCGTGTTTTTGGTGCGACCAACCCCTAGGCCATTTGGGCCAAAATCGACAAATCGACAAATTCCGTCAAATTCCGTCAAACTTTGTCTAGCTGAAAAGGCCACCGGCTAAAACATAGTAGGCCATCTCAAAGTCGCTACCGGGCGGCGTAAACCGTGATTTTGCTCGCAATATGTGGGGTCAGTGTAAGTTTTGGGATGTCGCACCCGAGTCAAATGTTTTTCATGGCTGCGGCGGGACCGAGTCAAATTACCTCGCTAAAACCCATCTTCCAGCTCATCCATCGAAAACCATCAAACTCATCAAATTTTTGGAACATTGGCTTAATCGATAGCCACGCGTTTATAGACCATAATGGGTACGTTCAAATGGCCACATTAGGCGTGGCGATTGCCGTCAAAATTCGACATTTAGTTCAGGTTGCGCATCCGTGCACTTAGCCGTAAACATATCCACCACAAGCGACTCTGCTGTCCACGGCATGAGATTAGCCGTAGCGGGCGGACCCTCCCCGGTGTGGTAATTGTGCCTCTTGCCATTTAATGCTGTGAACGGCTTTCGTGTCATGGTCAAAGTGCCGCTTGACCATGCCAACAATATACAAAGACGTGGTCATTCACTAGTGGTCAAAAATCAACCGAAAACTAATGTAACAAATCGACTTTGTATGACGTAAAAATGGAATGAAATAGGTCTGGGCTTGATAACGTCCATTATGTTAGTTCTGATTTTTCGAAATTTCGACTTTTTGTCGTCATTTGAGTTCTCAGTTTTGCATTTTTTCTCCAAAAAGCGAAAACTGCGATTTATTCAGTCTGGACAACGGTTAACAAAAATCAAAGCCACCTGGCAAGAAGCCAGCAGTGTGATCTACAATAGCTTAGTATCACTTGTATGCATCCATTGGCCTTGAGCTCGTTATTTTGTCGTTTACAATTTGAGATGCGACGAGTCTTGACAGTGGGACACCCCAAAAAGCTTGACCCGGTTTTCGGCCTCCGGAATCCTCCGGGGCCCTTCCGGGGTCCTCCGGGCGACGCGATCAGCTCTATGCAGTACAACCAATATATTCAGACCTAGTCACAACAGTCATAGGTCGTGGGAGAATTATGGAAATATACGTGTGATATTAGCACAAGTCGACCTTTCTACCATGAAAGATACCCCCAGGTCTCTGATCCGGAGGACTACCACTACACATGTGACCGAGACCACATCGCTGCTAGAGTCCAGGAGCCTGCCTCGCAATTGGCCTTGACCACAGACCATGCCATGAATCCGTGCTGATTGCCCCGAATTCTCGTACTCATAATGCTTGGATACACGTCAGATGTCAGCTGTCAGGCGCAATGGTGCAAGTAGTGGGACTGTTGATATTGGCAGGCAAGTTTGTTTTGTTGCTATCATGATTCAAAAGACAGAGGTGAATGCTGTCAGTGGACCTTGCGAGGTACCCAATCTAGCAAAGGAGCTGTTGTCGACATCCAGCTTACGTTCCAAGGCTTCCAGTGACATACCTTGACTTGTATCAGCAACCAAGTCTCACATGTTGATATTGAGTCACGAGCAGATGTTCGCTCGTTGCGTTAAAAGAATTGGGGGGTAACGTCACACCACCTACGTGCCACTTATTGCGAATGTTCGATCGTCCGATCGATTGCCCGTACCAGCTCTGTAAGCAGGTAAGCAAAACAACGCGCCTGCCATCACCTGAGAGTCGTCGAGTGGATCTGATGGGTCGTCCGCTCAAATTATCACTGTAGGCTGAGCAAACGGACTGGTTGGAGTCACTCGACAATAACTGACTGGCGATGACAAAAATACAATGGCACCTACAACTGAAGCATACAACAACTGAAGCATACAAGAGGTATACAACCGAATGTATGAGGCTTTACTGATAACAACTAACAATTGCAATCGTAAATATACCTAGGAGACTGAATTTCTATTTGGCAATACCAACATGACTGTACGTTCTTTGTGGTAATCGCTTTGCTTGACCACTTTGTTCATGTTACCATGATAAATTGCTTTATGGTCATGGAAACCATTGCTAGAGTCAGAAAGGTGTAATAGTTTACTGTTGGACTCATGAGTTACTTGCTTGACATGCTTATTGACGGGTTAGAGCCGTACAAGTGATAACGGACAATAGGTCGGTTATTACAATACTTTACACCAAAAAAATCGCCACAAATAGGCTTTTCGGCATCTACCAGTCATGTAGACCATAAATCACAGCAAATAAATTTTCATGATTTTTTTTGATGTTTGACATCGACGGCTGGGGTTTGGGGTTTTCTCGGATCATCGCGCCTAACCATAAATTATGAATTGACGAAGATTGCACCATCAAAAGCGGTAAATGGAAATCTGAAACATACATTGCATTCACAACGTCTCTCTCTTTATAGTGATTAGTTAAAAAGCCTCAATTTCGAAAACTTTTTGGACCAGATTTCATGCGATCTGACGTTTTTTAAGTGCTCTATTTTGCGATTTATTCAGTCGGGTCAAAGGCTTACAGAAAACAAAGCCACCTAGCAAGAAGCCAGCAGTGCGCTCTATAAAACCCAACTATCACTTTTTTTCTATTCGTTGGTATTGAGCTCGTTATTGCACAGTTTACGTGTTTTTGGTGCGACCAACCCCTAGGCCGAATGGGCCAAAATCGACAAATCGACAAATCCCGTCAAATTCCGTCAAACTTTGTCTAGATGAAAAGGCCACCGGCTAAAACATAGTAAGCCATCCCAAAGTCGCTACTGACCAGCATAAACCGTACTTTTTCTCGCAATACGCGGGGTCAGTGTAGGACAAGTGTACTGGTTAATCAACCCATTCAGTGACGGTAGATGCTTTCAATCAATTCATAAGTGTTACAGAAGTAGTAGGAACCGTAACTGAAAGTGCCAGCGATAATCGTATCCCTTATAAGTGACTATTTCTCAATCATTTCTGATCTTATCGGTTGGTGTGGCGGGGCTCATCGCGTCGCGACGCGAAATACGTCGAAGTTGTTGATACCCCATCATGGATCTTCCCCGTTTACCATGATAAAGTGCCGCAATTGGACCTGGCGTTGCAGCAGTGGGTGCTCTTGCTGATGATTCACAACCAAGAACACCAAGAACAGGCGCGGTGCTGCTACCGGTTCTTGGTATCCTGATCCACCACGCGCTGGTGGCGTCGCAGGTTCTCAAGGTAATGGAGCTGGTGATGCGACTAAATTCCAATAAGACAAGTCCCACATGGGTGGAATCGGTTTATAGCCTTCTGGGATCCTGTCCACCGGTTTCAACACACCTTGTTTCATAAAGTTATCAACTTCATCCTTGCTTGAAACTTGTCATTCTCCGCGTTTAGTAGCGTGAGTCCAGTTCTTCCGTGGTACGATATTGTCTTTAAAGGCTTTGCTACTTCAAGATTGGCGTCTTGTGAGTGGTGTACCGTACCTTCACTGTTTCCCGTCAGACTAAACTCCGGCCCAGTATAACTAATGGTGATGTTCAACAACCAATCGATCTGTTGTTTCGAATCCAAGTTCGTGAAGTACGTCATGAACACCCATCGTACTGTCATCAGAGTCGGTCCATGGCTGATGGCTGGGTAGAATACTCCCATGCTGATTAGGAGCCGTCAACATGGGTTGGTTCACGAATTGATCATACCTGACTGAGATAGCCTTTTGAAAGCTCCCTGGTTGCTTTGGATTGCTGGTGAAAGTGCTAAACGCCCGTTGTATAACCTTAGTGGCTAATTATGTCTTTCGGTGTCAAACCCCGAGCAAAGAGTGATATTGTTCAACGCGTCGTGTGGTGTACCGGCACGTTGCTGGACGAAGTCCAGGCCGAAGTGGTACCGGTGAGGCGGGAGTTACTGGCGACCGTCCTCCAGTACCAGGCGACAGCGTTGTTGGCCAAAGCTCCCAAGATGGTGAATGTTTTGTTGGTCCTTAAGTCTTTTCCATTTTATCCAATCCTGCTACCATAATGAACTGCTCTAAGGTGATGAAGACTATTGTTGGAGTCAGGAAATGGTAGTTGTTTGTTGTTGGACTCATGAGTCACTTGCTTGACATGCCAATTGACTGAAGGGAGCCGTACAAGTGATAATGGACACTAGATCGATTATCACAAAACTTTACACCAAAAAAATCGCCACAAATAGGCTTTTCGGTATCTACCAATCATGTAGTCACTATCTCATAACAAATAAATTTTCATGATTTTTTTTGACGTTTGACATCGACGGCTGGGGTTTGGGGTTTTCATGGACCATCGCGCCTAACCTTATATGACTTGACCTCAAATAATTGACGAAAAATGCACCATTAAAGGCAGTAAACGAAAATCTGAAACAACCATCACATTCAGATCGTCTCTGATTTTGTAGTGAATGGCTGATAAGCCTCAATTTCAAAACTTTTTGGAACCGATCTCATGCGATCTGACGTTTTTTGAGTCGTCATTTTTGCGATTCATTCAGTCGGGTCAAGGGCTTACAGAAAACGAAGCCACCTAGCAACAAGCCAGCAGTTTGCTCTATAAACCCCAAGCATCGCTTTTCTGCTTTTATCGGTATTGAGCTCGCTATTGCACAGAATGCGTGTTTTTGGTGCGACCAACCCCTAGGCCATTTGGGCCAAAATCGACAAATCGACAAATCCCGTCAAATTCCGCCAAACTTTGCCTAGACGAAAAGGTCACCGATTGAAACATAGTTAGCCATCTCAAAGTCGCTACCAGGTGCCGTAAACCGTAATTCTTCTCGCAATACGCGGGGTCAGTGTAAGTTTCAGGGTTTCGCACCCGAGTCAACTTTTTACCGTGGCAGCGGCGAGCCCGAGTCGAATTTCATCGCCAACCCCAGCTTCCAGCTCAACCATCGCAAACCATCAAACTCATCATATTTTTGAACATTGGCTTATATGATAGCCACAGATTTGTAGACCATGGGTACCTTCAAATGGCCACATTAGGCGTGGCCATTGCCATCAAAATCCACCATTTAGTTCAGGTTGCGCATCCGTGCACTAAGCCGTGAACATATCCACCTAGAGCCATTCAAATTTCTGCCCTATCAATTGAACCGTAAGGTAGTGGCCTAGGTGATTTGAACGGGTAACGGGGAATAAGGGTTCGATTCCGGCTCCCTTTCCGCAAAGGGAGCCTGAGAAACGGCTACCACATCCAAAGATCGCGTGGCCCGGAGGATCCCGGAAGGACCCCGGTGGATCCCGGAAGCCAAAAACCGGGTCAAGCTTTTTAGGGTGTCCCACTGTCAAGACTCGTCGCATCTCAAATTGTAAACGACAAAATAACGAGCTCTATGCCAATGGATGCATAGAAGTGACACTTAGCTATTGTAGATCACACTGCTGGCTTCTTGCCAGGTGGCTTTGATTTTTGTTAACCGTTGTCCAGACTGAATAAATCGCAGTTTTCGCATTTTGGAGAAAAAATGCAAAACTGAGAACCAAAATGACGACAAAAAGTCGAAATTTCAGAAAATCAGAACTAAACATATTTGGTTTTGAGGCCAATTGCTGTATAACTTATATTAGCCGCAGTGAACGGTTACTACCTCGATGTGTTTCACTCCATCAGTGGTTTTCTTCAACACATTGCAATCTCTACATTTGGTGCAATCAGCTATGACGTCATTGACCCCATCTAGTCAAGTTTACTAACACTAAGACCATGTTAATGGGCATCAATTGTTTCTACGAGCTATCTCATTGGTGTTAGGCCCGACTGGGGCCAAATCGACAAATCGACAAATCGACAAATTCCGACAAATTCCGTCAAACTTTGTCTAGGTGAAAAGGCCACCGACTAAAACATAGTAAGCCATCTCAAAGTCGCTACTGACCAGCGTAAACCGTACTTTTCTCGCCATTATATGTGTCAGCAGTGAAAGACGAGAACACTATTGAGACTAGCCATTGTGTCGGTGATTGCTTCCATCTTACTCCCAGATGTCACAGAGACGCTAGAAGATGCAATCAAAGCGTAATCTCCGTTTATCATTGGCAATATCTCCAATTGTTTTGTGGATCGCTCTCAAAGGCAGGACTTGACTCACGGATTCCGACAGCATCATGTCTCACCACCTTACGTACCATTCTACGTTTACGTTCCCATTCTGACATGTATTCGATATGGTATATCCACTATCACATAGCCCGGGGCACTATCACCAAGTAACTCACTTGCCTTTATCGACCTCGATATCGTTGGCCGTAAGTTGAGGAATCATGGCATCAGGCCCTTCTTGGACTCATACCAAGTAAAACAATCGATTACACAAAACCCCGAATATGGAACTAGCCAACAAAAGATACATATTAGAGGCTATACTCATATGTGTACTACACTATTGAGTTGAACAGATGTCGATGAAGATGAGATAGGGATAAGCTGAAAGCTCGCGATATCAACTGAAAAATGTGGCGGCATGAACGGTTTGTTTTCCTCTTACTCTAAGCAGCTTTCTGTGTAAAGAGTAAGTCACTTCCGGCGACGGCGTCAACCGTTCGTGTTCGGCGAAGACTGGGTTGAATCTTGCGCAACGGCATCTCGTGCCACATGAACTATACAGTCCATTTCAGAACAAAGCTTCCATAACAAAATCATTCAAAATTGACCAAAATCACTTTTCAAGTCCAACATAGGCGGTGCCGAAACCCTTAATTACACCAATGTTCGAACCATCAAAAAAGGAAGGGTCTTGTCGTCCACCGTCACTTTCACTCAATTGGCTCTCTAGATCGTTGGAGATCTCAACATCACTTCTAAGAGGAACGGTCTCGCCATCCACTCTCACTTTCGTTGACTTGGCTCCCCAGATCGTTGGAGATCTCTAAAGGGCTCAAAAAATAAAACGTCTTCCGATCGCTGGAGTTCTCTACACGACTAAAGACGAAAAGGTCTCGTCATCCACCGTGACTTTTAAAGCAAACGCAAAGTCTCTCATTATAGATACTGGCTTGTATTTCCTAAGCCCTCATCTCAATCAGAGCCATGACATCCACAGCCAACATTGTCGTGGCTGCTCGACGCTGCCTGCCGACCAAAGACATGAGTAAACCTGCGCTTGAAATCGATGAGGTAAATCCAGAGAGATTGATGAGGTAGATTCCGACGAGGTAGATCGTTTCATGCTTATCATACGTCAACCGAACTTACTTCCAGCTGGTCGTTGCCCACATAGACAGCACCCATAGACAGCAACCTGCCCATAAATTTTTAACTTCCGCTTCTGTAGACACCGATTAGGATGTCACAAGTAATCGTAGCGACGCATATATGGTGTACACTTAAAAGCATGCACCCAACCCATCATGAACAAAGAAACTAAACAGCCTGTTGGCAAGTTTCATTATTCTTTCAAAGCTGACACTCATCGTGATGTCTTGCGATACGGGGCAACGTCGTTGATACTTGGGAAAAGTTGGGGTGCCGATGGCAGTCATATCCAGTGTGGCATGGGGCAGAGGCTTCCGGGTCATTGCAGGTGCCAATTATTTAGCTTGCTCTCCCCTGGTGTCGATGGTGATATTCTCAGTGTAAAGTATGTGCCCCCCGCTGTGCTATCCGAAAATTTCATTCTCGAACTCGAAGTCGCGGTCGTGAAAGGGTGCGTCGACGTCGTGGGGAAGGGCCCTGGTAGTGGCGAATTTTCATCGGTTGGTGATATAGAGTGCGAACGAACTAACCTTTTGTTCGCTGCACCCACCAACACACATTATGGGAGGTATTCCAGTGACTAAGCTTGAGAGCGCGCCGGCCACGCTCACTAACTACCCGTCATCTATTGTGAATGGCGTGACACAAGAAGGAGGGTTGTTTTCCCTTACATTTAAGTCGGTGACCTGTGCTGAACTCGTGCAAAACTTGGATCTTATGAGAGACGCCATTTCTCCCGCTGAACCCCAACCCGTCCCCCAATTAGCCAACGATATCGCCAAGGACAATACTTACCTCAACAAGCTCAAGGGGGAAGTTGAACAGTTAAGACAACAGCTGATGCCGCTGGTTGATGACAGTATCGGTAAGTTACAAACCGAGTTGGACGATGCTCTCGATCAGCACTTGTTAGGTGACGTTTCGGCGCATATTAGACAAGAGTATCATGAACGCAACCCGACCAAGACGCTCTTACTTGATATAGGTACTCCGATACACCTGATCACCGTTCCCGGGCTTGAGGTGGAACTGGCAGCCGAAGATGACTCTTTGCTTACGTTTTAATAATGAATTTAACCGATAATAGACGTTAAAAAAAGGTGACAAATGGTAGATTAATTATCGCTCAAATATGCTTGTTGACCTTTGCCTTGTCGAATGTGACAACTCACGTCAAAGTGATGATCCTGCATACACATGAGCTGCTCATCGCCATAACGCTCGCCCGTCGTTCACCCCAAATCACACAGCCTAAGTATGTCTGATTCCGTGTACAAGGGCGAAGATTTCGATGACAAGGTGAGAAAGCAGGTTGAGTTTTACTTTTCCGACTCCAACTTGCAAGCCGACAAGTTCTTGTGGAAGATTTATGAGGCCAATGATGGCTGGGTGGAGCTTAAGACCATCCTCACTTTCGCCAGAATGAAGCAGTTCCGTCCCGAGGAACGGGTGGTGGAAGCGCTCAGAAAGCTGGAAAAGCTCATTGTTTCTGACAATGGTGAAGCAATCAAGAGAACTACCCCCGTCCCCGACTTTGACCAGATCAAGCAAAACAAGCTCAAGAACTCCGTTCACATCGAAGGGTTGCCGGAAGAAGTCACTCAAGATGAGCTCGAAGCGTGGTTTTCGGAAAAGATTCTTGGGCACTTGCCTAAACAAAAGGAACTTGCTTCGCTTCGGATGATTCGTTCTCGTAAGGAAAAGAAGTTCTTTGGTGTCGTCGACGTTGAGTTTGCTACCAACGAAGACGCCAAGTACTTCTTGGAAGACATTGAGGTGGCTTACCCTCAAGGTATCGTTGACAAGGACTCGGAAGAAGAAAAGAAGAACCTTTTGAATAAGATTTCGTTGTTGACTTTCAGAGAATTGAGAGAATCTGGCAAGAGATTTGGCGTCAACGACGTCACCAAGAGAAGAAACTCTTTCAACGACAACAAGAAGACTAAGAAGAGAAAGGAAGATACTAAGGAAGAAGAAGAAGCTAAGGAAGAAACCAAGGAGGAAGCCAAGGAGGAAACCAAGGAGGAAGCCAAGGAGGAAGCCAAGGAAGAAGCCAAGGAGGAAGCCAAGGAAGAAGCCAAGGAGGAAACCAAGGAAGAAACCAAGGAAGAAACCAAGGAAGAAGCCAAAGAAGCCGAAGTTGTAGAAGCGTAGATGTTACACTGATTTTTAATATACACGGTTGATTATTCTCGCACTCGCGTTTTTCACCAGACGCGTCTCATCCCACTAAAGCTCCGTATGGCATCTGCCGAAATCCGCGAGGAAATCACTAGTCTGTTCGGCCCTGTGTCCGACGAGCTTGCTGACCGCATCGTTAAGCTTCTGGACATCTACAACAAAACAATCGATGATCTTTATGTCCTGTGGGAATCATTTGCCGTGTCGAAGCTCGGTGCAGGCGAATTAAACGACACCAACGTCGACAAATTCCAACAATATCTTCAGGAGAATACAGTACAAAAGTTTCTGACACCCCACGGTCACAACAAAAAGCGTGTCCTCAAGTCGGTGGCGTCATCAAGTCCAGCACCCGGGGAAGTGACGCCTCTCAAGCGGACTAAACTCACCCCGTACAAAACCCCTCGTGCCAATTTCGGCAGTTCCCCCAGCTACGAAACCGCCGACAGCTCCTACGCTGAACCCTATTCGTCACCTACGAGAAAGTCACAGACGCCCAACTCGAACACCATCATCGAAACTCTCAACCCTAATGTCGACACTATTGAGCATAATCCGGAGGGAAGAACCCAACGAAATCATCGAATTATTGCAAACTTTGAACCCCAAAAATACAAATACCGTACCATGGCAATGAAAGTGTTGGAAGCCGCTGATTATCTCGACGACCAAATCGAATCGTTTGCTGATGCCTACATTAAACAAATGGGGGTGACTACTGAAAAGGAGAATCGGGGTACTGAGTTTGGCAATCCTTGTATCGCCTCACAGACCGATATCTTATGTTGCGGTCGTATAGTACCTGATTCCACCGCTTACGACTCAAAGGCGGCGCTTAACGACGTGTCGCTTTGCTTGGAAACTCTGCGGACCCAAGGTATTGGTCAACGTATACCATTGGACATCCTGAAGCTCGACTCATACCTGTTTTTCGCAGGTCAAATCGTTGTGTTCAAGGGACGTAACCCTACTGGTCGTCGATTTGTGGTACTGGAAGAGTTGGAGCTCCCTAGTTTAGGGACACCGATTTCGACAACAGATCAACTCATCGAATATAATGAACTTGTCAAGGATGGTCTCAAGATGGTGATGGCGTCGGGTCCATTCAGTCCCGTGCAACGCCTCGACTACAGCAAGTTTTCCGAATTCGTCAATCATGTCAACACGGAGATTGTTCCTGATGTGGTGGTGCTTACGGGGCCCTTTGTCGATATTTCCAACTACGCTGTGCGGGACGGCAAGGTTGAACATGCCAATGGCCAAAATTTCACCGATGACGACCAACTTTTTACCCAAGTATTTGCGCCGTTACTTAAACAATTCGACACCAATATTCAGGTTATCCTTATACCATCAGTAAAGGATTCAGTGATGCGGCACGTTGCCTATCCCCAAGACCTGTTCGATCGTAAGAAGTATGGGTTGCCGAAAAATGTGAAGGTTATGCCAAATCCCGCCAATTTCTCCGTGAATGAAGTGAAGATGGGCGTGTCCAATCTTGATGTATTCAAAGATCTAGTGGATGTGTCGAAGGGGACCTCGTCAAATCGGCTCGAGCGCATCACACGCCACGTTCTTCAACAACGGAGGTATTATCCAGTATTTCCTGGTCTGGTAGAACAGCCTCGACCCGATGATCCTGTTGACGGCTTGCTTGAAGGCGGCACACACGGACAACTATTGGCTCAAACCAACGTTGGAGGGTCGTGCCTCGAACTTTCCTACATGGGGCTTGCTGAATTGGGCGATATGGTGCCCGATGTGCTCCTTCTTCCATCGCAAGTGACACCTTTTGCTAAGGTTGTCAACAATGTCGTTACAATTAACCCCGGTCAGTTCATTCGCCCCCATCGAGACCCGCTGAAGCAATCAGGATCCTACGTGGTCATGTCGGTGCAACCGCCACGCGTCGGAGACAATACGGAATTAGTCGAGGGCACCGAGGACTCCTACTACCACTGTGTCCCGCAACGATGCCGTGTCGACATATTACGCAGTTAGTTGCACGGTTATCGGAGTTGCACGCGACCCCCTCTACGTGGAGAGCTATGCACGCCACGCGCGACAATTATTACCATGATCATCAAGTAGACAGTAAACAAACAACCAGCCATTTTTCCTTTCATCCCATCATGACTCGCGGACTACAACGAGCTAAAGAACCCCAGGACCTTTCGTCCCACCAGTTCGGGTCGACGATGAGGGGACGCGTCACCGCCGTCAACGACGGGGACGGGTTTCGTTTTTACCATACTCCCGGCGGCCGTCTCGCTGGCTGGGGATGGCTTCGAAAAGTGCCTACAGCTCGAAGCGATTTGAAAGGTCAAACTTTGCCGATTCGGATTGCCGGTATTGATGCTCCCGAACGACTGCACTTTGGACGTCCGGCCCAACCCTATAGTGACGACGCCATGTACTTTCTCCAGCTGATATTGCTGGAAAAAAACGTCAAGATCGTTCCTTACCTGGTAGATCAATACCGGCGAGTGGTGGCTCGAGTCACCGTCCGCACCGTATTTGGGCGGAAAGATGTCGGCGAACTCATGTTGAAGAAAGGAATGGCAGTGGTGTACGAAGCCAAAACCGGAGCTCAGTATGGTGACCGGGAACAAGTGTATCGCCGACTTCAGGACCAGGCTCGTAACCACAGAGTTGGGCTTTGGCAAAGCGAACAAGTGCTAACGCCCATGGAATACAAACGACATTACCGCAACCAGGGCCCCACCACACTGACCGCCAAACCTAAACCGGCCAAGCCCAAACCAGCTAAACCCAAGCCCACCAAGGCCAAGCCCACCAAGGGTAAGCCTACCAAGGCTAAATCTAAACCACCCGCGGCCAAGACCCAAGGTAAACGAAAACCTGCTCCAGCCAACCTGGGCACGAAGCCGCACTCGCTGCACCTCCGACCGCGAATAGTCATTGCACTGTAAACAGAGATATATACACACGGACGCGTCTCAGGTGAGATTTTACGCCATGTCGATTCCCCTTCGACCGTACCAGGAAAAATGCATCGACGCTATCCTTACGGCATTACAGCGTGGCGTCAACCGTCCAGCGGTGGTTCTCGCCACAGGAGGTGGCAAAACCGTGGTGTTCAGTCATTTGATCCCCAAGCTCCCGACGCCCCTAGGCCATGGCAACAAGGTGCTCGTGCTTGCTCATCGAGTGGAGATTATTCATCAAGCCAGAAAGACCATTTCCGCCATCAATCCTGATCTCACGGTGAGTATGGATATGGCGTCCTATAAAGCCGATGTACCCATGAGTGACGTGATAACAGCATCGGTAGCCCTGTTATATCGTGTCAACCGATTAAGTAAGTATGACCCACGCGACTTTAAAGCGATCATCATCGATGAATGTCACCACGCTGCCGCTGACTCTTGGAGAAAAGTGTTGGCACATTTTGACGCCGATACCGAGTCGACAAAAATACCCGTCATTGGCTTTACCGCCACATTTATTAGAAACGATGATAAGCTGTTGAGGTTATCTTTTGATGATATCATTTTCCAAAAGAATCTTGTTGAAATGATTGAAGAAGAGCATCTTACCGATATCAAGTTCCACACCATCAAGTTGCAACTCTCCTTGGGTGACATAAATACGACAAATCTGACTGGAGACTTTGAGGAGAAGACGTTGGATAAAATCATGACCGATAGTCGGGTCATTGCCGATGTCACGGCACTGTATCTCAAACTCCGGGAGGAACAAAATCTTCAACACACACTTGTATTTTGCTCACTGGTATCACATTGTAAGAACTTGTGTGCTGCTCTTCAAGAAAGTGGTGTTAATGCTCAGTATGTCACAGGATACACAAATAGAGTTGAACGCCAGGCTATTATCAATGACTTTGAGAATGGTATCGTTAACGTTCTCGTTAATTATGGGATTTTTACCGAAGGTACAGACATCCCCAGCATTGACTCCATCATTATCGCCCGACCCACGCGGCTGAGGGGTTTACTCACACAAATGGTGGGACGGGGGTTGCGTAAAAGCCCCGGTAAAGAGTGGTGCCATTTGATAGATATCGCCGATACTATGGGTACAGGGTTTCAATCAGTGCCAACGCTTTTTCTGCTTCCATCAACTTACGACATGGATGGTAAAGATTCCAGATCGTTTTATAAATCTAAAGAGCCAACCGATGATTTGGCCGAAAACTTCAACCATCTTCGCCTCTTCGAAGAGACTGACCGACAGGTCAAAGATATACTCATGGCTGATAAATGGCGGGATATATCCTTCATGACTTTAGAGGGCATCAAAAACTATCAGCACGGCATCGCCAATTACTTGAAAACATCCGAGGGTGTATCAGAAGCTTTCCGCACGCATGTTGGATGGTTACGCATCTCCGGTACGGAGTGGGCGAAGCGTATATCCGACACCAAATTCTACATGATCAAGTGGCTGCAAGAGGAATCAACTTTTACTTTACTCAGATGTGCTCTTGTAAACATGAAGGTTCGATTACTGAGAAGTTTCAAAGTGGAACAATACACTGAAGAAGAAAGCATTTTGACTACCAACAATCTTGATGAAGTTTTTGCGTTGACTAGTGCAAATAAAAGTGATTGGTCCAAGGATCACGCCCCGGCATCGGACTATTCAGTGGATCAACTTATCAAAAGAATGGGTAAGAACATCTTCCGGCGTTATAACGACCCCGACGCAATACCCAAGCTCTCGGATGCATGGCGGAAGTCGCTTACGCAAGGAGAAGCGGACAGCATGAAATTTGCCTTAAACATTTCAATGTGGGCGCTGTATCCCTGGTGGCAAGTACAGCGTGTGCTAGGTTTCACAAGTGCACAAAAGAAGATCCAATCGTCATGGATGAAACGTTGGCAAAAAGAGTCTCAGAATACTCAACAATCCCATTGAATCAAATGCATATCATTAGTCATTAAAAAGTATATAGAATGAAGGTTACTGTATCGAGACTGCCTCGGCCTCTACCAATTGATCAAGAAGAATCAGTTTATCGGCGGGGGAGGAACAAAGTGTTTCCAAATAGAAGAACCGCACAATATCCGCCACCTTTGATTCCGAAATCATCTTGGTCCGCAAAATGTGGAGGAGCTCGCTAAGGCGAGCAACCCCCATCAATTTAATTAATAATGCTAGATTGACAACGCTAAGTTTGTGAAGATGGACCATTCGAAGGAACTTAAGCACGTTGTTAATCGTTTGTTTCACCTTGGTGGCGCTAAGATGATCCACCAGCGTCGTCAACTGGGCAAATAATGCACCCACCAACTGTTCCTTTCGCTGCTTGTCGTGCTGAGTCAGTACTAAGTGTTTGTGGGAAAGCGCCAATTGGCGCATTTGGCTTATGTCGCCACAAGCGAGAAGTGCCCACGCAAGCTCACCAATCAGTTGACATCGGGAAGGGTATCCAAGACCAGCATAAAACTGGCACTGAGCAAGAAGCTCCCGCAGTCTAGCAGTAGTATCACCTTGCAGGTAATTGGCATAAAGATTAGCGAAGTCGGCGTCCCGCAACCCCATCTGATATTCTAGCATAACCTGGCGCCCGTGAGGCGATGCTTGCACCAGCAATGGGAGGTCAGCAAACACACTCAAAAATTGCGTCAGATTGGTAGCCACTAAGGCATCCAAGTACTGAAATATGGGAGAGTGTTCGCCCAGCATGCAAACATGATCTTCAACAAGTTTAACAACCTCATTGGGGTCAGCCATCAACGTTAAGTAATCCAGAACCCACTCAGGAGGGCTGGTAGGAGAGAATGGGGCGAGTACTTTGTAGAACAAACCATTTTTACCAACAACTAGTTGTTGAAGGTAGTGGTTCCCCAGAGAACGTGTTGCCGCTAATACACGCTTCACTAAATGCGGTGTCGCAATTTTGGGTGATTTCAAAATATGGTTCACCACAGCAATAGTTGTGGGGTCATGATCAGCATCAACAAGCTGAGTCAAAATCTTTGCGTCATCATGACCACCGCTAGATAAGCTTGCGAGCAAACGCTTGGGAGAGATACATTCCTCGTGCACGAATTCGGGAGTCAACAACATTGTCCATGTATCACGTGAAAATTGCTTTTTCGCCGCAACTTCCTTCAAGAACGTACGAACTCCTAATTTGCGATTAACGCTCAAAAGGTAAGTCAAATCCAATTCGTATTGCCATTCAGGAAGAGCAACGGTGACATTGTCGGGGATTTCAACGTCAACGTACCGAGCGGCATCGACCATAGCGGGAGTTACAGATTGTTCCTCAGCAACGAGCGAGCCAACAAGATTGTGCACTGCATAAGCAACCTGATACTTACACTCCAAAAGTTCACGATTAAGCTCAATGTAGTGATTATCGGGCTCCTCAAATTGAGAACACAAAATCAGTAACAAGTGTGCTACCCGCGAAGCCAACGGTCCTTGGGGGGGATACGCCACGAGAAACAGAGAAAGAACCAGTATCCCGTATAAGTTATCTTCTGCGAGGTTCAATGACTCAAACGCCCTTGCCACCAACGGCGAATTTAAAAGGGCAGCCACATTGTATGGGTACACTGCAGCAGCAGCTTCGGGTGCTTGGGGAATCAAAACAAGGTAGCGTGCCACTTCCGACACAAAATCAGAGAACGCCTTTCCCTGATGAAATTGACCTTGGGATTCAACAATCTGAAGCAAAAGACCATAGTATTGGGACGAAAATGGTTGCAGCTCCAGTGTATTACCAATAGCACCCAGGTATAAATAGTTGAGTATCTTGCGCAACGTAGCCACGTCATAGATGTGATGGGAGCGCATAATCATTTCCTTGAGAAGTTGAAAGACGTGCTCATGATCACCAAGATCAACGGAAAGCAGAAGTAACGTGTCCCGACACTTTGCAGCTTCTCCACCAAAGTCACGTCGAACGGCAACACGTCCATAGAGTTTCCACATAGTAGCAAGATAGCTCAGTTGTAAAGCCATAGCTTCATTGAGTTTAGCAGCGTTGGTTTCTGTACGACGCTGTCCATCCAATTCCCGATAACGATGACAACACCGAGAAATTATTGCGGCGTAAACTTGACACAGAACTTCAGGCAAATAAGGAATGGCTTCGAATTTGCGCAAAAGCCCCAATGTATCCGAGATGGCTCTTTTAGTCAGGGGGCTAAATTCAAGTACGGCACTGAGGTACGCCAGCATCACTCGGCTAACTTGGGTCTTAGTAGGTTCGATTGCTGCATTGAGCAACAGTTGCTTGTAGTCACTCAAAATGTCATCCAAAAACTTGCCCGCCATGGCCATTTGACCGTTGGCAATCATCAGTGACATCACAGCACCATAAACAACATATTCGTCATCCTCCTCGTTGGCAGCAAATTTATACTGCTCAAACAGTGCAAGAACGAATTTATACACAGCTTCCAGAGGTACTCCGTAACGGCCGAAATACTGCGATGTCGTGATGAGATTTTGGTAGTAAGCACCATTGGGAATGACTCCCATAGCTGAAGTCACTTCCATTAGCCGCTCGATGAAGGCTTTAGTGAGGACCAGAGGAAATCTCGCTGCCATCGCTGCCATTTGTGGTATCAAACTGTTTAGATTGAGGCTGCGGTAGTGGATGATCGACATGAACATACTCACCGCCATATGAGCAAATTCAAGAGCCTGGCTGGTTTCATGTGCTTCCGAAAATTGCGTGGTGGCTGTGGGAACTCTGATAGCGCCCCTGACGAGTTCAGCAAGCACCAAGTTATAGGTTTCCGATGTTGGTTTGTAAACACCAAGCATGTCTTGATAGACAGTCATCATGGTGGTGAGTTTACGCTCGACATCGTTCACATCATCCAGACTATCGCAAGGGCGAGTGGCGATCGATCGAAGCACAAAATTGTAGTCGTCAACCAGCGGCAATACCATGTCGTTACGACGAATCAGCTGGTAAATGGGATAGACTAAATCCGGTTCACACGTTTTGAGACTTTCAAGCTGAGACGACAAGTAAGGGTCTACCAGTTGTGACAGATTGAGTCCCGGGGTATCTGGCGGTGTAGGAATTGATTCTTCTGGTACGGGCGGTGGTGGACACGATTGGATGAATCGTTTCTGTTTAGCATCAGTGTGTAGCAGCCGCAAACCTGAGGCAAATCCATTAGTGCTACCAAGGAGAAGCTGAAGCGGCAGAGCTATACGGCGATGATCGGACTTGAGTTGTGATATATCCAGCTGAATATCAACGTTGGCACGAGTAATGATGAGTTTGTCACACACGACTACGACGTGCTCAACCAACACTTTCAGCTCCTCATAACCGGCCATGTGTGCCAAAATTAGTTCGTTAACCAGCGGTGCTGCATGTCCTTGGTCTCTATCATGGCTGAACATGGAGAAGTAAAGACCATAGTGGCCAACATCAATCTTGCAAAAGTTGCGAGTGGTTCCCAGCTTGGGATGGTGCCACAGCTTCAGGGCTGTGTTATGGAAAAATGGCATAACTGCGTGAGGATTGGCGAAATGTCGATACAGGGCGTAGAAAAACTCCACCCTGTGGGGACTTTTCATCCCCTTAATGAATGAAAACACCATCGTGGGCGTTATTTGTGGGGTATGGGCGGAATAGTTTTGAGGTGATCAAGAGTCAACGGAGGAAAAAAATTGTACCTTTGATACGTACTGCATATAGAAAAGCCGGATCGGGGTTTGAGTTGTTCAAGTTCTACACTTGTAGCTAGTCATGAACTCTCAAGGTAAACGTTTCAGTTCTGGTCTTTAAGAATATACTGCTAGTGCTGGGTCTCATTTGGTGTCTTGAAAGATTTTGGTATAAGCGAGATTCCTCGCTTATTCGACCTACTTTTATTCCGACACCGCGCGCTGAGTCATCATCACAAATGTGATGTGAGCTCCGTTTCTACCAAACAATCCACAGCGATATAAGAAAGCGAATCCTGATTCCAGAATATGATCTTCCCAACCTGGTCGTGTCATGCAAACAATTGTGCCGCAAAGCTGTACGCGACTGAACGTTATTAGTGTCTCTGTCAGGTTTACAAATACATGTAGTACGGCTGAAGATTGGTTTTTTTTTTTTTTTTCGTCTGGTAGGTGTCATTCATTATGCGCAAGACGACACGCGAAGAGCGGTTGAGTATTGGGTCCCAATCGAAACACAAATGACATTGTGAATAACTAAAAGAAAGCAAATCTTGGCACACTTCTTTTTGGAACAATAACTCAGGTTCAAGTATTAGCAGTTATGCCTACGTCAGGGCACATATTAAGAACCTAGTTTGGTGCTTAATGATAACTAGATGGGGTAGTTTACTGTCAAAGCAATTCAGGCTTGGGTCGCCGGTTGAAAATAAACATTTTGTCCAACTGCAACCAAAATCTACTAAATTGAACATTAGCGTTCATCCCCTTGCCGTGATGAGGTCAATTTTGTTTAGTATCTGAAAATTGTACTCGTGATAAATGAAAGATGGCCAATGGCAGTTGTCGATCATGCTAGGTCGAGAATGTCATATGGTAATAGCAATATAGCAAACTAATCTTGACAGGCACAACATGAGACACATCGCTCATCACATGATCGAAACTTTCATTGGGTGGGTACATTAATGCTCTATATCAGCTTTTCAACGATAACTGTAAGCGGCTTCTGGTGTAAAGATTATCTAGAGTGTGTTGTCCCCATCAATGCGTCATGTGGAGGCACACTTGACAACCGGAAATTGGGATAGCATCACCCACGATTTTCGTTCAATTTGTGTACTATGAATAGACGTATGGTTTGCACTACGGCTTGTGGCATGGTCGTCTACTTTCGATGTCATCGTAAATTCGGAATGCAGCTTCAAGTACATCGCGTATGGCGGGGACGTTCACTCACGTGCCTCGACTCCATCACTAATTCAAGTTGAACCACGCGACACTCCAGTTTTGACACAAGGCAACGGTCTATTATTTCAAGTTCATCTAACTGATACGTGTATCCCGCTGACTATCATTTGATGCGTAATGGGATTTGTTTTCGTTGGCATTGATGGATACAATTTCAGAAGAGAATTCCTTGCCACTCGTCGGGAAGCTATTGAAAATGCGGTAGCAAAGCGTCCCCGTCTCCAACTCCGAAAACCGGTACCACTGACTTTGAACCGTCTCCCTGAAGAGGTGCTTGACATAATATACGTCATGACGGGGCCTTATAACGAATTGGCATTGACTCTGCGCTATTTTTATCAGCTATTCCATTATGAACATTCCCATAACCAGCAACTTTTGTGTCGACAAAACATGCTGCTTGTAATGCTGATGACTCGATCATGGTACACTTTTGATGCCAATTATGCCCTTGATTTGTCTAAGCTCGCTGAAAAATACGTCATGTACCAATCTTTCGTTGAACGACTGGGGCTGCGTCGAGCCAAATCAGCTCTAACAAACCTTGGTGCACATATTATAATGTTCATCCGCAATGCATCTGTCTTAATCGACTCAGTGATGGCTCAGAAGTTCATGACGCTTGAAATTTACCAGAAAGTACACACACAATCGTCGCAAGAAGCTAATATGAGAGTCGATAAGTTCATCTCTATGATCAATGGTGGTTCAGCTTTCCCCAATTCACAAGGAGCAGACGATTACCCGTTACTTTTAAGTTTACACGAGTTGGTAGAGGAAGGTGAACGACGATACAGGTTCATTGAGCTCATGTTTAAAGAAATTGCATTACTTGTCGATCTGACAATGGAAAATGTAACAATAGAGGCTATAGCCGACGTTGAGGAACCGGAAGAATTGGCTATGACTTACAGCGCTGACAGGACGCTCACTGATGAGCGCCTTCTTGTGTTAGCTGAAGTGTTACCACAATCATCAGGGTCACTTCGCAAGTATCCTGATGAACCGGTTGCAGTAGTTGAGCATGACACATTGAGGTATATTGATCTCGGTCGAACCTCTCGGGCACTTCCGGAGCCTATGTACTGGAAGGGATTAGCTGACAAGCGACGACAAGAGCTTCTTATGCCATTGGTTTTAGCTGGGTGTGAAGTTGACCAATCTCGTCTCGTTGTTGCCACAATCGAAAGGTATAGCAAAACCACCCATCTTCCACCTCTTGTTGATGCTATTAGGCAGTTGTTTCAGCTAAAAGAGGCTGACCCCCTCGCCACAATTCCTTTAATTGAACTCTGTCATCGAAACCCAGACAATGATCAATATACCGAAGCTTTAGTGGCGATGTTGGAGTGGGTATACTCGTTTGACCAAGACAGAAATGAAGAAAGTTCTCTTTGGACAGTTATTGGACGGCTCAAGGATCGCCGTCTCGCGGAGATTTTGTTCCGCTTTGATGATAGACCACTGCTGGATATTCTTGGTATCTTCTGAACCTAATAATCTAATACATAAATATTTTGAAGTATTGCAAACCTTAATAGGGCGGGGGCGGGGCCTGGTGATTGACATCATACGACTGTTGCTGGTGATTCATGTCGTAGGGTTGGTTCTGTTGAACATAAGGATCGGGCAATGACGTTGGAATCTGCGGGTTGGTAATTTCGTGGAACCACGGGTGTTGCAATGCCTGACGGGCGGTAATGCGAGCCTCGGGCCGCATTTGCAACAACAACAGAAGGAGGTTGAGACCCACCAGATCAAGATTAGGAACAATTCGCCTCAAATCTTGAGGAGGGAAGTTTTGCCAGTTACTTTTGTATTCAGCATACTGCAGTACACCAGGCCATGTACGCTCATTTGGAGTACCCATCAAGCGAAAAATCTTCATCAATTGGTCCTCATTGGCAGTCCCGGGGAATAGCGGTTTACCCGTGCACATCTCAGCAAAAATACACCCGGCCAGCCAAATGTCAATCGAGGTGGTATAAGCTCTCAGCCCTAACAATACGTCAGGAGCACGATACCAAAGCGTCACTACCTCATTAGAAAATGTGTTAAACGGAATACCAAACGCTCGCGCTAACCCAAAATCCCCTAGCTTGAGCTCGCCCTTGTTGTTGATCAAAAGGTTTTGCGGCTTAAGATCACGATGAAGCACTCGATTATCGTGGCAAAACATGATCCCTTTGAGGAGTTGAAACATGAACAGTTTCACAACCTTCAAATCTAATGCCCCTTGGTTCCCGTGCACCTCCATGTACTTTTTCAAGTCTTTGTCCATATACTCGAAGACAAGAGTCAACTTATTTTCAGTATGAATAACATCGTAAAGAGTAACGATATTCTCATAGTCCAATTCCTTCATAAGTGATATTTCTCGGATGGCGGTTGAAGGTGTTCCCTCTTCAGAGTCAAGGTTGATCTCTTTAAGGGCGACGAGGGCGCCGGTGGCACGGTTGCGGCCTTTGTAAACGGTGGCATAAGTCCCTTCCCCGAGTTTTTCAAGTTGTTGGAACCTGTATGTCGTTAGTACAAGATAAAATCATATAGCCAGCTTGCGGGGTACTTACTGGGAGGACGAAGTCATGGCACTTTTGGTGTAGTAGCCCACGTCGATTTTTCGGGCAACGGCCGCAGCGCTACCATGTCATGTTCGCGGTGTTATATTCAACGGGGGAGGAAAAGAAAGAAATGAGTAAGGTCAGACGGTAGCTAACCGGTGCCAGGTGACCAAGAGGAGATTAGCCCTATTTAGGGATGTTTTAGATTTCTATCTTCGGAGTGGGCAAGCGAGTATTACTTTTGCCAAACGCATTTCCCGATGTAACCGGATTTTAAATCGAAACACGATACGGTGGTATATTAGTTAGTATTTGGAGAGATAACTCTATAAACAACCCTTAATGTGACGATTCTCGTATTATCTGATGTTGTTGATTGCTTGACATGGTCAACAATAGTTTTGAGGATCGATAAGCGCAAGCCACGCACCAAAGCGCCCATTTCTCCACCTCCCAGGTCAAACAAGCGCCACCGTGCCGTTGAGATCGCTAGAGAAAACCCATTAGGACTAAAAGTAGGCCAACATCATTACTAGCCTTGCGTGAGCCTAGCATGGTGCCTTATTCTCAAACAACTGCGCCACTGGTAGTGGCCACGGTGCGTTTAGAACGCCAGCACCGCCGGAACATTCCTTGGCCTTCGATTGTCTCGTGGCGCACTTGAGCGTGGCTATAGGCTTTACCGCACGCCACCTCGTTACCCTGGAAAATTGCCTTGATAACGTTGGCCGGTCTAGACTGAATTAGACATCCTAGACGTGATTAGGGGGCAGGGGTCGGCTCTCGGGCTCTGTGGAGACTGTCAAGACATACGTTCGACGCAGTCAGTGATCCCAGATTTTCGCTATGCCCGATTACCAAGTGGTGCGCTGTTTGTTTGTGCCTTGAACCGGAAAACATGGGGTAACCTCCTACATGTAACGAGGTATCTTGTGGCGGTGAATGATGAATGACGAAAAAATTCTTGGCTCAGATGTAGGATTATCAGGTGTCAGATATAGTCCGAACTGGCCGGAGTACGTTTGATGGGTTTTTTTTTTTACCTTCATGTACGGGGGCACTCCTGTCTCCTGTACCGCGAATCGGGGCTTCCAATGTGAAAGTGCTGGCTAGGTAGAGGCTGTGACCATAGGGGAAATGTCGTGACCGTAACTGTCTACCTTCGACACCCCAAAAGGCCGTCATAAAACCTAGTGACGGTAAACGTTCATCTTAAATAGACAAAACCCTGGTGGTATCGAGTTGACGATATTACGGAGTTATCGTTATGCGGTTCCCACGTCGTGAAAGTGGGGAATGAAAACAATGCGTCAAGTGGTAGTTATAAACGACAACAATAGCGGCTGATTGGCGAACAAAAGTCGAGGAAAGCCACAGACGGGGTTACAGGGACCGGGCACCCCTCTCCCTGTTTGTATCGTGACAATAACATGCGCCTCATTCTGGCGTGATGCTTACCACTGCTGCATACGGGGCATTCTGAAGGATTCTACTTATACTATTTTTGACTCGCAATGACGTAATTAGGTTGATGTGCGTCTCACATATTGTTAAAATATTTTTCCCCATGAATCCGAGCTCCCGGCCGCGAGCTGACACCCGCCATGCCCCAAAATCCTATATAACCGAGCTGTTTGCATCGTGATTGCCGAATCGTTTGTTTAGTCTCATCACGTCACCACTACATTTTAATTTTTTTCGGGCACTAGTTCCCAGTGATTATGACGAAGAGATGCCTCTGGTATTGGTATGTACTGACAGGAAGCAGCATGATCGGGTTTGACTTATGTTATCCGGTGCGCGGTGGGCTCAACTATATGAGGTGCATTTTCCCATCTCGTCGCAAGAAACGCAAACGCATACTAACTTTTAGAACATAAAAAGAATGTTTGAGTCGTCCCCTGCCAAAGCGGTGGTCACTACTGAAACCGTTGAATCAATACCACCGCGGTTTTCCATCGACATGTACCCTGGGCTCCCCGACCGCTACCGCCTCGAGCAGGTGATCGGTGAAGGCGCTTTTTCCTCCGTGTATCGAGCTGTCGATACCGAAAATGACAGCGTCGTCGCCATCAAAATCATCAACAAGATCAACATGCTGGCCAAACAGCTCAAGAACATCCGCAACGAAGTGGAAATCATGCAAGAATTGCCTCACCATCCCAACGTCCTCAAGTTGATTGATACTATCACTACCATCACCCACACCTACCTTGTCCTTGAATATAGTGATGGCGGGGAAATTTTCAACAAGATCATTGAGTACACGTACTTTTCTGAACCGTTATGTCGCCATGTGTTTGCTCAGCTACTCTCGGCCGTTGACCATTTGCACCGCCACAATGTGGTCCATCGGGACATCAAACCCGAGAATTTATTGTTCTCCCAGATCCCCCATTTCCCTCGTGATCATGAAGAATTCAAAAAACTGTTGCGCTCGCTGGATGACGAGCTGAAGAAGGATGAAGGTGAATTCCGTCCCGGCGTCGGCGGTGCAACTATCGGCACCATCAAATTGGCTGATTATGGTCTTGCCAAGCGGTTGGTGGTCAAAGGCTCCAACCACCCGTTGAAAACTCCTTGTGGCACTGCTGGCTATACTGCCCCTGAGGTTATCAACGTTAATCAACCGAAAAACTCTTCTGAAGCGGACTCCTACTCAAAGCTGGTGGACGTGTGGTCCCTTGGATGCTTCTTATACACGATTTTATGTGGCTTCCCCCCCTTCTACGACGAAGACCACGCGCAATTATCGCAACGGATATTGCGGGGCGACTTTGTGTTTTTGACTCCATGGTGGGACGAGATTAGTGATGAAGTCAAAGATTTGATCACCCAGATGTTGACAATTGATCCCGATCGCCGGATCACCATTGAGGGGATTTGGCAACACCCATGGATGCGTGGTGCCATTCGCACCACCACTGACGAAGTATCGGAATTGTCCGTTGACTACTTCGGTGCTGGCACCACACCACCAGCGTTGGCACGTACCCCGGGTGTCCATGACCCCCAACGTGAGTTACGTGTCAAACAATTGTTGACGCCTCATCACCTGACAGCGCCACTCAAATCTCCTGCAGCCCACGCCATCAAACTGGTGTTTGACCATCCAGCAATGGCCAATCCAAATCACGTTCGCTTCATTGAAACTATCAACGAAGGGGTTGAAACCAGACTGCGCGGGGCTCTGATAAATCTGTCCATTGATCCTTTGACAGTTCCTGAAAGACGTCGTTGTCTGGTAAGACTGCCTTTCCCCGATAAGTTCAAAACGTTGGCAGGGTTCAATGAAGTATTCTACGGCGAGACAAACGACGAGGACGACGATGACGATGACGATGATGAGGAAGAAGATGACAGTGACAATGAAGAGGACGACAAATTGACCACTCTTGCTCAACTCAATCTGGGGCCTCGTTTGCAATCTAGAGTTACCCTTGTCACAGAAGACGAGGACGAACTTCTGTTGGACTCCAATCTGGATAGCCAAACGAGGCTGTCGCTGATCATTCTGGGAATCGCGGGCGATTTCAAATTTACATTGAATCTTAATGACTCCAACTTGCTCACTCGCCGGCGGTCACTGACAATGAAAAAGTGTCACGACATGGCCCCCGGTATGGTTCCCGAAATGGTGTCAAAAACGGTGTCTCATTAATGTTTTTTGCATTGTTCATAAGGTTTATATTTGACTGATCTAATACTACATAAACATCTGGTTTTTGATGACGCTCACAAAGTGAAATAGTCATCTATAGGATCTATCGGATTGCAACTATATTTATTGTGTGATATTCGACTATGTACATGTCACTTATCTCTTCTTGGGAGTGACTTGAGCTTCGGTAGGACCGTCATCTTCTTCAGGAATCAAAGCATTGCTTTCTTCCAACAATTCGGCAAGCTCGCCCGATTTAGCCATTTGCATAACAATATCGCACCCACCGACGAACTCGCCGTTAACGTAAAGCTGAGGAATAGTCGGCCACTCTGAGTATTCCTTAATACCCAGTCTCAAATCATCATCTTCAAGCACGTTGTAGGCAGCAAACTTTTCGGGATCAACGCCTTGTTGGCCAAGGGTTTGGATGGTAGCTCTAGAAAAACCACACTGGGGGAATTCAGGGGTACCCTTCATGAAGAGGACCACAGGCGACGATGAAACCGCCTCGTCGATGGCATTTTTGATCTCGGTGGAAATCCAACGAGTCGCAAGGTTGACCCGAGGTACGAAGACACGCGGGGCTCTGAAGGCAGCTCTTGAAAACATGTAGAGGGCTAGACAAATGGGATATGTTGGAAGTAAGCACACATTGCGCGCGTCACGTGATATACCACCACCGGCCTAGAACGCCCCCTAGATCATCAAGGTTTCGAGCTTGGAGAAGCGTTCCAGAGCTAAACGCTGTCGGCAGAATAATATTAAGTTAATCTGCTCAAAAATGTTATAAATGACTACTGTAAATTTTTGATAAGACATAATGCTTCCTTTTCTCATGGCCCTAGTTATGTGCGACATCGTTATTGCCGCTGTTGTCAGGAACGGCAATACTATGTCTACTTTTCCGACACAACCAGTGTTGAAGAAATCTGAAACTACCATCGTTGTAGTTGGCCCAGGGCTGTACCCAGCTTGAGTGAAACGCTCGACTTTGAAATTGTGAAAATCAATGCCACATATCTATACACCACACCAACAGTCAATGGCAATTTACTAAAACCAACAGAGCGCTTAAGCTTGGGGTAATCTAGCAATCAATAACCATAGTTGAATACATAGCTTAGCCCCTGTAATTGGAAATCGTGATTTTGCATCTAGATGCTCGTACTTTGTGATATTTGTCGAGTTGTAACCTTAAAAAACTTCAAGCAGATGTATTGACATCGCTGCCCCTTAAAAACCGTAAATAAGATGCACGTTGACAAGAAATTTGTCGTAAACGCTCTATAATCAAATATCGAATAAACATGTCTCTAATCCACCGAGACAAAGCTTCCGTTAAAGACTGACAAGAGTTGTTGAATTGATTGTCATACTGGTATAGTTGAACAATTGTCTTCAAAGGTGGGCCAATCTTGTATTGGAAAAGCTGTAACTTGCATACAACAACATCTTCAAGCACATTAACTTAATGATATAACAATCAACTTTGAGTCTGTAGATATTTGAAATTCTGTTCCCAAAACTCGGAAGCTGTCATTTAATTGTTTCAAGGCAAAACAGGATACGAATGTTTCAGGACATATTCCCTAGGTTTGTGTGTATGATGCTTACTTGCAAGATCTTGCGCGCATCGATAATACATCCAAAGGGTATTCCCTACACCCTGATGCGCCAGGCAAAAGCACAACTATGGTTGTTGATTCTTCTGGCGTCCCTTGTTTTTGCTCATGATGATCCAATAGCAAATACCCGTGTATCCGAAACGATAACCGTCAGGTCAGAATTGACGCACTCGGCTTTGAGTTCATCAATATTCAGTTCTACACTGGATTCACCGTCTACGGCATCGCTTTCGGAGCCAACTGCTGTTGAAGAAACCACCACATCTTCAACAACAGTCCGACTAGATGACGGCATGATTGCCTCACAGAACGTTTCTTCAAAGCTCAAGACTGGGTCCACAAAATACGGCGATGATGATGATTTCATGGGTGACGAGCAATCGTCTTCAAAGCCAACCCTTGAAATCACCGAAACTAATGCTACAGCAATTTGCACATTAGAAACTACCAGTCCGAGTCATGCATTAGTTGATCAGTCTAGTGATACAGCAGGTACCCCTTTGAGCTCTAGTGAACTCATTGAACCACCATCGACCCCAATCCTCCATCGACCTGGTCAAGAGTACGATCTTTCGCCTCTGATTTCTTCCAACGCCTCACTTTTTGATGATATATCGTTCCTTGAATCAAATCGATTAATATTTGAGGCGGTTGCTCATGAAAGTAGCGTGTCATTCTCAAGTAATGATTCACTGGGTTTTATGAGTTTCGAAGAATGGAAAAAACTTAAGCAACAACCCGACAACGGTAGCAATATCTCCACATCTGCAAATGTGAAGCTTGCATCCAAAGCTCTGACCAAAGCGAAATTACTGCAGAAAAGATTCAATTTTGCACTGGCTGATTGTGCCGCTACCGTTGTTGACACTCTGGGCAAAGGCGCCGGCGCCATTTTGACCGAAAATAAGGATCTGTATTTACTCAATGAGTGTCATGCGGATCAGCAATTCGTCGTTATTGAGCTTTGTCAAGAGATATATGTTGAAACTGTGGTAATGGGGAACTACGAATTTTTTTCTTCACAATTTAAGGACGTGAGAATTCTGGTACTGGACGTGTATCCCAGTCCAAAGTGGTGGATTCTTGGTGAATTTACTGCTGAAAACTTCCGTAACGTTCAACAGTTTTCTATTGAAAGTCCCAAAATTTGGGCACGGTACTTGAAAATTGAAGTATTATCACACTATGGTAATGAGTATTACTGTCCCATATCAGTCGTGCGGGCTCACGGCAAAACCATGATGGAGGATGCAAAAGAGGACACACCTTTGGATAATAACAAATTCTTTGAGGCGCCCATTCAGGCTCCCCAACTTGACAAGTGCATCGTCAACCCACCTTATTTGGGACTTTCTCAATTTCTTCAAGATATCAACCTGACAAACACACTGCAAGGATATGACCTGTGTGAGGCGGAACCAATAATTTCGACGTCTTTGGAGGGTCAACAAGAGTCCGTGTACAAAACAATTATGAAACGGCTTACGTTGTTGGAGTCGAACGCAACATTATCGTTATTGTATATCGAAGAGCAGCTGAAGCTTTTACTGGAGGCTTTCGTCAATCTTGAAAGGCGACAAGCGCTTAACTTTGATGCATTGGTTGCCCTGTTCAACCACACTATCAGCACTCTGCTTCTAAATTTTAGGAGCAACTATGCTCATTTACACCAGGAGTATCTGAAACTATTACTGATGCAGAAGCAAACCCATGAGGATATTGTACGTGATACCAAAACTAAATTGTCCTTTTTATCGGGTGAGCTTCTGTTCCAGGAGCGAGTTTCATTATTCAACCTGGTAATCATTATTTGCATGCTTATTTACGTGGTCATCACCCGCCAAGCTTACGTGGACGACGTCAAGGATCGCGCTCGACTCCCTAATAACCATCGGCAGTATAGAGTTAAAAGACCAGGTCGTCGTCGCCGCCGCATTCATTACGTTCATAGCTAATTGCCAACGCGCAGTTCTTAATCTACAAGGAGACCGCAAAAGTTTCCATTTAGTTTCCATTTACTATCATTTACAACATGCTTTGTAAAACATTAGATTTCATGAGCTTAAATGTGCAATTTGATTGTGGCTGGTTATACTCTTCTCCACTCTCACTACAGCTCGACACCGCGCGATGAAGCGACCTTACTCCAGTGATGACGATAATTCCCATACACATCATGAGCAGCGAACAAGTCGACCAAAAGCGGTACCTTTGCAATTAGTCCATGTGAATTCAATTCAGCGAGCCGCACTTGATTTTGACCAGATCCACCAATGCTCGGTGTCCCTTGCAACCATCAATATATACTGCTGTCTTGTTTGCGGTAAATATTTTCAAGGGTCAAGTCGTGGTTCACCAGCTTTTACCCATGCCATCGAAAATGATCACCACTTATTCGTGAGCCTTGATGACGTAACCTTCAAAGTTCTTCCCGAAGGTGATATACTTAGCGATGCAGTTGCGTTGAAAGCGGTAAATGACATTGCTAAGTCCCTTGACCCCCCGATGCATACTAGTGGGGGCGAAGTAAAGACTTTGGCTGCCAATATCGCCTACATACCAGGACAAGTTGGGTTGACCGGCGATGCTACTGCTTACAACGTGGTAATCCAGCTATTGGCACATATCCCTCAAATTCGTGATTATTACCGCCAATCAGGGTTGGGGAAGTTGGAAAGGGAGTTCAGGTTTGTTGTTCGCCAACTATGGTCGCCTTATTTGCTCCGAAATCATGTGTCCCCCCATCGCTTAATACAAGCCGTTGCAAAACCGACAACCAACCCCGTCACTGCCTATACCATACTTGTTAATCGCTTGGACAAAGAAACCAAGGACCATGGAGCCATATGGCGCAAAACGCTTCAAGGGGTAATTGACAGTGCTGAGAAACCGATCCCATTTTGGTATTTACTGGTTGATGTGCTGGCACCACAAGTTGGTAGTGACGACGTGCTAGAGGTGCGATTTGATGACCTATTCAACTCTAAATACGATGGACAGGGCAAATTCGTTATTAAAAAAGCACCTCCGGAACTTATAGTTGTTTTGAATAAGAAGCACGACTCCCAGACACGTGTCGTCGTGTCGCTTCCTTCGCAGATCACAGTCAGTGATCAAAATTATCGGCTTACATCTGTTGTTAGTCAGAAATCACCTCAACTGTGGGTAATATCAGGGGAAGACTCATTAGGGGAATGGATCACGTTTGATGGAGTTAAAGTGAAACAATGCCCTCGGCAAGTGATATATTTGGAGGATAATAGACTCACAAGGTGGTCTCGAGTCACCTCGCCAGAAGTGGAACACTTAAATTGAGTCCACTTGACTCAATATGAGCGGAATCATTTCTACTGTATGATAGCAAAACCATTGTTAAGATGACGTCATGGTTTACGACATGTGGTGCAATTGTACAAACAAATGAAAGTTGATTCACTTTGTTGCGCACACTGTTGAATCTGACCGCCGTGTACGGGTGGGACCCTATTCTAGAAACAATCAACCAGCTCGGCTAATTGTAAATGTGGAATTCTGTTACTAAAATTTCATGTTTGTGTATGCTATGTGATTAGATACCCTTCACGCGTGTGCTGCCAGGAGCTAGAATTACAATCAACTGACCATGAGGTGGATAATGCTAATTGTTACCATCATTTTGACCTCAATGAAATGAACAAAGTGGATACGTTCCCGAAGGAGGTAGTACCATCGATTGATTGGTTGGGGTTTTAGGCAATTCTGGAGCTTAATCGGGACCTTAAACAAGACCTTATCCCAACGGTTACATCATTATTCAGGGATTGACCAGGAAACCGAAGAATCCGATGATCTTATCGAAGCTTTACTGACGATAGTTGACGAGTATACCGATGGCTATGACGATAGTGACGATGATTGGGATGATGATGAATAGACTAGCCTAACCGCTAACGAGTAGCATTTAACCTTTCGCATACCCTGTTGTGTAACTCAAGATATAGACATAATCTTGTCGTATAGCTCAAGATTCGTACAAATGGTCCAGGCTGTCAAACACTGCAAGATCCGTACAAATGGTCCAGGCTGTCAAACATCTCAGGATATAGACAAATCTGCTAAACCCAAACCGTCGTAGAGCCCAGACTGTATAGCTCAGATTTTCTACATCGCCTACATCTTCCACAAACCCTGGGGGCAAATATCCTGAAGAAGAAAAAAACACATATAGCCGCAATCTCCACAGATCAAACCCAAACACCAGCCCTCAGGAATTCGTTGGAACTTCAAGTATATAGTGGATATATTTTGATTTAGCATACTTGTGGAACACAAATGACGGGAATGGACTAGCTATCTGATTGTACATCAATCAGTATATTTCTCGAATACAGTGTAGGCCCAGTCCACCAATGTCGGATACTCCCGTTGAACGAGATCTGGTTGCGACCCACTTAATATACCGTCAAAGATGATGAAAAGACTTGCAAGCTTCAGCTCAAGCACGAGGTTATCCCTAATCAACGCTAATTCTTTTTCAAACAAGGCCAAATCCTTCGAGTACAGCTTGAGAATCAATTGGTAATACGCCTTCAACGCCAGATCATTGATTCCAGTCAAATAATTGCCCATGGCATCAGTCAACTTATGCGAAGTCGTAAACAAGGTTGGATGACGTTGTTTGAAACCATTCCAATCAAACAAGGTTTCGTAAATGTCACGTTTTTGAAAGTTATCCGTTACACTGCATCTAGAATCAAAGGAAAATATTTCATTGAAATTCTTTTGTTCAATAGCCACCGCTAAGAGCCATAGGTCGTAATATGAGTCAATCAAGTCAGCGATAACGACTAACTTGGGCTCTAACGTTTTGATGACAGCTTTACGTAATGCTTTAGTTGTCTTCACAAGTCTTACCGGCACGCCATCCTGAATTTGATCTTCAATAAGCATGGGAAGTTGGTTGGTTGGAGCACTATGGTATGAAAGAACCATCAACGAACTGCCAGCATTATTCGCATTGGCAACGGTGGGAAGTTTATATTTGTTTCTGCTGGCAAGAATCATTGCGTAGCCCAATGACAATGGGTCAGTAGGGGTATATCGTCCCTTAATATCTTTCACTCCGTAGCATCCTAAGGCAAACAGTGAATCCACGTCATCTGATCCTTGAAAATAAAACTGACAGGCCCTCTCAAGGTTGGCTGCTCCTTCAATTTCGTTATTAACTGGAGGATAAGTTGCTATGGGAAAGTTGTCAAATAATACCCGGATGGGCTCAGGTACCTTCATGAGATGGGTGCGCTCAGGGAAGTGCGAAACTTGAAGAATCTTGGTGGGGTTTAAACTATGACTTCACAAACTCTACTAATCTAATCTGGGGTATTGTAATTCGTGCATCTATCGTTTATTAACGTCACATCGTAACTAAATGTCGTCAGTAGGAATCAACCGGATGCTCAAGTCAAACCAATCTTCCCCGGCATACTTGCAATCGCTTTTACCGTGGTTGGTGAAACCAATCTTTTCGTAGAACGGAACGAGTCCTTCGTGGGAGATGATAACGACCTGGTCACCCAAGTCTTGGTTGGACAATTTCTGGATGTAGTCGTGTAATAATAACGTGCCAAGAGACTTGCCCTGCCATTCGGGGTCGATAACAACGCTATGAACACCAATTATCGGCGATGACTCCACGTGACCCAGTCCCGGGACGTCTGGCAGGAACACTTCCATGCTTGCGTTGGTGATTGTCGGTCCCTGAATCCTCGTGGCTATTATGTGACCAATTAAAGTCTCCTTGACCACAGACGACTTCACCGGCAACGCGACCTGCTCGTCGTCAGAGTCATCGTCGTTAGTAGCGGCAGCTTGGTTATTTTCGTCCGGCAAGTTGATCGCTCGGTATCGCGGGGTGAACTCTCTGATAAATAACCCCAGGCACAACTCGGGACACATGTTCAACCGATAGGTGAGCTTCTCCGGCGAGCACCGTTCTTCGGAGGAGAACCCCTTAGCCTCAAGAGCGACTACCTGGTCAAGGTCCTCGATGGTGAGTGGACGAATCGAAAGGTTGGGAGGGAAGTCACTCATGGCTAATGGGGACTGCCTGGGGAAAAAAAAATGAACAACCGCGCGAGGGTGGCAACACGAAGTTAGGGTTAAGCCTCGATGTCGGGAACACCGAGACGCGGCGTAGTGCACTTCCGTGCCGTAAATGTTAAACTCACTATAGATATGATATATAACTGTGTTTGCTTTCATTCTACGATACAAAGTTTTAGAGCACTGCAGGACCGTTATGTAACCTACAGTTTTCTTTGATTGTCGTTAAAAAACACGACGACAATCAATTTATTGCGTAACCGTATCGGGTGATGTTTCATCATTTAATTTAACATATAAATAAAGTTACTTGGCCATGACTTCGGTAGTCCAGTCGTTGACAACCAATTCTTCGCCGTCGACGTAGTAGGTCAGGGTAACTGGGTAGTTGCCTCTCAAGAGAAACCCGCCAGGGGTGGTGTCTTCGGGGAAATCGTATGTGTATTCTTCTTCCCGGGGTTCGTAATCTCCGATCTCGACTTCCCTGGACTTGATGGGAATACCACCAGTCTTAGCCACTTGCTTGTACTTAAAAGCCTTGACTGGGGCACCGGTCACAGTGAAGTGGATGGTAGTAACGTACTTCGACGATTCAGGGATCTGAACCTTGAGATCCGGACCGCCGATCTCAACGGTAAACGGTTCTTTGCCTTCAACCTTAACGGTAAACTTTGACACGGTTAAGTTGTCGTTGACTTTGATGGGCATGATGAAGTATGTGGTATATTCAATTTGCTACAAAAGATTTCGCCTTCTCTTATATATTTGGCGACAACGGTGAGCTCGGGGAACTAGCCTCGGTCAACCGTGCAGGCGGGGTTAATAACAGTCTCTGCCCCACATTTGAGAAGCGGCTGCGTTGCCCCATGGGGGGCGGGGAGGTGGAAAACCTGTTTCTGCTACTAATTAAGAAATTATCATCTGATAATGCTCTTTTTATGTGTTTGGATCCCTTGACGAGTTTTCTTTGGCTACAAAGTTATTACTGGAAATGCTGGCGACATAGGTTATCGCAGCCACATGGGCCACACCAATTTCGGGTTGATGATAATTAGTGGCTCCGTTGATGTGTTTGTCCCATATAAAGTGGGGAAGCCTAACTTGGACCACGGTCGCTCGTATACATATACCTAATTAGGTCATTGGTAATCTTGCACCAGCAACTTCATTCTGCGAGTGGGGTTATAGTGAGTTACATCCGTTCATACTCCAATGTGGACACGTTGGTCATTGGTCACGCAAACTGAGAGTGTAGTTGTTTGCGTTCAGCAATTGACGACTTCGTTACGTTGGCGATATTACACCGATATTCGCAAGTAGCGATTTACCACTTTATATGCAGGGAGAATATTTCACTCACTAAGCACCATACAAGTCTGATAAAGAACATGGAGTGTTTTGTGCCACCCCTTCGGTTTTCTACCGTTGAACCTCACCTATATCGTGGATCTTATCCTCGCAAAACCAACTTGGCGTTTCTTAAACTGTTGCAGTTGAAGACGATTATCTCGCTCACCCCGAATCCAATCACGAAGCAAACTGACCCCGTGCTATATGAGTTTGCCAACAATAACGGCATCGAGTTGATTCATATTGAATGTGCACCTCTGGGCAAGGGCAAGAAACGTGGTGTCCCTCTTGATTATACCACTATTCTACAATGCCTTAATTACATCATTCACTACCAATATGCGCCAATCTACGTCCATTGTATTAATGGAGGTCAAGTGACATCTTTGTTGGTTGCATGTCTTCGGAAGCTACAATTTTGGAGTAGTATAACCATCTTCAACGAATTTATCAATTTCGCCGCTTCGATTACCGTCAACGATCGGAAGTTCGTCGATGGGTTTAACGGCGAGGTGATTGTGGGTGAGAATAAGGTTGCGTGGTTATGGAAGGGGATGTCGAAAGGAGTAGTCGAACGACATCCCAATGTGAAGGTTGCCATTGCCAGGTAGTGAGTTTACGAATAATGACCAATGAGATAGATTTATTACTTTACTCGATGATAGAATAAACAATAAGCGTTTCTGTTCAACACTTGTTCGGGACGGCAGTTGTAAGTAACCTTTTCATCATCAAAGTAACACCACTTTTTGGTCTTGCGATCGCTTTGCTTGTAAACATAACTAGTGTAATGTCCTGTAGTCATCGAACCGTAGTGATTGGCCACTCCGTAAAGTTTGTAACGGAAGGGGGGCAGTTGGTTGCGCATCGGCATGTCCAATAAATACTTCTGTTCCTCCTCCGAGGTCATCAGCTGTTGCTGCTCCGTCAATGCCGTGCCCACTTTCCCGGTCCAATACTTTGTCAAATCGAGCTCTTCATTGACGGGGTAAGTCACAAACGTATCAAGCTTGTTGAAATACCCCTGTGAATTGAGACTAAACCGCTTAAAGTGGATGATGAGCACTTGTGGGAGTCGAGTGAGTTTGATAGTCTTGGTGGACTTTGTGTCGCGCTTACAGCTTGGGCAGTGCCACTTGTTTTCGTCATCCAACAATTCAGTGGTGGTATATTCATCGAAAAGTTTTTCCACCAGTATCCTATCTATCGACAAGCCATTGTGACGCGTAGGTATCGGTAATGACAAAATCAGGAACGAATTATACGTGGTTGAAGTTGTACCGCATTCGAGACACCGAAGTTGTGATAAATATTGGCCCTGAAAGTAGTCAACGATTACGGAAAAGTTGAGTCGAAGGTATCGTTCCCATTCTACTGTCAGTGCCAATCGGATTGGGAGACGTTCTCGAGTCTTTTCTTCCTCAGGAGAGAGTTCAAGTATACGTTTGCGCTCCTCGGGACTGGTGACTGATGGTTGATTCAAATCCTCGTGTAGCCGATCCAACATAAAATCCAAAAACTCAATACAATCCTGTTGGTCACAAGAAGCAAATTGTTGGTTCGGCAGAAGCAGACCCATAGCTTGCTTAAATGCTGCCGGCAGCATCAGCAGACCATCCTTAGAGAACATTTGACGTAACACTTCCACAAACTGATTCGTCAATATACCCTTAGTACCAAGCTTGTTGTCCATGTTGATATGCTCTCTATAATTCATGGTTGGCGTTTGTACCAGCGAGCCCAAATTCGGGAAGAAAAAGTGGGTAAGTTGAGGGGTTGCAGCAAGACACTGCAACATGCAATTCATGTAGCACAGGTTACCCAAATTATAGAGGCCTGTAACGAAGCGGTCTAAAAACTGGGGTTCTGTCTTCTTTACCGTTGCCGCTGGTACTTTCGGGGGAAGAGATGCCGCCGATGGTGTCAATGAAGTTGAAGAACGCTTCGGCAAATCTTTAGTTATCCCTGTAGGAGCCGTCAATGATGCTGAGTGTTTAGGCTTCGTAACGGGTTTCTGTTGTGACGGAACCACTTCTTTCGGCGTCTGCGATGGCGTGTTTCCAGTAAGTGGTGGCCGCGAAGGAACGATATATCCAACAGCAGAAGTACCTCCGAAAATGCTGCTACCATTTGATGCTTTGCGATTGAGACTGGGGCTCCGTGTCGGCTTCGTAGGTTTAGCGCTTGCTAAGTAGTCGCCAAAACTTCGGTGATACTTCGAGTCATCAGCATCAGAACCGTTTGAGGTTATGGAAGGGGCTTTTGGCGAAGAGTTCGCTTGTTTCAAAGGTACTTCAATGCTCAGGGATCCACGGGAAAGCGTTGCTGGTGGCGGGGCTATCACTTGCGACGTCGGTGCCAGGCAACCTTGAGGACCATAGTATTCAATCCATGCGTTCAAACCGCCGTCGACATATGCCGGATATCTTCTGAGTGGACCCCTAGGATCTTTCATCATTAAATCGAACAACTTCCAAAAAGGAGGTTTGTTGGTATCAATCATAGATAAGTCGAGGGAAAATGATTTATCGTAAACCACAACAAAATCATACTCTTGCATGTTGAGCCATCTCTGAAATTGCAAACTCAGTAGATGAAGCTGTAACATGGAATTAAGTTTGTCAAATGAATTCCCATGCGTAAACACGAACTCCACCCACTCGGGATCAATATGTATGACGTCGCCAAAGCGTATTTTACCCGATTCGTACTCTGATTTAGATTGGTAATCAATCATGAGAACACGCTCAGACTTCAAGTGAGACCCCACCGTAGCCGGACTTAGATTCTCTCGCCATTCAAGGGCGTACCCAGCATTCGAGTCGGTGGTAAGATTTTTGAGACGATTCACTAAAGGATCCTCAGGTACCAAAAAGCTTTTGACAGCTTGGTATAATGGTCTGTTGGTATTGAGGTTGTCATTTATGGCACTGACAAACTCATCGTAAACAGGGTCCAGAACTTGTGAAACACAGAGAGACGTAACTTGATAAAGCTGGTAAAACGTTTGATAATCGCAGTATCCCATCGTTTCGTACTTCTTGTGCTCACGCTGTAACACCTCAAGACAACTGATACAGTACTTGACAAACGGTAAGCCCACTAGTCGCAAGCGAACCTGACTAACAACTTTAAGCACCCGTTTATCCAACTCCTCGGATGAACATCCTTGTTTTGGGTTTCCCTTCAAGGACATTGAAGTCATGGCTGTCTCGCAGCTAGTAGTGGCAACTTAGTGGAGAGCATGAGTAAGTCAGTGTGCATATAAGCGATAAGCATCTACATGATCCTAATAATTACATGTACCATCGACGTTGGGTAACATACTTACTACACATGTAATCCCAATGATAGTTGTTGGAGCATTTTTTATAACATGAATTTAGCAATAATCATTGAATATTGGGATGATGAATGAAGGGTCTGCCAAATGAGTATAAGGTCACTTCACAACCCGAAGCAACGGATCTTTGTATATCATCTCTGAATTCGATACTCTGGTATTGAAGAAGATTAAGGTGCACTTATTAATATACAATCTACGTCTATCATTCAACCCTATGTACAAGATTATTCCGAGTACTCTGATAAGTGCGGTTGAAGCCGCTTAATTGCCCAATTGAGACCAACGAATTTGACGCTGGGGTCGCTGGCACCCTCGGTTTGAGTAAATACGTGCCACCATTTGGGGCTTTTCAAGGGTGGGTATTCGGGTGGAAATCCAGCTTCCCGTCGCAACGTGGCAACCCGGCGCCGAAGTTCGGCTGCCAAATCTGAGCGAAGCCCCTCGGCCCACTTGCCAGTCTTAAGTTCTTCTGAAAGATCTCCCAGCTTACTCCAAGGGTCAGCGAAAACCAGTACGAGCTGACGCCATTTCTTGCGATATTCGAAAATGATAGTATCGGGGATGGGATCGCCAACGTAAAGGTGAATTTCCAGACCAAGATTAGCAGGGAACCAACGCTTCCAACCAGTAATGTCTTCGGGAGCGATCTTTTCAAAACCATGGGCAAATAGAGGGACTACCACGGGTGCCCGCGTCGCCTCGAGTATAAGACGAGAAACCCCCCATTTGAAGTACCGCATAGAATTGTTATTGGGGGGTTCTAGTTGAAGTACGAATCCTTCGGGGAAGACATGAAACCACGAGGTTTCCTTGCGCACGAAAGGAAGCAGAGGCATCAACAACTGGGTCAGCTCGGCATTAGGTTTCAATTGAGGAGCTATTATGGCATCATTGAGTTGTTGTACCTCCACAGCGGCTTTGTAAGCAGGAAGCTGTTGTTTTGGAGCTAATGAGTCATCAGGACTGACGATACGGACACCAGCATCGACGCTATCTTGGAACGGACCGACGCCAAACCGCTTGATTCCAAGAATTTTGCCTAGGTTGAAAAACCAACCTTGCCAGGTGGTGCCAAAGCACACATTATCGGCAGCAAACCCCCAGCGAATATTATCGATATTCTTATAGTATCGGAAAGGTAACATGGCGACATACGACGGGTCATCACACACCAGCATGTGATTCATCACCGTAATAATCAGACGGTTCTCTTCCCGGGCTTTGGCGAACGCCAGGTCCAACTTTTCAATCCCATGAACTTGTGGTTTGTAAAGAATGTTGAGAAGCACCTTCGTGTTAAGCGTCATAAAGAGGCACGTGGCATGGGAGGCATAGTTCCACCACAGTGCTGTTCGGGGGTATTCACTGAGGTATTCGTCCCCCCGGTTGAGCACGGCTGGAAAGCTCATCGTTTACAACGGCGATGGCGGTAATGCTATCGAGATCGGAACGACAAGCGATGCGTCGTTTCTTTTTGTGCGTGCGACCAACGACGATGTTGGCAACGGTCATGACGCCCGGATAAAATGGCTACATGATTTAATGATGGAACTACTGGGTTGAGATGTGATGGGAATTTTCTTTTTTTGCATTTGAGGTAGCAAACACGGGATATCTTCTCGTCATCCTTCATCCTTTCTACAAAGTTTGAACCACGTGGGGCGAAATTCAAGACTAAGTCTAGACATTAACGATGATGTTAAAAACCCTAATTTCATTACAATCACGAATTTTCTGCTCAATGCCATTTTTTTTTAAACCTTTAGAGCTTGCACGGCTTAAAGGTAACTCTCCCTTCAACTTGACCGTGGTGCAATTTATCCAAATACTGGGGAAGTTCAGCAAATGGTACAGCAGTGTGAATTGGCTTAATCAACCCCTTGGAGATCCATCTCATGACTTCAATCTGCTCGTATGATGTACCCCCAAAGGAGTAGATCACCTGAACTTCACGCCGAGCCAAATTGTAGTTCTGTAACATCAACTTTGACCGACCTAACCCGACGGTCATATACTTGCCCAAGTGTTTCACATACTTTTGACAAATGTCCAGAGTATGCTGGTTGCCAACGAAGTCAAATACAATATCGAACAGCTCCCGTGGATGAGGACACTTAGACATGTCGTGGTAGTACTCATCTGCGCCATATTCAAGGGCAATTGGTCGTAAACTTTCTTTGATATCTGCGGCAACGATGTATGGGTGGTACACTTTCAAGATTTGAAGACCATTTAACCCTAAACCTCCCAATCCCACGATAAGGACTTTCGTTGTAGGTGTTAAGTCATTTTTGACCTTTTGAATGGCATGGAAGGGAGTTAACGTGGAGTCTGAGGCCACGGCGGCTGTCTCAAAGCTTACGTCCTCCGGGATGGGGAGTAAGGTTCGTAAGTTCTTGATCAACAAGTACTCTTCAAAACCACCGTCAGTGTTGAGTCCGTAAGCTTCAACTCCCAGAGTACAGGCATTGTCGAATCCTCGACGACAATTGTCGCATGATCCACAGGCAGCTCCAATTTGTAAGGCGAAACGAGCTCCCTTGACGATGGTGGGGTGGTTTTCCAAACCTGAACCCAATGCAGCGATTGTACCGGCAATTTCATGTCCTAACACGTACTTATCCGGTGAGGTAACCCCCTTACGCTCCATTGGACCCACTTGGAGTAAGTGACAATCCGATTGACACAAACCGGCGGCTTCCACCTTGAGAAGGACTTGGTTGGCACCCGGGGTAGGCACGGGGTAATCCGTCCATCTCTGAATCCCCTCTTTTCCTTTGATCCAGCCGTAGGCAGTTTGTACTTTGGGAATTGACATATTTTGGGGCGTTTTGCCTGGGGCAGTCGAACTATTTAAGGGAGAAAATGCGGGGCGGCATAGACCAAATGTGGGGTAATAAATGTTGCCGACTGTGGGTAGGTGAAGAGTATAATTGGCACATTGCTAGTTCTATGAGCTCATATAGTTAATAATTAAAATGGCAGATTAAGTAGTTTGAGGGGAAACATTTTGTGTCTTACGCTTCGCTACGGCTCATCACGTCTTTTGTGATGCCTTAAGTTCGAAATAAAATCGATCGTGCCGATGCCGATGTGCCACGCGCTCGTAACGCAAACACGTCAAATGCACGGTAAACCGAGGCCCAAGTTAAATTATGAATTAAAGCTATATAACGGCGACATTTTCGATGCAAATTCCTTGCAAAAACACTCTCCCTTCGGCGGATGTTGTAACCAATGCCGGCAATTCTTCCCCACTGATCCAAACCACCGTTCCCGGGGGTACTTCGATGCCATTGATCTTTAAAACTCGCATCAACAGGGGATTTTGAGGGGACGTAGACGACAGAGTAGACGTGTGTTCAGTAATGTACTCAATGCTGATGTCGTTGTTGTACACGTCTACCATGCCCGGCGCCAAATGCTCAAATTGCACCTTAAGATTAGTGAAGTACGGCACCCAAAAGTCTCCACTGATCATCTCACCGCTATCCCCGTTGATGCGACTGATTTCCTGGTGTGACGTTTGCGAAATATCACCCAAGAACACGTCTATCACCATCAGGGTGGGTCGACGATTGCTTTGGGGAAGCGTGCCAATCAGATAGGTTGAGAAAAATGCAGGGTCGATCTCAAGTTGTTGTCCAGAAATATGTTGCGGTTTTGTCCACGAGTATTTGAAATCCATCTGAGCACTGAATAAATTGGGATCACGATAATAATTAGATCTAAGCCCTTTGATGATCTCAGGTCGCTCGCACATTGACATGTCATACCCATGCATTCTGGAAACTCCCTCTATGATATCAGCGCCGATGGAAGATCCTGTTTGATTTCCATTGGCCGGCGTCGTCTTGCTGTTGATGGAACGAGGAACCCAAATGGGATGCGCTTCAGTGGAAAACACCCAGTTCTTTGATGCCATAATTGGTTGGTGCAAAAAGATTTCATCATTGACATCAAACAAAAGGTACAAATACTTAAGAGTCTCGCCAAGCACAAACGTTTCCATACGGTCTTGGTGTTTGCCGGTTCGCACATCTTGATATCCAGAAAACCCACATGGAGCGATGAATCGAGTCTTGAAAGCTTCAAGAACCTGTTCACCAATGTGGAGGTACATTGGATCCCTGGTTGCTCGGAATAAATAATATGTCAGCTCAACATATTCGGGTCTTAATGGATACCATTCCAAGTCAACGGCACATTCGCCTTCATTGACAGCGTAACGCCAGCGTTCAGGAATCAGCCCAAAACTGTTCCAAATATTAGTATAGATCCAATGGCTGGATATGGCATGTTTTACTCTTCCCGCAAGGACCTGAAGACCAGGCCAAAACGCTGCAAGTGAATCAATCCATTGACCATTCTGTGTGCCATCGTGGGTGTTGACGTTACGCCATATCATTGTCGACTCCAGGGGACCTCCCCCCATTATCAGATGTGTGATGAGTGCACGATATGACGTGTCGAAAACTTCCCAAAACCGTGAATCTCGAAGTACTATGGCACCTTTTACAGCATACTCATAAAACAGATCAATCAGGGCCCCAATGCCAGTGATCAGATCAACCCATTTGTTGGAAATAGGATCCAACAGCATGGGAAGAAGTTCAAGTGATGTGCGCAGCAGCCATAGTTTCCAAAACAGCTGTTGGGTATATGTCTCAAACTGATCATCACCAGTAAGACGTGATAGTAACGTCATCTCGAGAACAGGGGTGGTTACTCCCAGTGTACAACCTTCATGTTGTAACCGCTTAGGGACGCCTTTGGCCCCTTTTTTGAGATGGATTCGAGGGACAGGGATCTGGGTGGTAGTTTTGAATGCTGTTATGAGCTTTTTTCCCAAGGCATATGCCATATCTAGGAGGAATCCGTCGTATTCGTTGGCAATGCGGTGCCATGGCTCACGCTCGGTAGACATGGAAGCTGACAGACTCAATACGTCCGTAAGTAATAGATGAGCACTTAATAATCCTCCAAGCAGTCGGATCGAGAACTCAAATACCTGAACGATTTGATTTTGTTCGAAAAGATCGTGTTGGTGGTCCTTTAGGTATTTGAGCATGTGCTCTAGATCTGTCCATCGTTCAAAGATGATCAACAGGTCTAGGTTATCAAGGACCATCAGCAGGGCATTTCCAAGAGCATCATTGCGGATGACATCGTTGCGGTCGGTGCTAGGCCCATAGGGCTTACACGTAAGTGGAGTCACCTCGTCGTAAGGGAAGCCGTGATCGAGGTATGATTGCCAACCATGGTCAAATAGGGCTCTTGTCTCATTCTGGAGGTATCTGAGATGATTTCCAGTGAACAGGGAAGCGTTGACGATGCCAACCAACGCTACACCTGCAAACACTGAAAGTCGCATAAAGGATGTGTGCTCGTGAATGGGGAGTATAGGCTAATATATAATGGATATGGCAAACTTCACAACATCACAAGCAATCTCGATGTTAGATTTTTGTCGTCGTTAACAACCGTGCAATACACAACCCGGATTGCTAGTGGAGTCTGTCTTATGGTGTCTAAGTGTATCACACGATCATAAAGTGCTTTTCTTACGGCAATCTTGCTTAGTGGTGATTGGGTGGAAATTAAGGAGACTCACTTTGTCGTTCATAGGTGATGCTATCCTTGAAGCATATTTGTTGGGAAGACGGTCCCGGGCCGGTGACGTCTTGAGTCGGTTCTTGACTCGTGTCACGAAACTCGTTGTCCGAGGAGTGTTCGGACTGGTTATCAATTGCTTTGTCAGCAGCTTTCTCAGGCATAAGACGCGTTAACAGTTATTCGCTTTTCTACACAATACTTTCGACTATAACCAAGGCTCTCAGAACGGTAAAGGAAAGCCAGTTACGTTGTCGAATTGATTGAATGTAGATGTATTGAATGATGATATATAAACGAGAAAATTTTTCCTTAAGTATCCGCGCCAGCCAATGGCGTGGCTACAGGAATTCCGTGCCGGACGCTTCTCACTAAGCCTCCGGACACACACCGAAACAGGCGGAATCACGTAGAACAAAACACAAGATGGTGATTCACGCCAGTGGATCTCCAACAATATTGATGCTAACTGCCTACACGGTGTAGTTTTTCATCATGGGTGATCTTCCCAACCAATTTTCCACCATACGCACTGATCGAAGCTGAGCAGTCGCGTTGTTATCGACATGGACAATAGCTCGCCCCCGCTGGCTCTCAAACTCGAGGAGACCACTATGGAGCCAATCGCTCCCGAAAGCTCCATTGTTGCTCCTGCCACTGAATCTTCCCAAGCAACGCCAGCAGCTGAGGATACCGAAGACGGGGCAACGGCCGAGCCCGAAGCCAAACGTCCGAAGAAGGCGACAACCAAACGAAGCCTGGCCGAGACAGCTCGCAAGCGCAAAGAAGATAAAGCCAATGCTGCTGCTACTTTGGCTCAACTTAGCCGCGACACTGGTATTGCCAGGGCAGAGGATGAGAATGGCTTTGCCTTGACTCTGGTGCGGTCAACGCCTCTTATCAACCAGAAGAATTACTTTACCGATTACCTCAAGAAGGATGAACAAGTTGGATTCATTCGGACGTGGAGGAAAGAACGAGATTTTGTTACCAAGGTGAAGAAAGGCCAAGTTGATGAGCAGACACTTGAGGATGCCATCAATGGGAACAGTGACATTTGCAATTTTGAATACTTTGATGTCAACGAAGTTGTAAATGAAATGAACAAAATCAAATCCACCCTGGGTACGCTGGCCGCTGAAGAACCCATCAAGAACGAAGATGATGAAGACGATGATATGGATGATGATGAGGAGGGAGCTGACAAGTCAAAGAACGGTTACGATGTAATTGTGATCCATCCAGGTTCTGGGTATACACGTATTGGGCGTGCTACCGATACCGTTCCCAAGACGGTGCCGACAGTAATTGCCGTACCCACAACAGACGCTCCCCATCAGGATGGTGAACCTCAACCTCATCGTGATGCTTTTGGCGATTCAGTGACCTTCGGCGAGGAGTTTGATTCCATTAAGGGGGTAATCAATAGGGACTTCAAGGCGCGGATGAAGTATTACAAGCGCAGAATCCTTCCAAACTCTCATGAAACTGCGTGTAATTTCAACCGCAAACAATCGTATGAGGAGATTCCCGACCATAATGATCCGGATAAGGTGGAATGGATCGATTTGAATGATGACAAGTACAAGAATCGCAAATTTTTCGTGGGTGATGATGCGCTTAAGCTTCCCATAGACTCCAAGATGCCCCTGGGCGGTTACCCCCAATGGAAATTGAGATTCCCCATTGTTGAAGGTCGCTTTAATGAAAACCTGCCCGACTATAATCTGCCTCAGGAAATCATGGGCGACTTAACTAACATCATTCTTCATTCTTTGAGTGAACTAGAAGTTTTGAACATCGAAAAGCTTAAGTGCATTCTCATAATTCCCGACTTATACGACAAGACTTATGTCGAAACGTGGATACTGATATTATTGAAATTGGTGGGATTTCTGCGAGTTGGTGTCATTCAGGAGCTGGTAGCGGCAACATTTGGGGCAGGGGCGACGCTGGCGTGTGTTGTCGATGTTGGTGCCCAAACTACCCTGATTGCTTGTGTTGAGGAAGGGATGATTGTTAATGATCTGCGAGTTCGCCTCAACTATGGCGGTGATCAAGTCACGGAACTATTTGTCAAGTTTTTGCTTGAAGGGAACTTTCCTTATAGCGACATCAACTTGAGACGTAATAATGATGATTGGCAACTTGCCCGACAACTCAAGGAGCTGTATTGTACATTTCAAGATGCCGATATTGCCGTCCAACTCTACAACTTTTACAAGCGGAAGCCCTACGAAACTACGAAGAAATACGACTTTAAAGTCTTTGATTCGGTGATGATGGCGCCTTTGGGGTTATACTTCCCCAAGATATTTCAGGCTAACCCTACACTGATCCCAGAACTAGCGCTGACGCCTGATCGGGAATCTGCTGGGCGACTCTTCCCCGTCCTGGTCGATCAATACAATGATACGTACGATAGTCCGGTTCTGAGAACGCAGCAGCTTTTGGGTGAACGGCCACCGTATTCTGATCTTACCGATGAGCAAACGTTGAGAAAGCTTTGTAATTTCAAGCCTTCCGCGCCTCCGACTGGTCCCGACCCACAACTATCGGCGGTACTGCTTGAAAAGGCTATCATTGAGCTGATTACCAATACGGGGTTGTCTCTCGATATGAGTAAAACCAAAAAGATGTATGACAACTTGCTCATCGTCGGTGGGGGTCTTGCCACGATACCAGGGTTTGATCAAGTTCTTGCTGATCGTATCAGCATATGGAGACCAAAATTTTTGAGCACTGACAACACAGATAAGGTGATTGAATTTGCCCAAAAGGAGCTCAAAAGGGGCGACGATAAGCGTACTGAGCTCATGAATGAGCTCAAACTTGGGCGTAGAACCCTGCCCGAACAAACGTTAGCCGATATTGAGTTGACGCCGGAGGAAATTGCCACCATTGAGGCTCAACTGGAAGTGACGATCGACTTGGATGCAGTAGATGCAATTTGTGAGCAAGGAGAGGCGTTGTCGGTGAGTGTGTTGCCGCCGCCACGGGAGTTTGATCCTCAAATGCTCACGTGGAAGGGAGGAAGCGTGTTTGGTAGACTCAAAGTGGTACAAGAATTATGGATTACAAGAAACGACTGGGAAACGTTGGCTCTGAGATGTTTGTACTACAAGCTGTTATGGCAATATTAAATGTTGGTACATATAACCAATATGTTCTATTTTTCATATAATGATAATGCTAATAAAATGTAATGCAAAAAAAGCAGAGTTAGTAGTTGAGAGGGAATCGAGCACGCGAAGACGGTGCCGGAGTCGATCCCGATGAACGACTTGATGAATTGGCACTATTACCCGATGTCTTTTTGTGCTTCGACAATCCCATAATTTCCAGTTTGTTTTTAACGTCCCGATCGTACTCCCACAACTTCTTCTTCCACCCGCTCAATTGGGTATGCAACTCAAAAAGCTTGAGGAGCTGACGCTTCAGCTCGGCCTTTGACATCGACGCAGGATTTTTGAGTCGATTGTACAACAAGGCATATTCCTTGTACTTATCGCGGAATTTGACCGCAAGTTGATTGTAATAGTCCATACGTTTGGCTCTCAGATCACCAGCGGCAGGACTGGCGGTGGCTGCCCGACGCAGAAGTGGCGTATCATCCTCTTCCGACAGGGGCAGAGTGTCCAGTTCCATCTTGAGCTTCTTGGTTTGTTTATCGTCATCCGACAGTGACAGCAGCGACAGGGAAAACTTGCGCTTTGCTGACAAGGTCTGCAGGGCCAGCGGTTTCAGAACCGATACCGTCGGCGGTTTAGTTGAGGGCGAAGCGGCCTTGGCACTAACTCTAGGTGATACCGTTGCCGCTTTCTTGGTGGTCTTTCTCGTGTGCAATATACCACCACCCAATTGAGCCCGGCGATTCTCATCGTCGGAAGCCATAGCCAGGCTCGGCGACCCCACTGCCAGCGACGCCTGGGGGTCGCAGATCTTGCGACGCAACGGGTGGGTCTCTGAGAACCCCAACCGTGTCAATGCGCGATGAATGTTATGAACGACAAGCTTGCGTTCAAATGACGAGTATCTCAGCCAATCCCAAGGTTGTAACTCCTTGTACGCCTTGTCCTTTAACAAGTAATGGTCGCCAATGAGTTCGGGAAGAGGAGGCTCATCTTCCATCGAGTCAATGTAATCGATATCGTCCAAGTCGCCATCAGAGTCACCAGAGGTCGGTGCAGGCGTCCCCAGCTTATTTTTGCGCAGACGTCGTTGGCGCTCAAGCGTGGGGAAGCGGTCGTTTTGGTTGAACAAGTTATTTCGATCATACTTTTGACAATAGTCGTGCTTGAGCTGCGAAATTTGCGACGCCAGCACCACGGAGCCAAGATTAGTGGCAATGTCGTTGTCGCTAGCCGGACCAAGTGCCAAAAATTGGACAAACTTGAGAGCAATGGCCGAATTCGAGTCGCCTGGGGACACTAAAAACGGATTGATACGGCGTTTTTGTTTGTGAGAGTTTGAGGGCAGCGGCTGCGCCAGCGCCAGTCGAGAAGGTCTCGTGGGAGACACCGAGTTTGCCTCCATCTTGCGCCGCTCCAAATCTTTACGATACTCTTTGATTTTTTTGGCGTCGGTGATTACCGAAAGCTTCGTCGATACCCGGCCATCGTAGCAACCGTGGTTCGAGCCCAGGTTCAGGTACACTTCGACATTAAGAGTCTCCGGAATCTTAATACAGGGGTATTCCGCTTCGGCGACCTTTATCAGCTATGTTGTTAGTAGATGTACACGCGTGCATACAAGTCTCAGTCAGGGTTGTCAGGGCATATTGTCTCGCTCGCGCCCGGGAAAAAAAAATTAAGATCTCGTGCGTCAAGCATGCATAATCGTCGGTACCAAACGGGTAATGCTTGTCAACGGCGGAGAAGACGTTTCTTTTTTTCCCAAGGTGGGGTGAGGCTTACCACGCAACGGACACCGCGAAAACGTGGCGGCGGTGGTCTTTGTGGCTAGACTTTGACCTGGCGGGACCGAAACATTGGCCGGAGCGCAATCTTTCGCCGGGCGAGTGCGTAGATTTCTTTTCCACGGTGCGGCTCACTCGCGTCAGCAAGATTTGCCGAGGGGAAGCGAGTCACACCACAGAATGTCCCTAGATGGTCGTTGGCCGGGTTCATTGCTTAGAAAAAGCGATATCGTCGGTAGTATCGTCGTCGGAAAAAATGGGGTGATACCGGCGACGCACCCACGTCGATGATTGCCAAGTCCTGATCACCGTCTAGCGGGGGGGGCTTGCTGCAAGTAGATCAAGAGCATGTCTCACCCGCCAGACGGCTAAGCTCCACCAAAAACCACCACCAGTCACCTGGGTCGGGGATAACTGCTGCCAGATCGATGGGATCTGGCAATTCGCCCTCAATAGGACGAGATCACCCCGCTGCCAGGGGCGATTTCGCCGCCATTCGCCGACTGGTAGGAGTCGCCAGGACCGGGAACCGTGTCCATTCAACCCGTAGAGGACCGTATTGATGTCGATGGGTGGTTGATCCACCCGGAGGCATACTTACCATGTAGCCGTCCTTGACCACGAGCTTTGGCTTGCCGCCCTGGGCCACACACCGCTTGAACTCGTCGACCAAGTCGTTGTTGAGCCGGACCGTAAGCGCCAGCGCCGTCTGAGGTATTGGCGGTTCCAACCGGGTCACAATCACCATGGTGGGGGGGTGGTGTAAATTTGTTTGGTAAAAATTAAATGTGCGCAGGCGGTGAGGATAAAGGGTTAAGAGGTACATCGGTGCTGGAGTGGGTTGCGAGGTGACAACCACGGCGACTGCATCGGTGTCAGGGAAGCTACGATGGAGATACCAGGCAATCGCCGACGATTAGACGAGTTTCTCATCTGATGCCAGAGGCTAACGACATCGTCACTAGCCCCAGCTAGATGGGGGCGTGCCCGGTGTGGGTCGGCCGATGTCATTAGCGTAAGCATTTATCGGTGGTGCCGAGTATGCATGCGACCCCCGATTGGGAAGAGGGAGGGACGAGGCAGGACGGTCGTGACCAAACCCGAGTTAACACTAAAATTTCATTAGCGGTTGGAGGTGGTATTAGAGGCGGGGAGCCAAAGGTGAAATACTACGGGAGAGAAGAGAGGGGACCGACCCCACTCACCAGCGGACATACTCATGGCGGGCGTCAAGCCACAGTGGAGATGGGGCCAGCTCGTCAGCCTCGATCACGAGGAGCGAGACACACCTCCGTCACCAATAATGTCCGACGACGTTGAGCAAGCATTCACAGGCTACAAACCGGGACAGGGAAGGTACGGAGAGGAGGGGAGATGATAACGAGGAAAACGGGCACAGCAGAACGCTGACCCTATCGCCCGTCTGAGGCCGTAGGTTGCCTTTAAATCCCCCACACGGCCTTGCAGAGGACTATTGCCGCCAGTCGCGTGGGACACCAAATGTAGCCTTCTTATTGCCGGAACCCCGACGTCATCATACTGCGTACAAAGTGCTACCCTAGTTAGAGTTAAGGAGAGAGACGACGGCAACAGCCACCCTGAGTCCAACGAGGGGGAGTAGACGCCACTTTTTTACCACCACCACAACCAAGCCGACCCCCTGTAGTCTGGTGGTGCTATTGTAGAGGTGGCTAGTTCGTCCATAGCCCCGCGGCAGCGTCCTTTGATCTCATCGGGGACGATCTGGCGACTTCTTAGGCTCTGCGGGTGCGGTCTCCGCCCGGACCAACTCGCACTTTTTTGTCGTTGCCAAAAAACCTGTTCATCTTCACAAGCCATCACTATGTTGCGTATGTTACAATCTGGTCTTTCGGTCGTCGCGGGGACGGCCGAACCCGAGTACGGACGGGGGGCGATCCATACCGTCACCGATCTGGTGGTGGACGAGTCGTTGCCGGTGTACCGCGAGACCACCGTGGCCGACTTTGAATGGCAAAAGCCCGCCTACACCAACGTCGAAACCCAGACGTTCTACTTTGTTGACTTGAAGCAAAACATCCAGGGGTTTGCCCAGGTGATCCACTCCAACGTCATGGGGGTCCACACCACCGCCGCATTCACATTCAAGTTCTTCCCCATCGACAAGCCCGAGGAACAAATCTGGACGCAAACCAAGTTGGAAAACTTCCGCGCCGAAGGCGCCAACTTCTACGCCGATAACTTGAGCATCGAGATCTCCGGCGACGACACCTACACCATCAAGAGTCACGTCAACGACGACCTGATCGTCGAACTCGAAGTCAAGCGCATGACGCCGGGGGTGATTTTCGGTAAGGATGGTACCACCTTGTACGGCGACGACAAGGCTAACCCTTGGGGGTCGATGCGCCACTTGTTCTGGCCCCGGTGCTCGGTCAAGGGTACGGTGAAGCTGGCGGCGAAGAAGCAGTCGTGGGACATCGATGGCTACACCATGTTCGTCATGGCCATCCAGGGGATGAAGCCCCACCACGCCGCCAAGTCGTGGAACTTCTTGAACTTCCAATCGGACAACTTTGCCGCCGTGCAAATGGAATTTACCACGCCGCGGTCCTACGCTAACACCAAGGTCAACATCGGCTTGATCACCGATAACGAAAAGATCATCACCGCCACCATCAACAACGAAGTGGTGCACAAGGACCCCGTGGTCGACGAAGTGGGCTGGCCCGTGCCCAAGGAAATCGAATTCAAGTACTTGAAGGACAAGAAGGACGAAACCCCCTCGGCTGACGACGAGGTTATCGCCACTTGCGGAGGTAAGTTGAACTCGTTGGTTGAACGTGTCGACGTCATGGCGGAAATCCCCCAGTTTGTCAAGAACATCGTCCTGGGGGTGGCGGGGGCGAAGCCTTACATTTACCAATTTTGCAACGAGTTTGAAATCGATGTCGATGGCAAACAAGAAAAGGGCATTTCTTTCAATGAAGTGACCTTCATTTCGGAATAGTGCCGAGTTTTATGTGTTTATGTCAATCACTGTATCGTATAATTAATAATCGTCATGTTCCCAATGTGCAAGGACATGTATGTAGTTTTTGTCTTTATATTATTATTATTATGCTTACGACGGTAGAAAAGACTCGAACCTGTATTGTGTCCAATTGTGCGAATAATTGTAAACTTTTCCTCCAACCAGAAAAGTCAACCGAAACGTCTTTGAAGTATGGAGATTGTGGCTGAGCCCTGTTAACCAATGAAATAAAATATAAATAATAACACGATAATCATCCATACATTTTAGAATCTCGTTTCTCGTAATTGCCCACCGTTTATCTTTTTCCCCACTACCCATTGGCAATAACCGAAATGCCCCTATACGTCTAATCTCGCTGCATCGTACTCGGCTGGTTCGCTTCCCCTCTTATCGAAATCGCTTTAGTCGCGCGATCCGGTCTGCCATCCTCGACCGAACCGACCTCGACCGTCCAAAGTCTTCCCGCCACCTTGATTGCTAACCGTCCGCAAACATGGCACCGCAGATGAAAGGGCTTACCCAGTTCATTGCCGATCTCCGCAATGCCAAAGACACCGAAGAGGAGCAGCGACGGATAAACTTGGAGATCAACAATATTCACTCAAAGTTCCTGGGGAAGGTCAATCTGTATGATCGCAAGAAGTATCTTTGCAAGTTGATGTATATTTACTTGTTGGGGTATACTGACCAGGTGGACGTTGGTATCCGTGAGCTGTTCCAGCTATTGCTGCTGGCTAACTACTCGGAGAAGCAGTTGGGATATCTTGCCGTCCAGGTGTTACAACCGTATCGTCAAGGTCGAGTAAAGGACTATTTGGCCACCCAAATCGAGCAAATGCATCTGATCTTGCTTCGGGACCTCAAGCTGGATCTGGAACCAATCAACTGCTTGGCCATCAACCACATTGCTCTGCATTACAGCGTCAACGACGGTACGATTATCGGCCCCAACGACGACACTGCTCCCCTCTGGCAGGAGTTAGTCGACATTATCTACCTGTATTGTACCCTGCCCATATCTACCCCCATCATCAAATCAAAAGCGGCCCTTGCCCTCAACTCATTATTGAAAGTGATTCCCGGAGTGCAAAGTAGTTGGATTCCTCGGTTACTTACATTATTGGACAACCCCGACATCAACGTGATGACGTCGTCCATTCCCCTTGTCGAAATGCTCATCACCCACGAACCGCGCTACATTCGCCTGATTCTCCCCCTGATTTCCCGCCGGTTATACGCCATTATTGTCGAACAAAAATGCCCTGAAGACTTCTTCTACTATAGTACCCCTGCGCCATGGTTGGTGATCAAGTTGCTTCAGTTGCTAGAGCGCTTGTTTGCGTCACAAAAAGCTGATGGTACCCCCATGTTGTCTATCGTTGACTTTGACCACACAGTACTTGGCGAGTTACGTGCCATTGTGGCTCAACTGATCCAAAATGCCGGACAACCAGCACGAGGACTTCCCAATCGGAACTCCCAACTGGCCATTTTGTTTCAACTGGTGCTGTTGGCAGTGTTTCTTGACGCTCTGCCCGACGCCATCGACGGAGCGGTGGCGGCCTTATTGGGACTCATAGATAGTCCCGACACAAACACCAAATACTTGGCCATAGATGCTCTTATCAAGTTGACGCGAAGACTGGTGGGGTTGGAGTCACGGTTTGACTCCCGAATGCCACAAATCTTTCAGCTCCTTTACGATAAAGACGTCCTGGTGCGGCGGAAAGCGCTTGACCTTATTTGTACCGTTTGCCACGCCGAAACGGCGCCAAATATCGTTGGCAAGTTGCTTGATTATTTTCCTTACGGTGATTTTACCATCAAACAAGAATTGGCTCTTAAGATTGCCGTGGTTGCGGAAACCTTCGCCACTGATACTACGTGGTACGTCTCGACGATGTTACGTCTTCTCCTGATCGGTGGCGGCTACAATGCTAATGGCAATCTGTTTATCAGTCACGAAGTATGGGAGCGAATCGTTCAAATTGTTGTTAACAACGAAGAGCTTCAGCCAAAGACTACCAAGCTCGTAGTGTCGCTTCTCAAGAACCCGGTCACTCGCACCAATAACGATCCCAAAAAAGCGCCGCCACCCCCTACTGGTACCCCAGAGAGCTTAGTTAAAGTAGCAGCGGTGGTGCTTGGTGAATTTTGCAACACGGTGGATCCCGAGCAGCTGTTTCGAGTGTTGTACGATCATTACTTCAAGGTCAGCCTCATCACACGGGCCATGCTTCTTACGACATTTCTAAAGTATTTGGTAAAGTTTCCCGACGCCGACTTTATTGCCGATATCGTCGACTTATTTGAGGTGGAGACAATGTCGTTGGACTTGGAAATCCAAACACGAGCACATGAATACCTTGTGCTTGCGACACACCCTCTGCAGGACTTTAAACGCCACGTTATCCGGCCACTTCCCGTGTTTGTCCAAGAAGAAAGTCCATTGTATAAACGTCTTGGCTTGGACGCCCGTCGACCTGGGGCACGTGCAAATGCCGTGGCAGCTGCCGCCGCCCGCGGTGCCGTCGAAGCTCCAAACAATGTCGTCAACTCAGGCTTGACGCCGGGATGGCAAGCAGGTTACAGTCGTATGCTTCATTACGATGCTGGTATATTCTTTGAGAATCAACTTGTCAAGATTCTTTACCGTATCATCAAAGATCATCATCAAATCACCTATAAGTTTTCTGTGATCAACAATGCGGGCAAGCTGGCTAACACCGTCATCAATGGGTTCACGTTGCTTCTGATAGACCCCCAATGCGATAATGTCAACCCGCTGTACGTGATCACCACCACCGAGCTGCCCGATGCCACGATTTCCACAAAGACCCTGATGGAACACGTTGTCAAGATACGCCACATCGTCGAGAATAACCAGCTGCCACGAATAACCATTACTTTCACCTGTGGGGGTTCATTCAATCAACTCAACCTCAAAATCCCGGTGACATTGTTGAGACTGTTGAGTCTGGCAGGGATGCACATCTCTCTCGACGAATTCAACATCAGGTGGTCCCAAATCGGAAGCCAACTTGGACCCGACGCCGGAGAGCGCATCACCGAGGCAACCATTCCTCATCGGTGCAACCTGTCTAATATTGTGCGGCTCTTGACCCGACTCGGTTTTGCCGTAGTCCAGGGACTGCCCGACGACACCTTGCCAATTGAAGTCTACGGCGCCGGCATTCTCAATACCCTGCTGTCGAACTACGGTCTATTGTGTAAGCTTACTCTGATGGGAGACGATGGCAAGACGTTTAGAATCGCCGTTCGTTGTACCGGCGGGGGTATTGCCGAAATCATCGCCGATAGTTTACGTGAAGTGTTGATGGCGCAGTAATAGGATAATGCACGTATTTACGGATAAACACGTTTGCCGATATTGCCAACAGTGCATCATTAGATCTGTCAACTTTCCCAATATAGAGCGGAAGACCGAATCTGAGACTTCCGATTATCGCGCGGAGTCGGTGAATGAGAATTTTCCGGCGCCCGCGAATCTCTGTGATACTTGGTCAAGCAAGGGGCGTGGGTACGACGCGCGGCGTGAGAGGACAAACGGCGCCGGGTGGGGCGGACAGATTGTCATCCCGCAATCCGGGACCGTGAACAACCGACACCCACGGCCTATGGGCATCATTTACGAGCGTAGACGACCACATGTGACCATACTCAATAGGGTTGCTGCTAAAGTGGTCACATGTCGCTTGTTTCATCTATTGTTTGCACGTGTTTAACGTAGCCTAATCTCAATCTTGCTCGCAGGCGAAATTTCAGTATACGATCTGAAGAGGTGTGTCACGAAAATATAGAGAAAAATTCACAAGTCAACGCGCATTCGTTTCTCCACGTCGTTTACGTCGTTTAGCAAAGGTGTAGTTTTATACAACCATTCAAAAGTATAGGTTCCTCACCACATCAACCCGTACTAAGTACAGAGCTTCACGAGAAATTACGAGTCATCATCGTTTCGGCGACGATAACAATGTATCTTGCTTTTAGTAAGCCGAACACAAACTTGTGTATATGCATCGCACCAAATCGGGCAAATCTCCGGGTTTTGGGGTTATACGTCACGTGATAGGGATAGCGCCACATGGTACACGATTCCCCGTATTGGAAGTAGTAAATCGACGTAGAAGGAAGCCTTCGGGGGATATTCAGACGATGTGACTGAATATCTTGAATAGATCACCGGTGGGATGAGTCACATCATCGCACCTCATCGCTAATGCTTGTGAATTATCATTATTGTTGAGGCAGGGTGGCTTCATTCGGAGCGGATGTTGAAAAAAATTCCGTCTTCCGAGAGGCAAACGCGAGGAAAATTTCTGGGACGAAAACAAGCTGACATTAACAAATTGATGAAAAGGAAGAGTTAGGGATGTAGTAGATGCCTTCGGATGGTTATATTTCTGTTTATCACCCCCACATTGCCCCCACTGGGGGTTAAACAATGTTTGAGACCTTCCGTACGGCTTGATTTTGTATAATTCCGATTAATCAGTGCTGACATAAACAGTATTTTTCTTTTCCAGTACATCGCCGTAACCATAAACACATATATACTTGGCCGACGCCGCAGAAAAAGCCATCCATTCTTATGAGTTCCTCCAGTAACCATGACCTTGAAAAAGGTCATCTGGGGTTCACAAATGAGAACGATGTGTCAAACCTGGATGAAAACTCCATTAATGAATACAAGGGGTTTGATGAACACACCAGCAAGGATATCCAGGAGCTTGCCAGAACCTTCACCAACGAGCTGTTGAGCAAGATGGATACCCGGGCCACTTCGATTGGTCTCCGCAAGTACTTGTCTCACATGTCTCAAGTTCCCGGTGTCCTGCCATACAAACAAGAAGAAGTGGAAGAGTCATTGAACCCGGACTCCGACAACTTCGACGCTAAGTTTTGGGTCAAAAACATGCGGAAGTTGATGGACCTGGATCCCGAATTTTACAAGCCTTCCAAGCTTGGGATTGCCTACCGGGACTTGCGTGCTTACGGGGTCGCTGCTGACTCCGACTATCAACCCACCGTCAGCAACGCCCTCTTCAAGTACTCTATGGAAGGGATCCGCATGTTGCAGAAGAAGGATGAACTGCGGTACTTTGACATTTTGAAGTCTATGGATGCTATGATGTGCCCCGGTGAAGTCACTGTCGTCTTGGGGAGACCCGGTGCTGGTTGCTCTACTCTTCTTAAGACGATTGCCGCCCACACCTACGGGTTCCACGTGGCTGAAGAATCCAAGATTTCGTACGATGGCATTTCTCCTAAGGAGATCGAGAAGCACTTCCGCGGTGACGTTATCTATTCGGCCGAAACTGATACCCACTTCCCTCACTTGTCGGTCGGAGACACTCTTGACTTTGCCGCTCGGATGCGGACGCCCCAAAATCGTCCCGAAGGTGTCACTCGTGAAGAGTACGCCAAGCACATGGCGCTGGTGTACATGGCTACCTACGGGTTGTCGCACACTCGCAACACTGTTGTGGGTAACGATTTCGTCCGTGGTGTTTCCGGTGGTGAACGTAAGCGTGTGTCTATCGCCGAAGCCTCTTTGTCTGGTGCTAACTTGCAATGTTGGGATAACGCTACTCGTGGTTTGGACGCTGCCACTGCCCTTGAGTTTATTCGGGCCCTTAAAACGTCTGCCGCCATTTTGGAGCTGACCCCCTTGATTGCCATCTATCAATGTTCGCAAGAAGCTTACGACTTGTTCGACAACGTTGTTGTGTTGTACGAAGGGTACCAAATCTTCTTTGGTAGAGCTGACAAAGCCAAGCAATTCTTCTTGGACCAAGGTTGGGAATGCCCCCAACGTCAAACCACGGCCGACTTTTTGACCTCGTTGACTAACCCTGCCGAACGTGTTCCTCGCCCAGGCTTTGAAAGCAAGGTGCCCAAGACTCCCCAAGAATTCGAAGCTTACTGGCGCAACTCTCCCGAATACAAGCTGTTGATTCTGAAGATTGACGCTCACATGGCGGCTTCGGCTCAAGAGAACAACTCTCAACGCTACCACGAAGCCCACGTTGCTCGTCAATCGAAGCACTTGTCCCCCAAGTCGCCTTATACCGTTTCTTTCTTCATGCAAATTCGGTATCTCGTCAACCGTAACTTTTTGCGGATGAGAGGTGACCCGTCGGTGCCGATTTTTTCTGTTGTTGGTCAAGTGGTCATGTCATTAATTTTGTCCTCGGTGTTTTACAACTTGGATCAGACCACCAACTCCTTTTACCAAAGAGGTGCCGCCATGTTCTTTGCTGTCTTGTATAACGCCTTTGCTTCGTTGTTGGAAATCATGTCTTTGTTTGAGGCGCGTCCCATCGTTGAGAAGCATAAGAAGTATGCCCTTTACCGTCCGTCTGCCGATGCCTTAGCATCAATTCTTTCAGAACTCCCAGTGAAGTTCGTGATGTCTGTTGGTTTCAATTTCGTGTTTTACTTCATGGTTAATTTCCGTCGTAACCCCGGGAGATTCTTCTTCTACTGGTTGTTGTGTTTCTCTTGTACCTTGGTGATGTCGCATTTGTTCCGTCTGATTGGTGCTGTTTGTACTTCGCTTCCTCAAGCCATGACGCCTGCCACCGTGCTTTTGTTAGCAATGGTCATTTTCACTGGTTTCGTTATTCCCTTCCCGTCGATGTTGGGCTGGTCAAAGTGGATTTATTGGATCAATCCTGTTCAGTACGTTTTCGAAGCTCTTATGTGCAACGAATTCCACAAGAGACAATTCAAGTGTGCCGAATGGGTTCCTTCGCCTTTGGTTGACCCCAAGTACGAAAACTTGCGTCCCAATGAAATGGTTTGTGCTGCTGTGGGTTCGGAACCCGGTAAGCAATACGTTGACGGTACCAAGTACTTGGCTGTGGCTTACCGTTACTCCAACGGCCACAAGTGGAGAAACTGGGGTATTACCATTGGGTTCATTGTTTTCTTCTTGTTCGTTTACATCACGTTGACCGAATTCAACAAGGGTGCTATGCAAAAGGGTGAAATCACTTTGTTCTTGAGAGGTCACATTCGCAAGCTTAAGAAGCAAGCCAAGAAGTCTGGCGTTGATTTGGAAACTGGTCAAGAGAAGGCCGCTTTCCGCGACGTTATTGAGGCTGACGCCCACGAAAAGGAAGCTGAAAAGGCTGATGATTTCATGGCAGCGAACCAGGAAGAGCATAAGGATATTTTCCACTGGCGTGATCTTACTTACCAAGTTAAGATCAAGAAGGAAGACCGTGTCATTTTGGATCACGTTGACGGTTGGGTGAAACCCGGTCAATTGACTGCGTTGATGGGGGCCTCTGGTGCTGGTAAGACTACTTTGCTTAACTGTTTGTCGGAAAGAGTTAGTTCGGGTATTGTCACTGATGGTGTGCGCATGGTTAACGGTCATCCCTTGGACAGTTCGTTCCAAAGATCCATTGGTTACGCTCAACAGCAAGATTTGCATTTGCCTTCGGCAACTGTCAGAGAAGCCTTGAGATTCTCGGCTTATCTTCGTCAACCTCGTCATGTTAGCAAGGCTGAAAAGGATGCTTACGTTGAATACGTGATTGATTTATTGGAAATGAGACTTTACGCTGACGCTCTTGTTGGTATCCAGGGTGAAGGGTTGAACGTTGAGCAACGTAAGCGCTTGACTATCGGTGTTGAACTTGCTGCTAAGCCTAAGGTTTTGTTGTTCTTGGATGAACCCACTTCCGGTTTGGACTCTCAAACTGCGTGGTCCATCTGTAAGTTGATGCGGAAGCTTTGCGACCATGGTCAAGCTATTTTGTGTACCATTCACCAGCCTTCGGCTTTACTTATGCAAGAGTTTGACCGGTTGTTGTTTATGCAAAAGGGTGGTAAGACTGTTTACTTCGGTGACCTTGGTGAAAACTGTCAAACTTTGATTGACTACTTCGAACTGCACGGTGCTCACAAGTGTCCCCCCCAGGCTAACCCTGCCGACTGGATGTTGGAAGTTGTCGGTGCTGCTCCTGGTTCCAAGGCTAACCAAGACTACTACCAAGTTTGGTTGAACTCTGAACAGCACAAGGCTGTTCGCGAAGAACTCAACGAGATGGAAACCAAGTTGGGTGCCATCCCCAAGGAAGAAGATCCCGATGCCAACAGAAAGTACGCTGCTCCTCTTTGGAAGCAATACTGCCTTGTGACTTGGAGAACCTTGCTTGCTGACTGGCGTTCGCCTGGGTACATCTACTCCAAGGCGTTCTTGGTGGTGTCTTCGGCTATTTTCAATGGGTTTGCGTTTTTCAAGGCCGACACCTCGATGCAAGGTCTTCAAAACCAAATGTTCTCGGTATTCATGTCGTTTATTCCTTTAAACACCATGGTGCAACAGATGTTGCCGTACTTTGTGCAAAATCGTGAAGTTTACGAAGTGAGAGAAGCGCCTTCGCGGACTTTCTCGTGGTTTGCATTCATGGCTGCTCAAATCTCGTCGGAAATCCCCTTCCAATTTGTTCTTGGTGTTTTGGCTTACTTGTGCTGGTACTATCCCGTGGGCTTATACCGTAACGCCGAACCTACTGATGCCGTGAACGAGCGTGGTACCTTGGTTTGGTTGTTGATGACTACTTTCTACATCTACACCACCACTATGGGTCACTTGTGTATTTCGTTCATCGAAATTGCCGAGAATGCTGCCAACTTGGCGGTGATGTTGTTCACCATGTGTCTTACTTTCTGTGGTGTATTGGCTGGTCCCGACGTGTTGCCTGGTTTCTGGATTTTCATGTACCGGTGCAACCCGTTCACTTACCTTATCCAGGGTATCTTGGCAGGTTCGCTTGCCAACACCAAGGCTGTTTGTACTGCCAGAGAACTTGTTCAGTTTTTCCCTCCTGATGGTCAAACTTGTGGGCAATTCATGGAAGCTTACATCTCGAAGGCTGGTGGTTACCTTACTGACCCCAACGCTACCGGTGAATGTAACTTCTGTCGGATGTCGTCAACTAATGACTTTTTGACGCTGGTGAACATCAACTACGGTGACAGATGGCGGAACTTTGGGTTGGCGTGGTGTTTCGTTGTGTTCAACATGGCGGCTGCCATCTTCTTGTACTGGCTTGCCAGAGTGCCCAAGGGTAACAGAGAGAAGAAGAAGAAGGCTTAATTTTTGATATCATGTTTAATCTAATTTCATCATATGAGTACAAATCATTAATATACAATAGAATTATTAACAATCAAAGCTTTTGGCGGTAAAGTATGGCAAACATTATCAGTAGCATAAATATCAATCGACTAATTCTCATTATCCATCTCAAATGAGACGTCGTTACAACTCACCAACAATAAAGCTATCTTAGTCCTGAGTAACTATTAATTACAACGGTTCCAGAACTAGTACATGTACAGTACTTCTGTTCGTTTGAAACTGAAAAACGGTATAAATGGCCATATTGACATCGATGTCAATTGAATGGAATACAGATACCGACAAAATCAAGCAACAACGGTCCCTTGGCCCAGTTGGTTAAGGCGTGGTGCTAATAACGCCAAGATCAGCGGTTCGATCCCGCTAGGGACCATTAAGTTTTTGTTAGTTTTTTGAACCATCATAACTTTCAGGTCATTTTGGTCAGGTGGAAACAGTAATTTAAGCTTATTGGTATGACTCCTGATTAATTAAAGTCTGCTTCTCGATATTTTTATTGAGATATTCTGCTCAGGAGGTAGGGCGAGATTACTTGAACAAGTGTAAGTCTTTGATAATGACAATTAGCCATTTCTACATGCTCTCGACGACATAGTGTGTTCCTTACCGAAACGCAATTTTTTTCACTGAAGGCATTATTCAAACAACTGGCCTGGGCAAACAGTCTTCCCTGTGCAAAAAGGAAAGGTCTTGTTGTCCACCGTCACTTTCACTGACTTGGCTCCCCAGATCGTTGGAGATCTTTAAAGGGCTTAAAAAATAAAACGGCTTCCGATTGTTGGAGATGTCTACACCACTAAAAAAGTAAAGGTCGGGTCGTCCACCGTCACTTTCACTGACTTGGCTCCCCAGATCGTTGGAGATCTTTAAAGGGCTTAAAAAATAAAACGGCTTCCGATTGTTGGAGATGTCTACACCACTAAAAAAGTAAAGGTCGGGTCGTCCACCGTCACTTTCACTGACTTGGCTCCCCAGATCGTTGGAGATCTTTAAAGGGCTTAAAAAATAAAACGGCTTCCGATTGTTGGAGATGTCTACACCACTAAAAAAGTAAAGGTCGGGTCGTCCACCGTCACTTTCACTGACTTGGCTCCCCAGATCGTTGGAGATCTCTAAAGGGCTTAAAAAATAAAACGGCTTCCAATTGCTGGAATTCTCTGCACCATTGTCTTGTCGTCCACCCTTACTTTCACTGACTTGGCTCCCCAGATCGTTGGAGATCTCTAAAGGGCTAGAAAATAAAACGGCTTCCAATTGCTGGAGATCTCTGCACCATTGTCTTGTCGTCCACCCTTACTTTCACTGACTTGGCTCCCCAGATCGTTGGAGATCTCTAAAGGGCTAAAAAATAAAACGTCTTTCAATCGCTGGAAATCTCTACACCAGAGTCTTGTTGTTGTCCACCCTCGATTTCGTTGAGTTGTCGAAATTTTCCTATTGAAATAATTTTTTTGAATGTACCCACAACCACCAACGTATAGCCCGGATTTTTGCCACGTTATTGTTTTTGTCCGGATTAAAGCCATCCCGATCCGGTGGGAGAGATAACCGAGATGGGCTTCTTGTGTTCCTGAGTCGCATACAGTATCAGGCGAGAAAGTTCAGTGTACAGGCTCCAAATTTGAGGAGCACTAAACAGTCAAGTTAAAAAGAGGCTAGGGTTGTTATTTCTCATCCCCTAGTACCAATCAAGATCAGGTTTCTCTATTTCAAGTAACCAATCTTAATTAATCTCTAAATCATGATAGGTACCATCAATATGTAGACGGCATCTGATGAAGACCCCAAAGGTCACAAAAGCGTGGCTACGTCTCAAATTTTCATGAATATATGCCATTGTATGCTATATTATATCTCCTCATGAAATCTTGATTGGGAGTTATTGGACCCGTTGAGGTTACCGAAAACTGAATGCTGTTGTCTGGGAGGTGTAGTAATAAGGTCGTCATCGTAATCGTTGAAGTCAAAATCATCGTCAGTGGTAGAATCACGGGGATCCTCAAAGAGATACTTGTTGGAATCTCTTGAAGTGCTCTTGGTACTGGGTCCTCTAAACACCAGGTCCAAGTTCAGATTAGCCACCCCGCGATAAACGTAGTCATCATCCTCAGGATAAGGGGGATCACTGTGGCCGGTACCATAGCCAGGTGCAGCAGCAGGTCGATACTGTTTGCTGGCGTCCCGCGAAAACCCAGCGGCTCCGTAGCCGCCGGCAGCAACAGAATCAGTGTAGCCATGTTCTGCATCGGCATCTTCCGGATTACTAAACAACTTTTTGAACCCCTTTTCCTCAAGGGACAGGGAATCGTGGAAATCAGGCAGTTGGTTAGCAACACGGTTGCGACGACGCTTGAACACCATGAAGAGAGCCACACACACACCGATAACCAAGACACCACCAATCAGACCTACCAAACCACCGATAAGTTTGGCGTTGCGCAGTGAAGTGCTGCTGTGCAGATCGTTGGTAGTGGACAGAGGAAGTGACACCACTTGTACCACAGTCGAATCGGGAGAAATTATCGTCAGGGTGTAAGGCTTAGTACCCGTCATACTGGTAGTGGTTGGAGCACTGAGAGGAGTATCAGTAGTCGATGTGGTATCGGTGGCCAGGGTCAGAGAGTCACTGGTCTCGGAGACGTCGGAAGTAGACTCTTGAGATGTTTGAGATGATTCAGACGTCTCCAGGGTGGAAGTCTCAGTGGCACTAGTCGAGTCTTCCGTCGATGAAGGGGTAGCCAGTGACGACTCAGAAGTCGATCGAGTCGATGTAGTCTCACTAGAACTGTAAAGCGAGGACAGGGATGACAGCTGTGACAGCGACGCTTCTGACGAGGAAAACGACAGCGACTCAGATTCCAGGGACAGGATTTCTGATGATGAAGACGTCAGCGACAGTTCAATCACAGCCAGGGACGAATCCGACGCCAGTGACAGGGTCGCTTCTGACAGTGATGTCTCCAGAGACGATTCCTCGGTCAGGGACGGGTCCAAAGAGCTTGTGGTTGGATCTATGACCAGTTCATCGCTTGAACTGGGTTCGAAAGTGGCCAGGGGCGATGGGGTTGATGACGTGAATGGTTCACTAGGGGAAGGAGTATCCTGGGAGGGAGATGGAGTTGAAGGTGTTGTCGCCAGCGGCAGCGGGGTGGACGGTGATTCGTCCAGCGTCGGCGTTTGTGGTGTCAGCGGCCGTGGAGTTTGTGACGACGAGGGAGGGTCCAACAGGGTTGGTGTGGGCAGGTTGGTGAACAGGGGGGTTTCGGGAGTAGATTCCGACATTGTGCTCGGCGGCGTCAGGGGAGTGGTTGGTGAAGGAGTGGATGAAGTGAATGACAGCTCCGTAGGGGTGGAAGTGGGACGGGTGGGGGTAGACGGGCTTGGGGTTGAGGACAGCACTTCGGGAGTCTGCGTATTTGATAACGAAGGTGGAGTAGTTGGCGTGGAGGCAGACAGCGCAGTAGGAGTTCGCGGTGTCGACAGCACGCTAGTGGGAGGGGCCGAGGATTGTAGCGAGTCGCTTGACGGCTCAGCTAGCGATGTTGGAGGAGCGTCGGAACCGGTGACCGAGTCAGACGTCTCAGGCCTTCGACTGGGCGAGGGGAGCGAGGTGGTGGAGCCGGGGTCGCTGCCGGTGGAAGGAGAATCGTTGGTGGTGGGAGAAGGAGTCTCTGGAGTAGATGGAGACTCGGGGGTGGTGGGAGCCGTTTGTGACGACTCGGTGGGGGTTGTTGGGAATAAAGTACCAGTTGATGGTGTGGCAAGGGGAAAGGACTGGTTTGAATCGGGTGATGCTAAATTTGTCGTCATCTTTTTTTTTTATTTGGGTCAATATTGGGGCCTGTGGCTGTGTGCAGGAAACGGCACGGCAGTCGTCAACCCTATGAAATTTGAACGTTGACGGTGAAAAAATCGAGGGGGGCAACTGGGCAACAAGTCCAGGGGTAGGGGACATCGTCTAGGTTTTATGAATGGATGGCTTTAATCCGTGCAGGTGCACCGGTTGCCAGTCGTAGCCGGTTGAAGTCGCTGGAAATCCTAATGGTTTCTTAATTTATCAGTATGGCTAAAGCATGGTGCCTGTGGCGGTGTGTAATTGTACATGAAATTACCATTTAAGGTGAGGACGGTGCAGGCACGACATTGCTCTCGACGGCTAATGCTCAAGAAAACCCCCCCGTTTGGGGGTATAGGCGATAGATTAGCCCCTAAAAACCCCTGTGGAGCCCGTTGGGTTGCCATAATCCCCAAAGGGTCGCCGTTTACTCAATTCCTCCTTGCGACAGCTCATCTCTCCCAGACGCCTGTCGGCAGTAGTACCGCCTTCGATGCTACCACTACAGTCAGCAACGCAAGGGGGGAAAATATTCGATCGCAAAGCCGCAAACCATACTCTCACCGACGCTTGATCCGTTTGATACATAGCGGATCAGTAACCACGCTTATAACATGCAAAGAAGACAGATTGTCACCATGGATCCAAGTAGCGACAACCTGCACCAGCTGGTGAACCGTGCTGTGAGATCTAATGACTTCTTTAAGGCAGATAGGTGTGTCCCTGTTTATGGATACGATGAGATCCCTCGGAAACTGACCTCAGCACATGTGCCCCGCCACATTTCCTCTCGATAGTGCCACGGGTTTAGTTCCTAGCAAAAAAATGGGGTAGATGTCGACGACAACTAAACTTGGTAATTACGTGCATTCGGCCTCACATAAGGGACACCCCCTCGTCATCGTAAGCGCCGAAGCATATGTAGGAGAATTTTTGATGGTGTCGACACCATATTCTAACCTGATAACAACTTTAGTTTGCAAGTTTTCTTGGACAATGATAACCCCGATGCTGTAATACAATGACGTGTTCGACTTACAATCCTTGGTGGTCATTCAACCTGAATATAGCCATCATACGTGGTGACATCGCAACACGACATATTTATTCACCTTTGTGGATCAACTCGTACAGTTGGAATAGCAAACTCCCTCGTCGCTAGTTTCAGGAGCCATGCATAATCACCAGCAATTCCTAAGGTGAGACAAAATGAAATGCCCCATGATTCAAAAGATTACTTACATTAATCATTAATATTAATTTGGGGAACATCTCCCACGATCATAAAAAACCTTGTCATTACCCAACTTTTTTTTTTCTGATTAGCGCTTGGCCATTCGCTTAATCATCCAATCCTTGAAAGCAAACACTGCCATTTCCCAGGCCATCAACAACGTCACCAAACCCAACAGCACGTTCAAGATGAACATGGTCGTCCACCCGTGCCATTCAAAAGCGTAAATGATGGGATCCGTCAGTTCCATAAAGATTGCCCCACCCAACATGAGGCAGAACGCCAGGACGACCTCGGTGAATGGTCTGGTGGGGGACGTCAACGATGTGTTCTTCGGCAAAAGCATCATCAAAACGTACAGTGTGCCCCGGAAGAAGCACCCGTAAAGGAATAAGTTACCCCACAAAGTGTGAATTTCCGTAGACAACGCCAGCGCCTGAGCATGCTTCAGCATAAGGACCCCCGTCCAGAAAATGGTGAGGACAGGGAACGGGTTCGGCGAATACCCGGGCAGGGCTTTAACCGCACGTGCGTCCAACTCAGCCACATCGGCGACTTCGGGGTTAGCAATCGCATACGCCCGCGCATCAGTAACGGCACGTTCACGACGCCACTTTGAAAGCTTAGCCTCACAGATGAGACCACCAAAACCGCAGCCAATGTAAATGAACGCAATCAGAGCATGTTGCAAGTCCTTGGAAGTCCAAGCACCACCGGAGCCAGCCAAATGTTCCAAGAAGATGTTAGAGCAGCCATAAATAGAGATCAAAAGCAGCTCAACAAATTCCATGGAGAAAGTACCGGTGGGTTGGCGTTCATCGGCCTTCAGCCCGACGCGCCGGATAAACTTGTGGTTCCACGCCCAACCCTTGTTAGAGAACGCGCCCATGTAACGAGCCAACGTCACAAGACCATACGTGAAGAAGATACCACCTTTGATGAAGTGAGCCAACATGTTAAACACAGCCTTGCCCTTCCCGAATTCACCCAAAACCGCAACAGCGGTGGGGACAAGCACGAGGAAAAAGGCAAAGTTACCCCAGTTGAGGAAATTAAACACAACCAGCGACACAATGTATAATGAATTCAGCACCCGTTGGAACATAGGGAGCTTATAGACCTTAGCAAAAGGATTGCGGCTAGGGCCATTGAACACCTTCATCTGTTGCTCGGTCAATTCGAACAGCAGCAGTCCACTCAGCTCCTCGGGATGTTGCAGCAGTGTCAGTTCACGGTCACTCAAATCACGGAGGGGTTCGCCTTCCTCAATGTCAAAGTACAGATCGACGCGGGCGTACTCGGAGTTGGCACCGGTCAAATATTGGGTGCCAAAGTACACAATTGCCGCAATGTACTGCGTGACGGTAGTGAAGAAGAGTACCCACAACATGGTGCCATATTTGTTACCGGGGTACAAATCGGCCACCAGATTGATGAAGATCAGGTAGTTAAACAACAGCAAAAGAATGGCTGCGGTATGAACGGTTAACGCCGGCATGTACCATGCCAGACCAACGTTTTTGAGCACAAGGGCGATGGGGTAGACGAAAATGAAGGAAAGGAGCCCGAAAAGCACATGAACCCAAAGGGCAGCCCGGTGTTTCAGTGGTGCGTTGAAGTAGGTCTGGGTATCGTACTTTTCCCACCATTGGCGCTCCAATGGGTCCAACTTGGTATCGAGAATGGGGGCGCCATGGGCGTGATGCATCAAATGGGGAGTGGGTTCTGACATATTCATGCCATGGCCATGAGTGGTCGTTGGTGGAGATTGCGCCACAGGTGTTTCTACCACCATGTCCATTTCGTCCTCATCGTGACCTTCATGCCGGGGTTCAAGCGCCGTAGCTACTGCGAGGGATATCGTCGCCAACGATGCAATTGCAAATAACTTCATTGTTTGCAGTGTGCTTCGAAATTGAGCGGAGTTAGGGTAGGTATGGTTGAATTAGTATCGACAAGTTCTGGGGCTGGGGATTTGCCAGTTTATGTAAGGATTGCTCCAGCAAAACCGGGATTGCCTGTGCCTATGCGTCTCCTGCACCGGGACCCATTTAAACCAAAACATCTACTGCGATGGCGGGAAAAAATACCTCGTTGTGAGCTGACTAATAAGTGTAATCATGCCGGGTATTGGTCATGGGCCCAACTCTGTGGCTAGTACTTCAGATCGTAGAGCCGGGAAGGGTGACGTCGCCTTGGCGACGAACGATGGTAGCAAGTTTCCCTAGCCCCATTGTGGCGTGGTTGTCATAGGAATTTGGCTTCGCATGCGACTATTGGCCGATCGGCACCGGAGGTAACCAGAAGTTCCGACACACTCAACGTACAGACCCGCCGTATAGGGCTTTGCTGCGGGATTTGGTCTAGGCATAACCTGGAAAGATGGGAACGTATCGATGCAGCCGGTTGACAGCTTACGCTACCCTACAACGATCTTGACCCACTTATTATGCTTGTCTAACCTCCTATGGGGTCGCCTGGGTCTCCGTGTCGCTGTCGCTATCGCGGTTAAGCCAATTGCTTGGTCATCTCAAAATGAATTCGCCACATTTGCCATGCAGCAATTAACGGCACAAAGGCGCCGATTGTACCCTACAAGGCTATACACATGCTCCGGACGGAATCGGTTGCTCAGGGGAAATAGGAGGCATGTATCCGTGCGGTGGTGGTTTAACCATGAGATCTAGGCGACGCTGAAGCCACTTCCTCGGAGTTCGTCAATAATGACACCACGCACGTCATGATCACATGAACATATTCGGTTCGGCGAGGTTGCGAACGCTAAAGCGCCTAGGCATTTGTGGTCACCATTGGCCACACAAGATCGAGGAAAAAATCGGTGGGGGTTACTGCTGGCTGTAATTCCTTTTTCTAAGTCAAGTAAATTGAGCAATTAAATCCTCAAAGCTGGTACCAACTTGACGCTGACGTTTTTATCCTGAGAACCCATCCGGCAAGTGCGCTCCGCGCAGTCATCCAATCGGCTCAATCGGCTGGGGTCATTATAGGTGCATAATTGTTTACCTTCATCACCTAAACTGGCGATGGCTCGAGATCACAATTCATAATTACACGTAACATATATCTACACCATAGTCAATTAATCACTAGCCGCATCTCAGCCCTACACGGTGGGGAACGTCGTCGGCCTTTGCGAAGTAGCTATCGGTAGCAGCAAGGGCCTAAAAGCAAGCAAAAAGTGCCAAGAGGTGGGGAGGATGCACACAGCCTCGAGGCATTTACTAGCCCATGTCCACCTATTTCGCATAAAACTTTACTACCTTGGGCCATTTTTCTATATAGCAAACTTTAACCTCGCAGCAAATAACGCTGCTTTGCCTGATTACGCTTTTCTAAGTTGCCCTTAAGCGGGCCGTTGATCATATCCGGCGTTACCCCACCGGAAATAAGGGTATTCCACGTATCTAGCTTCTCGAAGCCTCCTTTGTGTGCTTTAAAAGCCTCGATCTTTTTTGTTATGCCTCGTTTATCATTAGCGACAAACGGACCCTGAAGTTCCAGTTTTTGGTCGAGCTTAAGCCCACCAGCGATGATGAATTCCGTCGTGCTGGTTGCCGATCCCAAAACGTGGTCGCCGTCGTCATTAAAAAACACCGTTTCGAACGGGCTCACTGACTTATCATAAACCTTGAGACCATTCCCTCGTAAGACATACAAAAAATAATTAAAATCAGAATTTAGCAGCTGCTGCCATTGAGCTCCCAGCTTGAGAGTGAAGTGGTAGAGTTCAACAGGGGTGTAAGTAAGCTCTTTCACCAACTCCACCCCGTACAGCTTGCCACTGATGACTTTAACTTCAATCAATCCATCGTCACTGACAAAGCATGGAATTTCCCACTCTCGAAGATCTCGATAACGTGGACGACACTCCTTTTGCTTCCGGGGTAGATCTACCCAAAACTGAAGCAATTCTGACGGCTTGCCGTCGCCTGATTGAACTGGCATTTCCAGGTGCACTATGCCTTTGCCGGCGGTCATAAACTGTAAGTCACCCGGATAAAGCACACCTTTCGAACCGGTAAAGTCCTCATGACAGATTGCCCCCAGAAGGCAGTAAGTTATCGTTTCCTGGCCACTATGAGGATGCTCAGGAAAGCCATCAGGACGACTTGATTTGAAATGATCAAACATGAGAAACGGATTGAACCGTTCAACATAATTGTTGCCGATCAGTCGCCTCACTCTAGCACCTGCTCCTTCTGACTGTTCAACTCCAGTCACCACCCGGTGAATGGTTCTTGGTTTGGACATACCAGTAGCCGATACTTCACCAGTATTATTATGCCGCTCATCGGTTTGTGGTTAGTCATGTATTAGTCGGTGCGGCGTGTGTCTATGGTTAGAAATTTTTCCTGTACATTAGTCGATCGTCTACATCAAAGTGAAAAATTGTGGTCCGACTGAAAAATGGACAGATCAAAGCCTTTGCTTTGAAAGGAGCCACTTCATTGGTAACATACTGTAAAGATAGTCTTAGCGTGTTACAGGATATCTTCTGTTATTGACTAAATAAGAAAAAAATGACACCTTTATGTGCCATATGATGTAACAAACTTTAGTACTGTGGTAACACGATATGAAAGCTTGCCATTCTCTTTTTACAATATCAGTCATTAACCTTTCTATTACTATACAGCGGTACACACCTAGAATTGCAAAGCTTGCCCCTTTTGCTTCTTGTCACCACCCAATTCGAAGTGCTTGCATCTCTTCAACGAAAGTTGAGCCTTGGTCTTGCAAACGACACATTCCAATCTCAAGACGACCTTCTTGGTAGTCTTAGCCTTCTTGTGGAAAACGGGCTTGGTTTGACCACCGTAACCGGATTGCTTACGGTCGTAACGTCTCTTACCTTGGGCGAAGAGCGAAGCCTTACCCGCCTTGTATTGAGTAACCTTGTGCTGGGTGTGCTTGCGGCACTCCTTACCCTTGCAGTAAGTCTTTCTAGTCTTGGGAACGTTGACCATTGCGGAGCTTGGTTTTCGTAGGGGGGTCAGAGTTTTTCGCCTGGCGTACGAAGGGCGCGGTGCTAGTCTCGGTGTGTGTATAAACCATATCACGTGTATAGGGTTACAACCCTATAGTCAAACTTAATTGTGGAGGATCACAATGCAAGATGGATACCGGATTTAAGTTGGGAAGCCTAAACGATTGATACCTTGTTCATCGGCTCCTCGTAATTGCAGTCGTTTAACATTGAAAAAAAAAAAAATTGCAAATAGCCACTTCATCTTGTTTGAGTGGCGAAGATTCTAGGAACATAATAAGGAAATTTTGAAAATTATGAACAATAACATGCTACCATTCTACACGTCTCTTCATTAACCATTAAATTTGAGAATAACACGCGCAACGTCATCAGTAACTCCACGCGCACGCCGTTCAGGAAGATTCTCAGTTTTGATGAAATAACAAGTGTGAAATGATTTGGTGATAAACAACATTCGAGAGAAAGCAAAGGGTACTTGCGCCGCCACCAGGGCACGTAAGTTTAAGAAGGAGATTGCTCCTCGGTCTGAGAATAGTTTTGAACTTCTAAAAGCGAGGAGTACAACATTGTAAGCTCAGATAAATCAGAGACCGCCTCGGTCCGTAAATCGTAGATCATTTGTTGGAATGAATGCGACTTGATGACGGCAATTGGAAGTCTGTTCTCGGTCAAAAATTTCATGACGTGCTTGTGGAACTTCATCGCTGAATACGGTGAATTATCAAAGTCGGTTCGAATAACCCGCCGCTGCTCCAACAAGTTGTGGTCCAAGCGCCGTGATTTGCGCTGACCTTCGGGTATCGCCACCCTGCGAGGGTCGTTTCGAGGTCGATTAAACGAATTATTGATCGGCGCCGGTATATCCACTTGACTTTCGTTTATAGAGGGGCTATTCTGTGATGCTGGCACCACCACTGACAGCATTTGCCCTCGGATTGGTGTAGATTCGATAACATTATCAGTGACAATGTCGTCATCCTCCCCACGATCGTTAGGGTAGTTTAATGGTTCCCCCGATGGTGTGTAGGTTACGCCATAACCATCAATTGGAATTGCTCTGGAGTAATTGATACTATTACGTTCCAACTTGTGGGTACGCAAGTGTTCGGTAAGCTTCTTGGGCAGGCCCTTGTCTGAGGGCAATCGGACGATAATTTTGCCACAGAAATCGCAGGCTGCCACGTTGGGATCGGTATAGTCCTGAACAAACCACAGCCAAACCCACAGTCGTTTTTTGGCGCCAAATTTCACACCGGGGCGGTTCTTTCGACGTTTTACTTGTTTGTCACCACCATTATCATTGACTTCATGCCCATCATCAGTTGCTGTTGTTGCTGACGACACCGTGGCATTCGACGTGCCCGATGGTCTCGCTTCATCCGACTTGGCATCACTAATGACTAGGTCTGGGTTTTCGCGGGGCGTTTGTTGTGGTGCCACATCACGAGAACTATCTTCACGATTGTAATATCCTGCGCTCAGTCCGTAAAACAGCATCCTTTCCGAATGTCGAGGGACCGTAAGTGACCTGAAATTTTTGTTTTGGCGCGACCGGCACTGAAAATCGTTTAACACTACACCGAGAGATCTATGACTTAGATTGTACTCAATCGTCGAAATCCATGGGTATCGCTTACGGCTGCAATTCTGTTTTCTAACGTGAAACTCGTCACAACCCAAACAATAGTCTAAGGGGACTCGTGTCTAATTTGGAATGACCGATACTGCATATACATACCCGACTTCGCCGTTGTTGCGAATTTTTGGACTACATTCGGTGGTGTAGCCAGCCCTCCGTCCATTAAACATGTGGATAGCGTGACGTTTAGGTACGTATTTGGCCAATCTATACTTTTTTCTTGGACTTCAATTCCTCAACTACAGGCATGTTCTTCAAATAGTTTCGCTATAGACTATTTTGTAACTGTGAGATTAGTAGTCTCAAACCGGTCAATCCGACTAGCGATCTTTTTCTGGTGAAGTACCAATGTGAAGCCCCTTTCGACAGGGTTTCGAAATTACAGTCGTTAATGCATATTATTCACGCAGAATTATAGCCTCGTTTGTAATGTTGACCAATAATTAGCAAGGCTGGTTTCTGGTCCCAACTAGGACGTGTTGTTTCGGCGGTGATATGCATTATTGTGATATGTCTATTACACCGTTCCAATGTCAACTTTAGCTTTTTTTAGTCCAAGATGGACGATCACTGGACCCTTGCAAAACCTAAAAATTACTGATTGGTAACTTCACAATAACTAAAGTATAGTGGACTACTAATATAGCCTACGCATTATCGTTAGCCTCACTTATGCACGACGCGAAATGCGGTAAGGTTTTTGTACGTCATCATGGTTGCAAAAGACCTGTCGGAAAAAACCCTTGCGAGGCTGGCAAAACGTCTCAGCTAAGATGTTTTGTGGAAACAACTTAAAAAGACAGATGCCGGCCCGGGTGTGTGTTTTTTCAATTTATCCGAGTTTTCATTAATTGATACAGCCCTAGTGATGCAACTCCTCCTCCGTTTCCTCCTTTTATCATCCGCTGTTCAGAGTGCTGTGGTAAAGGTTACACGAACTCGGTTACACACAGCTACCGTCGACCCCACATGGCATACCAATGTCGTGGTTGACTACACAACTGTTACCGAGATCGAATATACCACCACAGTCGTGACGACCGTGTTCGGGGCTCCCACAACCTACGTGGCTGCCACTACCTCAACCATGCCGATTGTGACTCAGCTGACAAAGGCAGCTGCTGATACTGATATTGTCAATAAGGTCGATGACAACCTACTTCTAGCAGCTCCCACTGATGGCCAAAATGCCCACACCATCAGTGAGGTTCTGGAAGTAGTTGCTCTGACACAACCATTGCCAGTTATTACCAGTACCAGCCAGCCTGTCTCATCAGCGGTTGCTAATACTCCCAGTTTGCTGGAGATTCAATCGACCCTGCCTACTCAAACCAGTGGATACGTCATAGACTATACATTGGATGACCTGGTTGGCCCTACGTTCACTTCGGAAGTACCGCTGAGTACTGGCCAATGGTTGATTGAAAGCGTTTCTACTTATACCTCCGATGGATTCTGTGTCGTTAACTACGATTATTACGAATCCGACGAGACTGAGTGGATAACACTGACACGAACGGTATACGTTACACTGACAGCGGCTTGAGCCAATCATCTCTAACGTCTCTGACCTTCATTCTCTCACCCACCTCTTCTGTTCGCCTGATCCTGTGCAAGTATGCCACTAGGGACACTAACATATTAGAATGAGCATGGCTGCTCCGTTATGTTTTGAGACAGAAGTACAACGAATGGCTCAGGATATTACAACAAACTGCTACTGGCCAAATACCCGAGAGAAAATTTATCGATTGTGGAAGTCCGTGATACGAATCACCAGCTTTGAGACTACACATCATGACGCAATACGATTATTCGAAGGTCACACTGACATTTCTTCAATGACCACATCCACTGATTAATTCACTTCCAAAGTTTTGAATGTTTGATATTTCCATTTCCAACAGCTTTTAGTCCTGTTGCTTTTACATGAAATGATGATTTTACTTATATATTATAATAATAACTCAGACACTATCTACTAGAAACTTATCGTACCATACGTTCCTCAAATCATTCTCATTTGATGTAAGCGTAAACCGGTTGGGCTTTTCAAAATCTTCCAGTTTCATCCAACCTTGCTACCATTATTAGCTGCTCTAAGGTGATAGAAAGCATTCCCCGAGTCATAGAATTCGGACAGTTACATGTTAGACTTAGTAGTCACTTGCTTGACATGCTAATTGATCGGTTAGTCCAGTACAAGAGATAACGGGTTACAAGTCGATTTCTGACAAACTTCACACCAAAAAAATCGCCACAAATAGGCTTTTCGGTATCTACCAGTCGTGTAGTCCATAAATCAGAGCAAAAAAAATTTTGTGATTTTTTTTGATGTTTGACATCGACGGCTGGGGTTTGGGGTTTTCTCGGATCATCGCGCCTAACCGTAGATGAATTGACCTCAATTGATTGACGAAAAATGCACCATCAAAAGCAGTAAATGGAAATCTGAAACATCCATTGCATTCATAACGTCTCTATCTTTATGGTAATCAGCTGAAAAGCCTCAATTTCAAGAATTATATGGATCCGATCTCATGGAATCTGACGTTTTTTGAGTCCTCCATTTTGCGATTTATTCAGTCGGGTCAAAGGTTCACAAAAAACAAAGCCGTCTAGCATGAAGCCAGCAGTTTGCTCTATAAAACCCAAGTATCGCTTTTCTGCTTCTATTGGTATTGAGCTCGCTATTGCACACTTTACGTGTTTGTGGTGCGACCAACCCCTAGGCCGAATGGGCCAAAATCGACAAATCAAATTGACAAAAATCCAAATTCCGTCAAATTCCGTCAAACTTTGTCTAAATGAAAAGGCCACCGGCTAAAACATAGTTAGCCATCTCAAAGTCGCTACCGGGTGGCGTAAACCGTAATTTTCCTCGCAATACGTGGGGTCAGTGTAAGTTTTTGGGTTTCGCACCCGAGTCAACATTTCGCCGTGGCAGAGTCAAATATCCTCGCCAACCCATCTTCCAGCTCAACCATCGACAACCATCAAACCCATCAATTTTTTTGAACATTGGCTTATATGATAGCCACTGGTTTGTAGACCATAATGAGCACCTTCAAGTGGCCACATTAGGCGTGGCCATTGCTGTCAAAATTTGCCATTTAGTTCAGGTTGCGCATCCGTGCACCAAGCCGTAAACATATCCACCACAAGCGACTCTGCCGCCGGTGGCATGAGGTTAGCGGTAGCGGGCAGACCGTTCCCGGTGTGGTAATTGTGCCTCTTGCCATTTTATGCTGTGAATGGCTTTCGTGTTATGGTCAAAGTGCCGCTTGACCATGCCAACAATATACAAAGACGTGGTCATTCACTAGTGGTCAAAAATCAACCGAAAACTAATGCAACAAATCAATTCTGTATCACGTAAAAATGGAATGAATCAGATCTGGGTTTACTTACGTTCACTATGTTAGTTCTGATTTTTTGAAATTTCGACTTTTTGTCGTCATTTTAGTTCTCAGTTTTGCATTTTTTCTCCAAAAAGCGAAAACTGCGATTTATTCAGTCTGGACAAGGGTTAACAAAAATGAAAGCCACCGGGCAAGAAGCCAGCAGTGTGATCTACAATAGCTGAGTATCACTTCTATGCATCCATTGGCGTTGAGCTCGTTATTTTGAGGTTTACATTTTTGAGATGCGACGAGTCTTAACAGTGGGACACCCTAAAAAGCTTGACCCGGTTTTCGGCCTCCGGGATTACCCGGGGCCCTTCCGGGATCCTCCGGGCGATGCCACGCGGCCCTACGCAGTACCATCAATACATCTTTAGCTAGTGACAACAGTCATAGGTCGTGGGCAAATTATGGAGATATACGTGTGGTATTAGACCAAGTCGACCTTTCTAGCAAGAAAGATACCCCAGATCTCTGATCCGGAGGACTAACACTACACATGTGACCGAGACCACAACGCTGCTAGAGTCCAAGAGTCTGCCTCGCAATTGGCCTTGACCACAGACCATGCCATGAATCCGTGCTGATTGTCCCGAATTTCCGTACTCATAATGATTGGATACACGTCAGATGTCAATTGTCAGGCACAATGGTGCAAGTAGCGGGACTGTTGATATTGGCAGTCAGGTTTGTTGTGTTGCTATCATGATGCAAGGGACAGAGGTGAATGCTGTCAGTGGATCTTGCGAGGTACCCAATCCAGCCAAGGAGCTGTCGTTGACTTTAAGCTTACGTTCCAGGGCTTCCAGTGACATACCTTGATTTGTATCAGCAACCAAGTCTCACATGTTGATACTGAATCACGAGCAGATGTTCGCTCGTTGCGTTAAAAGAATTGGGGGGTAACGTCACACCACCTACGTGCCCCTTATTGCGAATGTTTAGTCGTCCGATCGATTGCCCGTACCAGCTCTGTAAGCAGGTAAGCAAAACAACGGGCCTGCCATCACCTGAGAGTCGTCGAGTGGATCTGATGGGTCGTCCGCTCGAATGATCACCGTAGGCTGGGAAGCGGACTGGTTTAAGACACTTGATTATTACTAACCATGACATTTATACAATGCGCCCTACAACTGAAGCATATAAGAAATGTACATACGGAATATATACGGGTTTTTTGACCAGGTTTAACAATGGCAATCGTAAATACACTTAGGAGACTGAACTTTCGTTTGGCAATGTTAACATAACTGTATGGTCGTAATGGTAGTTGCTTTGGTTTACCAGTCCGACCTTGTTACCATAATCGACTGCTCTAAGGTGGCAGAAATCATTCCTCGAGTCATAGAACCTGGACAGTTACATGTTGGACTCAGGAGTTACTTGTTTGATATGCCAATTGACTGGCTAGTCCGGTATAAGTCTTAGTAAATGAAAGATCGATTATTAAGAAACTTTACACCAAAAAATTCGCCACAAATAGGCTTTTCGGTATCTACCAGTCGTGTAGTCCATAAATCAGAGCAAAAAAAATTTTGTGATTTTTTTTGATGTTTGACATCGACGGCTGGGGTTTGGGGTTTTCTCGGATCATCGCGCCTAACCGTAGATGAATTGACCTCAATTGATTGACGAAAAATGCACCATCAAAAGCAGTAAATGGAAATCTGAAACATCCATTGCATTCATAACGTCTCTATCTTTATGGTAATCAGCTGAAAAGCCTCAATTTCAAGAATTATATGGATCCGATCTCATGGAATCTGACGTTTTTTGAGTCCTCCATTTTGCGATTTATTCAGTCGGGTCAAAGGTTCACAAAAAACAAAGCCGTCTAGCATGAAGCCAGCAGTTTGCTCTATAAAACCCAAGTATCGCTTTTCTGCTTCTATTGGTATTGAGCTCGCTATTGCACACTTTACGTGTTTGTGGTGCGACCAACCCCTAGGCCGAATGGGCCAAAATCGACAAATCAAATTGACAAAAATCCAAATTCCGTCAAATTCCGTCAAACTTTGTCTAAATGAAAAGGCCACCCGTTTAAACATAGTAAGCCATCTTTGAGTAGCTACCAGGTGGCGTAAACCGTAATTTTCCTTGCAATATGCGGGATCAGTGTAAGACAAGTGTACTGGTTAAACCCATCCAGTGACGGTGGTTGCTTTCATTCGATTCATAAATGTTACAAAAGTAGTAGAAGCCGTAATTGAAAGTGCCAGCGATCCGGTATTGTCTCCCTTCGTGAACTTTCCTTTCTCTTGTTCTTATCGCACATTACAGTCAATGGCTTCCAAGCACCATTTCATATAGGCGGACAACGTGCTCCAGAAACTCGACCGACGTGACCTGATTGAGCTACAGATTAGTGTTAACTATCAAGCGCCCACCTAACTATTACACATTGCTGGGTACTTTCAACCACGCACTTCACAAATACAAAATTGTTACCGATACGCCAGCTCTTCTAGGTTCAAGTATTCCTTACCCTTTTCTTGATGCGCTCTCTTGAGTTACTCCTGATGTAGGAAAGAACGCTCGGTGCCTTTCTACTCAATATTTATCAACGTAACGTATCAGTTTTTTTTGTAATGATTTCAATTTTCAACCTTACAACTTTGAAATATACTAACAAACGAGGCAGCAAGCATATATAGCTCTCGGCATTGAAAAATCACTTAGTATTTAGCAGTTATTTGACGGTAATCGTATCAAAGAGAATGAATTCAAAGGTTATTGCTCATTACATTTAGAAAAAATTGGCAATATTGCAATTGCCCCCAAGTAATCCCCACAACCACTAACAACCTACTAACAAACTACAAGTCAACACAGGCAGATCGTTAGTGGCCGATACAGATGGTTCGGTAGTCACAGTACAGGCAGATCGCCAGTGGCCGACACAACCTATAAGTTGTCACATAGTAGCGCCGTCTCTTGATCAAAAAAAACGCCCTGCACCGCTTCGCGGCACAGTCTGACAAAATCTGTGTTGTATGATTTCAAAAGATTTCTGTCTCTTACTATCTAATTACAGACTATTTATATCACTTGAAAGCTGGCCATCGAGCCACCAGGCCACTTCCCCACTCATACAATGTCTTCGCCGTGATACGACCTGCAAGGCTTATACAATTCATGCAATTCTGACAGTCTCACGCTATCAGGCCCTATTACAAACAAAACTCAGTCCTGTACAACATCACTTTATACGACAATCCGATATATGCCTGGTTAGCTCAATCGGTAGAGCGTGAGACTCTTAATCTCAAGGCTGCGGGTTCGAGCCCCGCATCGGGCTTTTTTGGTTATAGCCTGTTCAACCGACTATTAGAGTTGTACGAATGTCACATAACCTTAGTTTTTTCGAAGTTAGTCCGGTTAACAATACAATTATATTAGGCAGAATGCTGTTCATTAGTAACAACCAATTCAATCGTTTTGCTCTGAGTTGATTCTGACTATTCACCAATTAACTATTCTGTCAGTAAAAGTGGCGGTGGACGACGCGACCTTTCCTTTCTTATCGTGTATCTCCAGCGATTGAAGACGTTTAATTTTTTAGCCCTTTAGAGATCTCCAACGATCTGGGGAGCCAAGTCGGTGAAAGTGACGGTGGACGACAAGACCCTTCCTTTTTCAATGGTTCGAACATCGCTGTCATGCTCAACGAGCGGTTGACGCCGCCGCTGGAAGAGACCCAACAGAAAGTTGCTGGGAGTAAGAAGTAAGCAAACCGTTAATGTCGCCACATTTGTCGGTGGATACCTCATCCCGAGATGTCAGCAAACACCATACAATGTAATGGAGTGTATAGTTCATGTAGCACGGCGCAAGATCCAACCCAATCACCACCATGAAATGGAGTGTATAGCTCATGTGAACCCTATGCCGTCGTGCAATATTCAACCCGATATTCACTCTGAAATGGACTGTATAGTTCATGTGGTACCATATGTAAGATTCAGCCCATTCTTCACGTAGCTCAAACGAACAGTTGGCGCCGCCGCCGGCAGAGACCTACTCTTAACGAGTAAGGAGTACACAAACCGTTCATGTCGCGACACTTGTCAGTTAGACATCCTCCCCCCAAGCTTTTTCCTCATCCCCTGCCTAATCTTCTCAACCAAACGTTCCGCTTACTATTGTGGTTTTCATCTAGACGATTTATTCAGTGTTCTTAAAAACTCGAACTTATAATACGTCCAAGATTTTATCTTTTTGACAAATTCTTGCCAGTGTAGATATCTCACGGAGCAATACTAAGAACGTTGAAAAATTCAAAACTTTGAACGAAGAATCTGTCACATTTGTCATGATCATTTCACATCATTCCAGTTATCTCTTCAAAAAATTGGTTTTTGATTTTGCTGTGTAACCTATATTATTGTTGTCTTCGCATCGCGCACCAGCGCTGATGTGCTTCGTCATAACTACACAAAAAAAAAAAAACAAAAAAGGAAAAAACCCCAACGTTGCTGGTATAGTCCCTTAAATGATTAGCTTCCTAACCACTCAGTAAGCTGCCTTGAAGTCACCACCCCACTATTCATTAATTGTATTAAACAAAAATTCATCATGTTTATATTGTAGTTCTTTCTTTCATACATCTCGTTATTTATGTATGGACGAAGGCGATCCATATTTATATCCTGTTGACATAGTTCGGCAAGATACACCGTCGATTGGCGTACGAAAGTAGCAATTTACAATGTAGTCTGTTTCGTAAGTGAGTTACATTATACTTCAAAATGTTTGCAATAACAAAATCATCTAGGAGAGCTGATATAGATTACTCAGAGTATTGGCAAGTGCTTCATATACATGAATACACTAAAATAGTAGTCTACAAGCTTAAAAATAATATCTTTCCCTGTTTTTTTTAAATGATATTTGTTTCAAATGTCTATATTAATACTTCATGCAAATTCGCCAACAACGGTTCCGTAGTCTAGTTGGTTATGGCGCATCCTTAACACGGATGAGGTCCCCGGATCGAGCCCGGGCGGAATCATTACTTTTTACAACTTGATTGCAAGTGGGTAAAGTTATTTTTTAATAGCTATTCCGTGTCTAGATTTCTCGATCTCGAAAAAAGCTATAGCTTACGTGTATTAAATGCATATATTCTGAAGTTCAGCTCTTGATGCACGTTACGGAGCCCTCCGTCAATCTTTTGATATCAGCCTCCAGCGCCGCCGCTTGAGCTGGGGCAGCCGCGGCACCTTTTCTGTTATGTTGCATATGGGACTGGACCAAATGACCAGCTGCTAAAGCCAGACAAAGAGACAATTCTGCTGCCAACACCGTCAGCGCCACAATCTTAGCAAGTTGTCGAGCATTATCGCCAGGGTTCGTGGGGTGAGGACCTCTGACACCTAACATTTCAAGCATCGCACTTTGGGGCTCAAGAATTGTACCGCCACCAATGGTACCAACCTCAATCGAGGGCATCAGCACGGAGATGTGAAGATCCTCACCGACCTTGCGCATCAACGTGATACAGTTGGAAGATTCAACATTTTGGGCAGGGTCCTGACCACACGCCAAGAACACCGCCGTCACTAAGTTGGCAGCATGGGCATTGAACCCACCAACTGAACCGGCCATAGCCGACCCAACAAGGTTTTTGGAGATATTCAATTCAACAAGGGCATCCACATCAGATTTAAGAACTTTTTGGACCGCTGTGGCAGGGATAATTGCCTCAGCCACAATCAGCTTACCTCTACCCTCAATCCAATTGATTGCTGCGGGTTTTTTATCGGTGCAATAGTTACCCAGCACCGAAATGACTTCCATGTCATCCCAACCGAATTCGGTGGTCATAGCCTTGAGCGAATGCTCAACGCCTTTAGAAATCATGTTCATGCCCATGGCGTCACCAGTAGTAGTACGGAAGCGAATGAATAATAAGTCGCCAGCAATAGCTGTTTTGATGTGTTGCAACCGCGCAAATCTTGATGTTGAGTTGAACGCCTTTTTGATTGATTCTTGCCCTTCATCAGAGTCTAACCAAATCTTAGCAGCGCCAGCCCGTTTCAAGTTGGGGAAACGCACACAAGGACCACGAGTCATACCATCTTGCGTCAAAACAGTCGTAACACCACCACCGGCATTGATAGCCTTGCAACCACGCATGGTCAGCGCGACGAGACAACCCTCGGTGGTTGCCATGGGGATATAGTAAGAGGTATCATCAATAATCAAGGGACCCGCCACACCTACAGGGATGGGCATGAACCCGATTACGTTTTCGCAGCAGGCACCGAACACCCGATCGTAGTCATAGTCGGCGTAGGGCAAAGAATCAGTGTCAAGGATAGGAGCATTAGCAATCAAAGCCATCGCTTTACGACGCACAACCACAGCCCGCAAGTTGTCACCCAATTGCTTTTCAAGCGCGTATAAAGGGAGATGGCCATTCAGCACAAGAGAAGCAATCTCAGAATCAGCAAGGGCACAAAGATTGCCAGCCTTCATAACTGAAATACAATCTTCAAGGGAACGAGAGGACTCAGTGGGAGTCATAGCATTAGCAGAGCTTTGAGTCTTTTTGACGATCGTTGTTGACTTCTTTGCGGGCGTGGGGTTCTTGGGGGTTACGGACGATGACTCCTTGGAGGACGTCAAAGTCCGCTTCATCAACATCAGAGTAGTACGAGCCAGATGACGCAGGGCATTGAGAAGGTAAGCGTTGATGCAAAGAGACAAAATGAATCCAAATAAAAGTGACTTCGAAATGAACAGGTCTTTGATTGCCAGAGACACCCCCGAAATAACGGTCAAAGTGAAATCTTCAATTGCAATCAAAGTGCCACCAGTGGTGTACACCTGTGTAGGCATCACCCGAGCGACGGCACCATGACGGCCAACCTTTATGAGAGAAGCCGCAGCCTCAGTCACATCAGAAGTGACGAAGCGAATCGGCTGAGCATCACGCAGTTGGTATAACCACAGCGAACCAAGATATAAGGCGTGAATTGCAATAAACAGGGCAATCATGGCCACCTTGAAAGAAATAACAGTATTATCGTCGTTGTCAAAAAATGTCAGATCAGGTTGCGATACTGACGATTCGGTCAGCGCCAACTGACGCGCCATCAACGAATCGATCCCTTCTTCTTCTAAGGCTTCCTTCAAATCTTGAGTACGATGAGCACGTCTGATCTCAATCTTGACAGCAAGAATAGCCGCCAAAAATGTATAAACAAGAATGAGATCGAACACTAGAATGAGAGCCGACAATACGCAAAAGTTACGCAAACCTTCGAGATGAGGAGCATAGACAGCTACCGCTCCAAGAGCCCCAATCACAACCAAAGTATCACGGAGAAGCGAAATGGAATGCAGGGCAAAGGCCTTAGACACAATTTGACTCACGGGTGCCGGCGACAGAACCTGACGCATTATGGCCTGAGCAATCAGCAGCTTGTGCTTGAAACCAACAGTAGCCACGAGAAAAGGAATACCTTCGGCAATCAGTACGGGAGGCACTTTACAGTTAAGGACCAGAGACAGCGTGTACAAGGCAAATAAAAACGCAATCATGCCCAGAACAAGCGTCGAAAATGCCACCCAGAAAGTCAGCCCCACCTGCTTCATATCAATGAATACTTTGATGATGGTGTACCACATGGCTAAGTATGCTGCCACCACAAGGGCGACGTCAAATGAATCAGCAGTGGCAATGAGCTCACGAGCCTTGTTAATGGCATGGCGTCCGTATTCCCAATACTTCGAAATCCGGTTGGGATGGCGAGCCGAAACCACAGTGTCACCGACAACAAACAGATTATATTCGGTCTCATTGAATTGATCAGCGGGGACTACCACCACACGTTCAAATGGCAGAATCTCCACCAGCAGCGGCACTTGAGGAACGGGACATTTAACAAAACGGAGGGGTATCACAACATACTGGTCAGCATCGGGGTATTCCGAAGGGTTAACAATCTCTTGCCACGACAGCTTCAGCCCGGCGGGATGGTAGTAATAACTAGCCGATCCAGGCGCCAGGTATTTGGCCGGGATGTAATCTTGTACCACCTGAAGATATGCAACCAGGGCAACAAGCAGGGTGATAACGAGGAAGTGAATGGGTTTGAGAGCAGCCGTACGGGCCACTGCACCCATCGTCCTCTGGATTGGGCTGAGCATTGGTCGAAGGAGAGCCGTGGTTGGAAATTTTTTATACGACGATGCGCGCTGCTGTCGCGTAGGGGGTGGTGGGGACGCGTGGGGAGAGGAACAAGGGGGCATAGCAGGGGTTGCTAGGCGAGGCAAGGAAAAGAAAATATTACTGGATGAAAGTACGGTTTTATACGTGAAACTTCATCTGGTCTGATATTAGTAATACGGGGTATAACCGTGAGCTCTTTTCGCAATGATGTGAAACCTTTCACGAAGCGCGTGGTCCAATTGTCGGCGGAGTAAGGTGTTTCAGCTTTACCACACAATCTCAAGGCACGAGTGGCATCACACAACGACACAAGTCCCGTTCGTGGCAATGTGCCTAGCCTTGCTCGCTGGATCTAATAGGCCTGCCAATCGAAACCATGAAGGGCAATTTTCATTTGAGCCCTGTTTATTATGTCACTATCGTTGGGGATTTCGTCGTACAGATCGTATAGCCGATTTTGGAGATGAGGGTACCCCTCATCTACGACAAAAACACAATGTCGACCCCAAGCCCGACATTTTTGGGTGTGCAATCAAGCTCATTTCTCTTGTCAACTACTAAAATTCACTATACTTTGGTGATACGTGGTATAATCATGGATTTCTCCATTCTTACCACATCATTGATTTGAGCTCAACAATATTTGGTTACAAAAGATTTGATCTCAGAAAACTCGGCTCAAAACCATCGATGACTTTCGTTTCTGCCATCTTATGTCACACTAGAGGAGGAAGGGTAATAATGCAAGTTAATGTAATGAGCAAGTGAAATGCTCATTAGCATGTACGGAAGGGCGCACTTGGGTTGCCGTACTAGCGCAATATACTTGTGCTAGTCCCATGATTTCAAATCAAATCTTAACGACAAAGGTAAGTCACTTTGTACTCGAAAAAATACGTTTCTTCAAGCACACTCACGTATCGTTCTCTATGGCATCAAGCACTCATTGACCCATCGAACTGATTAGACCATTCTCAGCGGTAGTAATCTTATCTTAAGCTATACCAGCTGACTCATTCGCGCACGTCGAAAATCTAGATACAAAGCAGACCCCGCCATGCCATCTCAAGAGATTGGGGCTCCCATTCCTAATGTACCGCATGCTGTCCTGGTTACGTTACCCACATGGGAAGCTACTGTGGGCTATGAAGAAGGCGAAGACTGGGTAGTGTCAAAGATGAACCTGGGGTATCCCCGTTTCTTCATTCATCCAGTGATCCAGCAGTTGGCAGCTGAACTCGAAGCCAAGTATGGCCGTGATGGCGAAAAGGCTATAATCTTTCCTAGCACAAAGGTCGCAAAGCGTTGTCGGGATTTTGTAAAGGAAAAGCTGCCGAGAACACCAACGGTCAGAGTATTACAATTGGCTACCCCAGGTCCTGTGACCGAGGAAGAGAAACTGAAAGTGGTGGCTGCCAACATTGGCGTAGTATTCGTACCTTCTCGTGATTACGCCTTTGCTAAGAACTACTGGCAACATCTGGGTGAAGGTATTTCTTCGAGAATGGCTGAGTACGTTTTACGCGAGCTTTTCAATGATTCTGCTCCTATTCCCTCGGCAAACCACATTCTCAAGCAAGCTTTGCAAGTCAAGCTGATCCAACAAAAACTGCCGCTGCTTCTGTTTGGTTCTCTGCAAAAGGAAGAAATGGAAAAAGAGTATACCGCATTTATCGAGCAAAAGTTTGGCCGTGTCCTCGATCTCAAGTTTGGTGACATGGCAAAAACTGCCCTCAAGCGGAGAATTTGTGGTCGGGTTGAGGAGCTGGGTGAAGCTTCGTTGTTGCCCAAGAACCGCCATCATCTTTCTGAAGAGGATATTTACTTGTACCCCCTGGGAATGGCATCAATTTTTAACGCCCACCAAGCCCTTTTACACGTAACCGAACCTAATAAGCTGGTGTGCTTTGGGTTCCCCTACGTTGACACATTAAACATTTTGAAGAAGTTTGGGCCGGGTGTCCACTTCTTAGGGTTTGGTGATGATGCGTCACTTGACGAACTAGAGAAAAATCTCAAGCTGGGAGAATGGAATATAATGGCTTTATTTTGTGAATGTCCTTCGAACCCTTTACTTAAAACGCCCAACTTGCAAAGGATTCGCAAATTAGCGGACGAATTCAACTTCGCTGTGGTTGTTGATGAAACTGTTGGCAATTTCTTAAATATTCATGTCTTGCCCTTTGCTGACTTGGTGGCATCATCACTTACAAAGGTATTTTCGGGAGACCTGAACGTTATGGCGGGCTCTCTTATCCTCAACCCCGATCTGAAATACTATCTGGCACTTAAAAAATACTTTGATGAAGAGTTCGAAGATCTCTTCTGGGTTGAAGATGCGTTATACCTTGAACGGAACTCGCGAGATTTTGTTCAGCGGGCCCACAAGATTGACTCTACTGCCGAACGTGTGGTTGATCTTTTGGAAAACTCCAAGAGCATTTCCAAGATTTATTATCCAAAGGTCAATGACACCCGCCATTACTACGATCTTATTAAAACGCCCACAGGTGGCTATGGCGGTTTGATGTCATTTCTCTTTCACGATCCCGATCATGCGGTGCGATTCTTCAACGCTGTCAATCTTCATAAGGGCCCTTCCTTAGGGACCAATTTCACATTGGCCTGCCCCTACGCGATCTTGGCTCATTATCAAGAACTCGACGAAATTGCTCAATGGGACGTCGATCGTAACTTAATTCGCATTAGCATCGGGTTGGAGGATCCGGAAGAGTTATTGGCTGTTTTGAAAAAGAGTTTAGATCTTTGCATATAGAAATTGGTTCAAATATATATCAACAGTTCACGAATGACCCCCCAAAGTTGAACGCAACACATCCGTGACGCAATTTTTCCGTGGGCAATTCGCACACCTGCATATAGGTATTCGCCCAGCCACGACAACATTGCCGACTTCAACGCGCGGGACCTATTAGCTGAAAGGTTCGATTGAGACCACACATTTCAACCTCATCTTTGCTAATATGTCCGACTTGTGGTACGTATACTCATTGCACTAAGCAATCCAGTTATGGTTAACAACCTACGGGTACCTATGTGCGGCACCACGTGTTCATTACTGGGAATGATGTCGATGGCAATTGACGATTGCGTTGACTCAAAAATTTTGATTGTCCACAAACAGTTTCTAACATTCTAGTCCCGTTTACGCTCCCTTCTTTGGCTCGATTGGCTGCGTTGCTGCCATCGTTTTCACTTGTTTCGGTGCCTCCTATGGTACTGCTAAGTCCGGTGTGGGTATCTGTGCCACCGCCGTCACTAGACCCGACTTGATTGTCAAGAACGTTGTGCCCGTTATTATGGCTGGTATTATTGCCATTTATGGTTTGGTGGTGTCGGTGTTGATCTCTGGTGACTTGAAGCAAAACTCGTACGCTTTGTTCACCGGCTTCATCCAATTGGGTGCTGGTTTGGCTGTCGGTTTGTCCGGTTTGGCCGCCGGTTTTGCCATTGGTATCGTCGGTGATGCTGGTGTCAGAGGTACTGGTCAACAACCCAGATTGTTCGTGGGTATGATTCTTATCTTGATTTTCGCCGAAGTGTTGGGGTTGTACGGGTTGATTGTGGCCTTGTTGATGAACTCAAAGGCTACTCAAGACGTCAAGTGCTAGATGCTTGACATATATACGACATATCGTCTCAAAAAATATGAATACATACTCATGTTATTATTTAATTATCCTAATGCTTACCGATAAAAACTTCGCCCACCTTTTTCGTAATCTCATTACGAATCAACGCAATAAGCTCGGGCACCAGCTGTGGTATTTGTCGGTTACGCTCTTTTAAAACCACGCGCCAATCGTAGGGAGTTCGATCGTCATCAATGTCAGATACTGCTTCGCTAAACAATGCCACGCCTTCGGCATTTTCATCTTTAGTCACAGAAAGCTCATAGTTGCTTAACAATTCGATGAGAATGATCAAATCCGAGAGCTTGAATCGAGTTCGATCTGCCAAGACAAACGGTAAAAGTTGACACAATAGTAACGGGTAAAATTTCTTTGGCAAATAATTGAACCGTAACAAATGGATAAGGGGCCTCAACCTAACATCTAAAGGTTCCCCTAAATCGTTGGCATGAGCCTGCTCGAGCAGTTGGAAAAATTCATATAATACCGCGTACGGCGAAAGGTTTTGGGCAATAACTGGATGCACTTTGAACGTGACTTGATGCGACACAACGTTATTGATAAGATCATCGTCGACGGGTCGTGACTGTAATACCGCAGAGGCAAAAATCACTTCCCAACAGATGTGGTGGATTTGAGCCAAACCATCATGATCAGGGTCATACAGCGATGGCTCATGGATATCGAACGACCCGCAGAAATTGTTGAGGGCCTCATAGAGCATCCCTTGCTGGAAAGACGACATTCCTCGATCATAGTACAACCGTCTCTTGGTGTCATCCAAATCGAACTTGGCGCACACCGTCACTGCCCATTCCATATCATCATTGGTTTGACATTGATAATGAGGAAGAAACTTGGCCACAGTATCACGGTTAGCCTCATACGCACCGGTGGACAGACACATATCGGGGTTCATCAAAATGCCAATTCCCACGGGAACCAAAGGATGAAGATTGAGGCAATCATAAGCATGGCGAGTCAAAAAGTATTCCGAATAAGTACGACGGCTAAGCGAGGAGCCACTAACATCAATGTTCACTGTGGTGTTGTAATAACTGGAAAACAAATCGCGATATTCCATGAGCTTAGCGACATAAGCGGCGATATCAGGGTTCAAATTGTAAATAGTACTAAGTACCTTTAGGAAATCGCCCAGCAAAATATCAATAAACGCTTGTTGCGCCAACAGAAACTCATCTTGAGTGACATCAACAATTCCGACAGGTTTTTCATGGATGGCCACGTCAAAGTACAGCGAATAAACATCATTATCATCACGAACTTTGTAAAGCAGGAGAGCCAAGTACAAGTCATACCACAGTTGACAGAACTGGGACGTGGTCTTCTCCATTCCTGCCAAGATGCACGAAACATCGTAAATTTGGGTGCACATTATTTTATGTTCGGCGTCCACCTCATGCAAAACGGAACTTACTGCATCACGAAGCCCGAGCAGGGATTGCTTCCAGTCCGCGAAATGTCCTTTTAGGGAAAGGGGTTGATAGTTGGAAATGATCGTGATCATGTCTTCAATTACCTTGAAGAGTTTGGGGGAAGAATGCTCCAACTCCTGAAACCCTGAGTTTTCAAGAACATTAGTCGTCACATCATGAAGGCCACGAATAATTAAAGTGGGAACATACTTTGTCCAAAAATCCTGATGGAGGTAGGGCTTGGGCGAATCAACCATTATCTCCTGGACGAGCTCATCCAGTGGTTGAGGATCGAAGTGATTGATCCATTCGCCGATAAGTCCAGGCTTCGATGCCAACGACAAATAAAAATAGTTTGCGTGAAGGCACTCTAAGATGTACTGAAGACAATCAAGTCGCAACAGTACTGATGAACCTGACGTTTCGTCGACAAGTTGCCTGCAACGCCCAACCAAGTCACCAAACACCAAATCAACCTTCTCTTGTTGTTTTTGACGGTAGGCGTCAATGCCAAATCCCTGTGACACCACACCTATTTGGGATGGGTGGGAATTAGAGTCAAGTGCAGGCATCATGTCCTCTTGACTCAACTTTTCAAGACCCTTGTATGAGTGGTTGATGAAGTTGACAAAGGCAGTGGCGGCATCGCTGTTGGGAGGAATCGACTTGTCATATTTATCTTGATTGAATTCAAAAATAAGCGGATTCTTGCCGGAAAACCACTCTTCGAGACTGGGTTCGTTGGTTCCACTGGGGGCAAAGAAGACGTCATCATCATCAGTTGGACTCTCTGATGCCGTAGTCGAAAATCCCTCAATTCTATCCGAGTCAGACGTCACGGACACGTCGTCGTCGGGAATCTGGAGCATCTCGATATCCTCATATTTGCTCATGGTGTTCAATGCTTTGAGGCGAGATGAAGATGGGTAAACTTCGGGAGTGCATACAAAACGCATTTGGTTTCTAACTGTACACACGAACTGTAACGCTAACTACAATAATATTGGTACGTAAGAAAAACTTGTACTGATTTTTTTTTTTATAAAACTGTGTCAACGTATCTAATTAAACTGTCTAAATTTTATATCGCGAGTTATGTGGTCGTTGCTCTCAAGTTTCTCAATATTTACCACACCGAAGGCATCGGCAGTACTACCGTCAACTTGTTTCCAAGGATTGCGAGTAGTTTGCAAGTTTCTAACATGTTCCCATTCGGTTTCAGTTATCGGAATCAATTTGTAAATCCCCCCATCAACAGTGCCCACTATGGCATTGTTCCCATCATTAACAATACAGTTAATTTGGGCTCCTAAATTCGCCGCAAGTAATTGCGTAAACCCAATACCATCCCATGATATAACGGTGAGATTTCCAAGATCGTCGCCAGCGAACACCTCATACCCATCTTCTTCAGCAATGGCACAAACAGCGGTAGGGAACAGAAGTGGCAACTCTAATGGTACTTGGGACACCTTATGACCGACTTGTTTCACAAATACTCCTTGACGAAGGTCGACTAATACATGGGTCAGACCCACGATAGCGATGTCCACAGAAAATGTTGGTAATCTGTATAAAGAGTCTTCAACGTATCTGAAACGCCCAGCGTCGATTCGTTTTACTTCAAATACCACACTTCCACTTACTACCATCGTCTCGCAATCGATCACCTCTAAGGATTGGAGTGCCAACTCAATATTAGAAAATCCCTCTATGGCACAACTTCTAGGATGCTTGAAATCATTCGCAACATCAAACACCCGAAAAGGCTTTGAAGACTTATTCACGAGGCAGACGATCTCCCCTTCGAGTCCAACCATACTAGGTATTTCCTCATCATCGGCAAAAGTAAACGTATCAAGTAACTTCATTGTGTTCGAGTCATAGAGTTGAAGTTGATAGTTGGCGGTGTATTTGCCTGCTGTTAGTTTTCGTGTCAACGCAAGCACAATCAATTTCTGATTTAGTACAATCAATTTGACTGGAACTGCACCCAAAAAGCTTTTGTGTGCCTGCCATGAAATCGGATAATTGGCGATGGAACAAAAGTACGCCTTTGCCTCGGACAAGACCACTAAAGTTTTGGCTATAGCCTTTAACTTATCAATTTTGGAAAATTGATGGTTAACAGTAGTGTGGACCAACCGGTTGACTGCGGGGTCGTGAACAAATGCCACTATGTTCTTGGAATCATGACCAAATATTACTCCGTCACCGCTGATCAAAGATAATTGCTCGTCTCCACCAAAACCATGATGATAGTCAACCAAGTGGGGTTTCTCATCCTTCGTGTCCATATGGAGTTGATGAAATTCATTCTTTCCGGTTACCACCACTATTTCGAGGCTGTCACCAACCGCTAAGGCAGCCATACTTGTAATTGCTTCACCCTCAAAGGTATACGAGCATAATTCAGTACCCCTATGAATCACTCGAACATTGCCGTCCCAATCAGCAATTATCAACCATCCAGGTTGAGCGAATACTAAACCGGATACTTGCGCTATTTTCAACGACGCCAGAATTGTGGTTCCATCCAAAATAGTCACTTCCTCAGTGGTAGCTACCGCAATCAGGTCTTCGTTGATACAGGCATCAATCCACGGAACTATAGTAGTTGTGGTGGTTTCAGAATTTGTTATCACAGCATGTGAGGTTATGACAGTGTTGTCAGATAAAGCCATTATGGTCTCATCCATCGACACTTTGAGGTTTTGATAATCATCCTTTTGCCACTCGTATAGCTTATTGTTTACCGCAAATCTTGTTGCGTGATTTGCACCAACGACATCCTTAACCTCACTTATTTCCAATAACACAGTTATATCAATGGCTTTTGGACAAACGGCGGTTACATTACCATCAACGAACAGCCCTTGAAGAGCACGTATCTGGTTCGAACGTGCGATGATATCCATTATCGGAGGTGACGGATCTAACCTTTGTATTACCTTCATGTGTGGGCTTTTGGGCACTATTTTGAATAAGGTGCTGCAGCTAAATTTCGAAGCCGCCACGAACCACTCTCCAGTGATATGGTGGATATTCGCTGCTGAGGTAGTAACTCCCAATGGAACAATTTCGATTCGGCGAACATTGACTGTCTTTGAACTGCGATCAGCATCAAAATTCATGATGAACGTGCGCCCATCTTGGGATCCTACCACAACTTTGTGATTTTCAACCACGGTTGCTGTTGAGAACTGAATGTCTTCCAACTGCAATCGACTAAGGGTTTTGGTCACAACATGATCGCTCATATTTACTGTGGTCAGAGTGCTTGTGTCGGTGAGTTCAACCATTGTTCCCTCATTGGCAAAGTAGAAAATGTGCAAGGGCGATAGCACAAGAACACCCCCCTGAGGGGGTGCAACCATTACCTGTGGGGTTTCGTTGAATTCGTCGTACTGCTTGGTCAACACGAGTCCTTGGACATCGTCAACATGACAGATTCTAAGTGAGTACACATAATTTGTATCCCGATACAATACAGCGATATCTTCATTAGCCGTAACGACTAAGTCGATGACGACAATAGCACCAATGCCAAACGTTTCCACTTGTGGTGGCGCTTCTCGTCCACGATTTCGCTTCCGTGGCTTTTTCCAGACAACTGTAAGCAGACCTTGGAATACATGAAGCACTATCCAGTCTTTGGTGGCTGAAATGGCTCTATAGTTATCCACTGGCAACTGCTGCCCCTCGTCGGAGAACTTGGCAATTGCGTTGATGATGAGATCCCCATCAAATAATTCAACGGAATAAACCACGTTATCGGTTCCAAACATGAGTAAGGTCTCATCGTGATGCCCCATACAGGTAATCGTAGTCGGGAAGTCGATTCGTCGTACAAACAGTAGTTGTTTCTTCCGGAATTGGTAAACATCGAGATGGTCATTAACGACAAGGACAAGACAGTTCCATATCCATGCCAGGCCGGTGATCGGGTGAGGCTCAAGCACCGTCGTCACGCCATACATGACGATTTAATGGATTGGTGCCTTCATCTCATAGTTAGTGCGACTGATGGCACCAAACACAAGAATTACGATTGAAATTAGTTTTAACTATTCTCATGATAGTCTGGCAAGGTAACAAATTCGAAAGCTTGATTGAGAATTCAATCAGCTTCATAACGTGGCATACCGATATATTTGAAAATCAAAAGTTTGTTGCCATGATGGCAATCACAGGATCAAAACTTTATTGTTAAGAAAGGTACACCATGAGGATTTAGTAGATGTTATAATCATTTGCCTTCATGTTACGATTGTAGAAGTGGAAGCGGTCATAAGAGCTGATGAAATGATACATTGTACGCTCTAAGTGGAAGCCTCCCCTGGGTTTTTTGTGAATCACGTTCTTATCAGGACGTTATGATGGCTACACAACGATCACTTTTCTTTCAAGGTCTTGTCGTCCACCGTCACTTTCGTCGACTTGGATCTCCAGATCGTTGGAGATCTCTACACCACTAAAAACGGAAGGGTCTTGTCGTCCACCGTCACTTTCATCGACTTGGCTTCCCAGATCGTTGGAGATCTCTAAAGGGCCAAAAAAATAAAACGTCTGCCGATAGTGGGGGATCTTTACACCATTTAAAAAAAAAAACAACGACCAATAACCAGCACTTTCAGCTGTAAAAAAAAAAAAGTCGTCAGGTTCTATCATTTGTTACCTCCTTGTCCAGTCAACGCAGTCAAATTTTTTAGGGAAATAGGAGTCAAACGCAAAAGTCACCATTAAAGGGGTTTTGTACAATGGTCATTTTTTTATATGTTGTAGGCAATCTTGTCAACCGTCGGAAACGCTGCGAAAGACTTTTGAATGTGTACATCCAACACTGCCCCTATTCATGGGCTGCAGAGAATACTGCAGTGCGCTGTGCTTCGCTTATCGGTGACCTGAGACTAGAACAAATTATAGCAATACCAGGCGACGTTATTGCATTGATCCGCAATATGGACCATTATGAGACCAGCAATCGTAGTTGTAATCAAGGTCTGGACACGTTGTCACGTGAAATAATCTACGTTCACCCGTGGCGCTCCTTGAACCGTGTCATACGAGGGGTATCCACTTCGGGACGACGTTTGCGAGAAGTCCTCTGATAGAGGTATATCTGTTCGCTTTTTTCGATGATCAAGAGGACCTCACATGATCATCAACAGTCACTTGTTCAATCACCATCATCAATATATATGGCCAACCCACGGGCCGCGATCGGATATAGGTTTATCGCGGACCCTACACTAGCCGCATAAGGAAGATGCAGGACTAAAATGTACACAAACCTTTAAGGTCTCTTAGCAGCGAGGCAGTGTACCAAATCATTTGAACCCCGCGATGCTTCGACGTCACAGCAGTGTGCCGCTGAAGAAGAGTCGGCCCCCACGATATGTCCCAGCACTGAAACCCAAGTTCTCCCGAGAGGTAGCCGCAGATGTTGGTGAGTTCAATACCCATCGATGTGGGTGTTGCGGAGCTACCCTCCAGTGTCCCGTCAATGAGGTTAAGATACGTTGTGTCGGATGCGGGACCACGACGGTGTTCCAACCAGAACCCAAAGATTCCCTAGGCGAGCCCATGGACGTTGACCATATCCGTGAGCTCGCTCGCCAAGGGATGGCCGTTTACACGAAGGAAACGTTGCACCAAGCATTTGAACCATTACTGGAGTACCTCTACCATGGGTTTTCTCGATTCAACAGTCTCAATCGGTCTTTTCGTAAGAATGCCCGCAGTCGAAACCCCCATTATCTGAGCTCAAATTTGGACTATGGCATGATCGCTAAGGTGTATTTATTGCTTACACGATTGCCAACAAAGCTACCCTTGTACCGGGCATTACTGGGGGCAAGCGACTTACTCAAACGACTCGTTCCTCGCGATTATGACGATCCTCGTAACTTTCTTTGGATTCTCATTATCCTTGAAAACCCGTTTCTCAATCAAGCATTGGTGCTTGATCCTAATCCCGACCTAAGACAAATGGCCAATGCCCCCGAGATCAAGGTGTTATGTCATGACTTGTTGAAACGAAGCATAGGTGTACTTGCCAATAATATTACGTCGAAGTCGCTTAACTATTTGGCCAGTTGGTTCTCCAAAATGCCGCCTGCTGTGTTCACTTCGCGTATTGATCTTATAAATCATTTCATCACGTTCCATTTGAAGACCTACTATCAATTGGCTCAAAAACCCGAAGGTCGTCGGCGGTCGGTGGGACACTCCAACCAAATTCATGACGCTAATTACACCGACTATGTGGCCCTAAAACGACAATTTGAAGACGACCAGCCGCATTTGAGCGACGCTGCCTCAACGAATCTGGCTTCCTTGAGCCGTCGTCGGCAAAAATCTGCTACTCGCATCACTATCCATCAATATGGGAACAATTGGCAGATTGAAGCAGCGCTGAAAGTAATGAGCTTTTTCTTGAAAGCAAACACTATCCGTGGTTTGGAAACGGTTCCCATTCTGAGTTTTTACAATTCCCTCGTCGACTTTGTTGATATTCTTCTTGACTTTGACTCTTGGCTCCGTAAACGTCTGGCTACGTCTCGTCGCCGTCAAAGTCTCGACGGAATACCCACTGACATTGACATGGTGCTTGAAACACTTCACGGTCTGCGGCGAACGCTCAATGAAACAGCAAGATATTATTTTTGTCAGTACCCTTTCTTGATATCCTTGGGCAGTAAATTGCGAGTACTCGCTTACGAAGCTCGACGGCAAATGGAGCGGAAAGCAGAGGAGGCTTTCATTACTGGCCTTGATCAAAATACTCAAATTGAGGTGTACTTCAAGATCACCGTTCGACGTGATCATATTCTTAGCGACTCTCTAGCTGCAATCAAGCATAACCCTGGCAATTTGAAGAAAACGCTTCGAGTCAAGTTTACCGACGAACCTGGGATTGACGCTGGTGGCATTAAGAAGGAATGGTTCTTATTACTTACGCGGAATCTTTTTAGTCAATCGACTGGCATGTTTACCCATGTTGATGACTCGAACTGCTTGTGGTTCAGTTTATTCCCACGAGAGGGAAGTGATGTTTTCTACTTGTTAGGAGCGGTTTTGGGATTGGCTGTCTACAATCTGACAATCTTAGACCTTCATTTTCCACTCGGATTTTACAAGATCTTGCTCGGACAGCGTTTGAATACCGAAAACTTTCAACAAATATACCCAACAACTTATGTCAATTTATTGAAACTTCGCGAGTTGCTGGATGATGATTTGAATACCATGGATTTAACCTTTGAGACGTCAGTCGTCGACTCTGATGGACGTGTGCATACCATCGAATTGATGACGGGAGGATCTAAAAAGGTCGTAAACAAGGCTAATCTCGAAGAGTACATTTCAAGTTACTGTTCGTTGTTCATTAATCTGGGAATCAAAACTCAGGCTCGAGCCCTTAATCGTGGGTTTCAACAAGTTTGTGGAGGAAATGCTTTACTGTTATTCTCAGCAGAAGAGATTCAATTGGTATTATGTGGCTCTGCTGATACCAACTTGGATGTAGCCACCCTTAAAGCAGTGACGAAATACATCAGATTTGGTGAAAGCCGTGATGATGCTGAAGCTGCACAAATAATTCGTTGGTTTTGGCATTGGCTTGAAAATGCTCCGACAAGCAAACAGCGAAAGTTCTTGATTTTTGTTACTGGTTCAGATCGTATTCCGGCTACGGGGATTCAAAATATGAACTTCAAGATCAGCAATGCGGGTGATAATAAAACTCATTTACCCATTGCTCATACCTGCTTCAACGAATTGTCATTATATAGTTATCCGTCTTACGACACCTTGCTGGCCAAGTTGGACATGGCAATTTACGGCAGTGCCGGGTTCGGTATCAAATGAATCGTCGCTGTTTTAACCATCACTAATATATAACGCAACTTCGGCTAGGGTGGCATGTCGCACCATGTTTTGAGCCCGGACGATCCTCACAGCCAATCACGACCAGTTCATTAGTCCTACACACAACCCGCACCTCACTGATAATCGAAAACGAAAAATTTCACTACCAAAACCCCCAAGTTACTAAATGTCTTTGGCGTTCAGAGGTTTGAGATCCTACAGAGGGATTGGGCTTAGAGGCCTTTCGACCACCACCAAGGTGATGTCGTCGTACCAACATCCGGACTTCTCCAACTACCTTACTAAGGACGAAGGCAAGAACCGTGCCTTCACTTACGTCATGGTTGGTTCCATGGGTTTGTTGGGTGCCGCTGGTGCCAAGTCGACCGTTGAAGCTTTCCTTTCTTCGTTCGCTGCTTCGGCCGATGTGTTGGCTATGGCCAAGGTCGAAGTCAAGTTGGGTGCCATTCCCTTGGGCAAGAACGTTATTGTCAAGTGGCAAGGTAAGCCCGTGTTCATCAGACACAGAACCCCCGATGAAATTGAAGAAGCCAATGATGTTGACGTCAAGTCTTTGAGAGATCCGCAAACTGACGCCGACAGAGTCAAGAAGCCCGAGTGGTTGGTCATGATCGGTATCTGCACCCACTTGGGTTGTGTGCCTATCGGTGAAGCCGGTGACTTCGGCGGTTGGTTCTGCCCCTGTCACGGTTCCCACTATGACATCTCTGGTAGAATCAGAAAGGGCCCTGCTCCGTTGAACTTGGAAATTCCCTCTTACGACTTCACCGACGACGAAACTTTGTTGGTCGGGTAATTATGTACAAAACCTTGCATGTGAGCTTTCACTAATATAAGAATATTTATAGTACTAGTGGTTCACATTACCGGCCTCCCGCCGGTGAATAGACATCAGAAAGTAAAGAGACGCTATTAGTAATGCAACTACGACAAAGATTGTTAGCAACACGAACGCGCCGTAGTCATTAATCACATTATATCTATGTAGGTGTTACCAGTGTCCTCGAGCGTCTTCTTCGGTTTGTTGGTTCCCGAGCAGGGATCAGCGACCCCGCTGGTTTACGTTTGGGGTGCATATTCAGCACCGGCTCCGGAGTCAGTTGGCATCCTTCATCACTATCCTCGGAGCCACCGTGGTCGTCTTCACCATCAAATAGATGGGCATTTCCTATTGGGGCCTGTACGTCGGCCAACATCTCTTTGAATTGGTCTTTAGTAACCGTCAGTTCTCGCGACACCTTCTTTAGTAGCAGCGATGCCAGAGCGACTCTAGCTCGTTTTGAAGGTGGTTTTGATGGCGGGGCTGACTCAAATTCAGGTAAAAAGCTCTTTAGATTAAAATTGGTGTTGGGATTGAGTCCCCGTTGTATGAGCAGCTGGATCAGTGCTTCGCCTTCCAGATCCTGTTTGATTTCCACGATGATTTGGCCACACTGTAGAGCAGCTTCGTCTTGGTTAGCAAACTCTCTCGAATGAGCATTGCGAGCATGGCTAATAAACTGCAGTATCGACTTGAAATTGGCTCTACCACAATCAGGACACGATATCTTGACGATAACGCCATCGGTTCGACGGAAAAGGCACCCAAGACTTTCAGGATTGATCAGAGATGACACCACCGGGCGCAACACCGACGTCAGCGACCGGGTACGGTACAGATGGCCACCAGTGGCGGTATCGGTGAATGTTTCGGGGGAGAGGGTTGTCAGCTGGACGGCAATGGCTGATTCCGCCGCTTCCTGGGCCTTAATCGCCGCTTCTTCCTGATGCTTGAGATCAGCGTAGGTGGTATTGATGGCTTTATTGAGTAAGTCAAAGTACTTGACGGCAAAGTCATGGGGCTCATTTTCAAGCCGGGTGGTGTGGGGAATATCAAAAAACTTCCGGAGCATTACCATTTGCCCCTCGCATTTGCCAAGTTCTTCATCCGCCATTTGGAGCTCTTTATGTTTAAGGCGAATCTCAAGGTCAAGCTGTTCGGTAAGAAGCTGCTTCAACTGATCAAGTGGTAGATCCTCAAGCTTGCGGACGACCTCATCAAGGCTGGGGAGACTCATGGTATTAGCGTCTTCAAAGTGCGGTCAAGTCAGATAGTAGCACTATGTACAATTGCAACTTTTATGCAGGTTGGCCCATCGTCAAAAGCATGATGAAGAACATAGGTGCGCGACTTTGATTTCTCTAGTTATTGGGAATTATATCGAAAAAAAAACTGCGTAAGCTAATGTGGAAGGGTGCTCTTCGCGTTTGTGTTGATACTTACGCGATGAATGATTGAATGTTGAAGCAAAACTGTCACCCTTGGCAAAATCCCCAGCCCTGGGATTGAAGTTGTTGTTAATTACAGGCTGTCAATTCCTCGGATTTAAGCATGAAAGGACATTAACCGCCGGCGGGTCGTCTCCATCATTGGTGCGAGACTCCGCTTATCGCGAACTGGCCTCCCATCTCCCCACTTATTGCACGCCGTTCATCTGCACTAGCTTGCAGCTCGATCGCACTATATATACTGGCAATTCCGGCGAGACATTCTTTCCCCACCATTGCTGTCCCCAATGTTTCGTCTTGCCAGTCGCCGTATTGGTTTGAAGGCCCTAGGTAAGCGATGCCGCTATAACCTGACTTCAACCAAGTCCGGGACCACCGTCTCTCCCGTATTGGCGTTTGCCGCCGGGGCCGGGATTGTTGGTGCTGCTGCTACCTACTTTGCTCGATCAAACAAGGATGTAGCGCCAGTGGACACCCGGTCGACGCTCCCGTTGGAGCTGTGCCCTAGCCCGGTATACGCCACCAAAGCCGAAGTGGATCAAGCTATTGACGAAATTAAGCACATGTTTGTCCACGACACCCCCATCAAGGTCATCGACATGCTGTTAGTGGTCAACAATACTCAGGAAGAGTTGGATAGCCACAGTGACACCTACTTTAACTCTCATCATGCTGCTCCTGACGAAAGACCATACTACGTAGTGTACCCGCGGCTGACTGAGGAGACGCTGGCAGTGATGAAGATTTGCCATAAGTACAAGGTGCCGGTGGTGCCTACGTCGGGGCGGCTGTCGCTCGAAGGCCACTTCATCCCTACCCGTGGTGGCATTTCTCTTGATCTTTCCACGATGGATGAAATTGTTCAGTTAAACCAGACCGATTTGGACATCACCGTACAAGCGGGGGTGGGCTGGGAAACGCTTGCCGACTACTTGGAAGATTACAACTTGATGTATGCCATTGATCCCGGTCCTGGGGCTACGATCCTGGGTTGCCTCGCCAATAACGCTTCGGGGACGAATGCCCTGCGTTATGGGGAAGCTTACAAGAATGTCATCAATCTTACCGTGGTATTGGCTGACGGTACGGTGGTTAAGACTAAGCAACGGCCTCGTAAGCTGAGTGCTGGTTACAATTTGAACAGTTGGTTTGTCGGTAGTGAAGGGACGCTTGGGATCATCACCGAAGCTACGGTTAAATTACACGTGAAGCCGGCAATTGAGCTGGTAGTGGTGGTGCCGTTTCCCCTGATCAAGGATTGTGCCAACGCTGTCAATGACATTCTCTTGTCTGGTATTCAGTTAAATGCCATTGAGATGTTGGATGATAAGATGATGCAAGTGATCAATGCTCTGGGCGAAACCCTGCGTAAATGGTCCGAACACCCCACATTATTCCTCAAGATTGGCGGTCCGAACCACGCAGCTGTGGATGCCATCACCGACCAAGTCCAACATATCACCAAGAATAACCACAGCTCCAACTTTGAGTACGCCAAGCTGACTCAGGAGAAGATCGAATTATGGCTGGCCCGTAAGGTGGCATTGTGGTCGACAATCAATCAGGGTAAAGAAATCGATCCCGACATGCAATTGTGGACTACGGATGCCGCGGTGCCGATTTCGAAGTTGCCGCAATTCTTGACCGAGACCAAAGCGGACATCGACGCACATGGGCTCAAAAATACACTTGTGGCTCACATTGGTGACGGCAACGCCCATTCGTTCATTATTTTCACCCCCGACCAGCGCGACGTGGCTGAAAAAGTGGTTAACCGAATGGTGAAGCGAGCCATCGCCATGGAGGGTACCTGCACCGGCGAGCATGGCGTCGGCTTTGGCAAACGCGACTATTTGTTGGAGGAGGTGGGCCAATCTCTGGTCGACGTTATGAGAAAGATTAAATTTGCCTTGGACCCGTTGCGGATTTTGAATCCCGATAAGGTTTTCAAGTCCGACCCCAACGAACGCCCACAATACCACGGGGGCATGGTGGCCACTCCCCCCACCGCCGAACGCGCTTGAAAAGCAATTATTATCATCCGTTTGGTGGTACGCGCTTACCAAAATACATTATATTGCCGATACACACACATTTCGTCGTAGTGGCAACACAATGAGCAACCGTAGACCACCGTACCTTCCCCTCCCCCGATTCACTCGCCGAAACAATGGTGATGCCAAGTGCCGTCGTGATGACACTGCTCGTGTTTTGACATTAACGATTGCTTGCTAGAGGCTCGAGAATGTGCCGCGTATCGGCGTATGGTGTGGGCCCTGTTCGTATACACGTACCATGTCGCCCAACGTTTCCCACAAAGCGCAGGGACCCGATACGGTTTTGTGGACGTTTATCATGTTGTCGAGATATGCTCGGAGGTTAATGTTTCGCCCATGGACCAAGGAGCTAGACCGCTGCACGTCGTATGTGCGGCTAAAATGTATGCAGGAAGACACCCCAAGCGGAGCCGCACACGCGATCGGGTATTGCGCGACGTCAATTGCTACAGTGGGCCATCATTAATGCTGGTAAACCCTGAGACTCTCGAGCGGGTGTTCAAGGACCGGGCCTTTGTCGAGCCGCTGACGCTGATAGACCCGGAAGCCCTCGCGCTTCTGGCTCGCTACGTTGACTACTTCATCAATGAGGCTATCGAAAGGGCCAACGAATCTCGGATCCAGGAGCAAACTAGTGATGCTAATACCCGTACGGGGAATTTCTTAACCGAGGAACATTTGATTAAGAACGCGGGGACGTTAGTGTTGGACTTTTAATATTTTACGAGACTATCTTAGTTAAGCCTTCCCCCTTCTTTGCCACACGTTTCACCAGCCACGATTTGGTTCAAACGGTCGCGATCGTACCTAAATCGATGATTGTCCACACTCCAAACCGAAGACGATCTCTTTCCTGTGGGTCCCGCCCGGCTTGGTCAATAGACATATAGATGGGTATTTTAATATTGCCATTGACGTCGACGTCGTCCTCATTATTTTCCACCGATAATTCTAACCCCACCAGAGTCCAATAGTGCCCGGATTCTTTGAAGTGAGCCACCGAAGTGGGGAATTGCGGAGCATTTCCTCGTCGAAGCACAAGTTCAGCGGCGGCAACTGTGGAAAACTCAGTAAGCATTACCACCGGGACTTTTTTCACCAATTCACGCTGAGCGTCTTCAATTGAAGCTGGCCCCACGGTAAATTTGGCCGTGGGGAGGCGAATACCCACCTTCAAGTGGGATGGAAGCGATGTATACTGTGAAGGTAATGTGGCTGGGGCGGAAAGTGTCACGGTGATGGGTTGTTTAAGAGGACTGATAACCGATAGCACCACCGGTAACGGTGTGCCATTTTGCAAAACTGATTGTGGCGGTAGAGTGGCCTTTATCTGAGGAACGTAGTCTATGGCTAATGACTTGACTTGATATTTCGTTATTGACGGCAGCTTCACGTCAAGTAACGGTTCTTGAAGTTGCATCCGACATTCACCACATTTGACAGCCAATTTGCTAGACAATCTTCGTCCTTGGGGTATAGGAGGTAAGGTATCACCAAAGACCGGAGGTGGTTCCACGTCATCATCGAGTTTTATTCCCAGGAGCTCAAGGTTAGCTTTTGTCACCTTATTGAGCTTAGGCGGGCCAGTAGCCTCTTGGCGTAGTCGACGAGCCAACTGGTGAAAACATTGTGTATGGCTACCACCGATTTCATGTTTAACGATGGTGTGAAGTGACTTGGCCGTATGGATAACCTTGGTTTGATAAGAATAACGACATCCACGGCACTGGAACCGGAACTGCTTGCCGTTATCGACGTCATCCACGGTTATACCAAGCGATGTCTGACATTGGGGACATTCAAAACAGTTTCGAATACATCGGTATTGCTCAGGGTCTCGGTACACGTTGAGACATTGGGGGCAGTGCTTGCTTCTCACCGATACTCGGCAATGGCGTAAGAGGCGCAACTGTTGACAACGAAGACAAAAGTACGCTTGGGCTAAAATTGCGGCGTCGTCGAGCCGGGGCACATCGTCGTTAACATTAATAGGTTCAGCCACCCAGATGTCCATCAAATCTTCCAGCTGGTGGGCTTCGGCTCTGCAGGTGATATCTCAACTTCTCGTAACAAAAGCCGCACGCGCAGCGGGTAGTATGGATGACTATATTACCGGCGTGTTGAGGCACAAGGGGCATGAAAGGTCATCGGGCATAGCATACCAAGGCTGCGACCTTAATAAGTGGCTGATGAATAGCTTGCTATAATTAGACGACGGCAACGATTCTCGACCTAGGACGGCTCGCCATCGGTCAACTGTCAGTGTCAAATGTCGCTAACAACGTGATCGTCACTGCACGTCACTACAGAGTAGAGGCAAAGAACGGTCGAGCTCTTTACCAGGAAGATGTCGGAGCCCCGCATCCAGAACCTCTTTCGCCACCCCCCTCCCCCAAAACGCAAAAGAATCGGCTCGAGAGGTCACCACGGGGGTGTTAGCCCGCGTGAGCTCGGCGGGTACCCCGATAGCCCAAGTTACGCACGATGTCATTGTGCAGTGGGATTCAAGTCAATCTTCATCTCGCGATTTAATACTGATTTTAGAGTCACGAACTCACTAACTGACAACGTGATGCTCTGCCATGACGCCGCGTCGCCAACCGATGATACGGTGGCTCGATCATCGTCGCCGGGGAGATAAGCCCCGGAATTTTGCCTTCCAAATTGACAGGCAATGGTGACAGCACCTATTGTTCTGTGGTTTTAAGCGTTGTACCGGCATTTGCCCCCGACCCCAACGACGATGGAGGACCCGCCACTGGGGCTCATGTGCATGGATGGAGGTGTAAAACTGGTCGATGCAGTAGATCGGGACGCACGCCACCGAGACAGTTCGCTGGCGATCTCGATCATCTTGTATTGGAGGTCATCGAGATCAAAGTGGTCTTCTTCGTCCGTACGGGTCCCGGAATGTTTTCCGTCGATTTAGCCACTCGGACCTCTACAATGTCAGCACCTCCGTCATGGACTCTAAAATATTTTTTTTCCTCGATGATGTCATTGCCATAGACTAGAGTCTAGACTCAGATCGCTTCCGAAAATAACCTGGGGTCGCATAAAAACGTATATATAGACAACTCTTCCATAAACTGCCCCTCTCCCTGCCAAAGTGCGATCGCGGCAGATGAGTATATCCCCGATATGTGCCTCCCCCCAGTTCCAATTCCCAACAGAGAAGTCTTCGTTTGACTACTTTACCATCACCCCTACAAACAAGTACCTGACTCTGAACGTCACCGATGCCACCATTAACGAGGTGGTCCAAGATGCGGCGCCGGCGCCACTTCTGCAACCAGCCGTGGAGTTCCCTCGGGAACGACCACTGGCTCTGCCTCATTTGAAAAAACAAATCACGCTTCCTCTGATCTCGGTGTACAACGAGTTGCGCCTTCATCTGGTGCCGTCGACAAATTTTCGCCAGCAGATCCTGGGCTTGGGATCTAAGGTGCAGTTTGTTGACACTATTGGCGATGATCATGACCAGCTGATCGTGTTGGACGTCCGTCCCTTTACCGAATTCGTCAACCGTCGTATCAAGGGAGCCATTAATGTGTGCTTACCGCTGACATTGTTGAAACGCCCCAACTTCACCTTTCAGCGGTGTATCAACTCTCTCCCCACCAATGAACGCAACCGAATTAACCTGTGGCTTTCGGAGAAGGCAAACTGTGGTGATCCCTACACCATTTATGTTTACGATGCATCGCCAACGTCGAGTACCATCTTCCATATTTGTCAAAAGATGGTGTCGCTGCCACTTCTAACCGATAAATGTCAAGTTAAGGTGTTTGGAATCGCCCTGTTAGCCAACTCAGAGTTGATCGAGGAAGGGGACTTAGGAACGCCGCCAGCAGAGATACCCGACCAGCTTCACCTTCCTCCACTCAAAATTGAAGAGACCGGACCGCAAACGTTGCCGCAGTTTAAGCCGCTGATGACGCCGACACTTTCCAACTTTACTCTTCCCAAACTCCCCCCTGCCTCGTTCAAGATCCGTCATAATGAAGAACTCTTGACTAGCAGAGGCCCCACCCACACCTCGCTTACACTCGAGAAAAATACTGCCAATTTATTCAGACTTACTCGTGTTCCGGGCAATATCAACTCATTACCACAATGGCTTCAACTTCCTGCTTCGAGCACTGAAGCTCTCAGCAAAGATTTCAACAGGTTGGAAAAGGGTGAACAAAAGCGTTTGATTATGGCACTTTCACTTAACCCCGGTGCTAACAACCAATTATCACCACTCGTTGACGAAGTACCCCCTCAAATTCTGCTGGGATTTGAGTTTGGTCACAAGAATCGGTACAAAGATATCTTTTTGTACGAACATTCCAGAGTTAAGTTGGGCAGCGGCAATTGCGATGCAGACTACATTAACGCGTCGTACATTAACCCTTTCAAGGACCTCGAGAAGTACACACAACCATGCAATGACTTCAACAAACGTTTAAGTTACATTGCCACCCAAGGGCCTTTGTGTCAAACTATGGGCGACTTCTGGAAGCTCGTCCTCATTAAGCGCCTGCCTATTGTCATATCACTCACGGATGAGGTTGAAAATGGCGTGCTTAAATGCCTGCCTTTCTGGAAAACTGGCGTATACTACTCGAATGACGACGTGATTAATGTGAAACTTCTTGAGCTGTATCTGCTGTCACAGCTGTTAGAGATACGCCTGTTTTCGGTTCTGATGAAGTCGCCTAACGGGAATGTGGTATCGCAAACGGTTTTGCAAATCCACGTCTTGTCGTGGCCTGACATGGGCACGGTTCTTTGCCCTGACGAACTTCTTCTGGTTGTTAAGCTCAAGCACGACGTGCTTCTGAAGCTTGATCTCAATGGTGTCGAGTATCCTTCCGTGATACACTGCCTGGCTGGTTGTGGACGTACAGGTACGTTATGCACAATCGACACCGTGATCTCAATTTTGCAACATAATCATCTGAGTGACTTACCTCAAGACCCTATCTCAAGCATTGTGGATAACTTTCGCCAGCAGCGCATCCTGATGGTCCAAAATTTGCGCCAGTACTACTTGGTTTATGATACCGTGTTGGATTACTTAGCCAACCCCCACCTTGGTGATGATTTGATTGACTTGAGTGTGATAAGGAACTTCATCAAGAGCAGAAAGGATAATTTATAGAGAATACCCATATACGAGCAAAACATCATATCATCACTTCTGTAATGTTGCTCTTCAGCAAGGCACGTTTCTTTAAATGCCGGGGTTACGTTGACAACTGTAGTGACATCGATTCGGAAAAATCAACTGCATAATTCAGATGTGATAGATTATTATTAATCCCACATTCGAAATCGATACTTTTGATTGAGTAAGATTTAACTAATAGCACCTGCACACAACTCCGCACCACGAAATATCCAAGTGAATTGGAAAGTCAACTCCACGATCCTGGCTCACTCGTCATGAGATGCTTTCAGTTTGCAATCACATTGTTTGTGATGGCTTTTGCCGCCGCTCAGGTCACAGTGGTGGACTCTGCTGAACAGTTTGCTGAGTCTCTGCTGACCCACACCAACAACTGGGCTGTCCTTGTGCTGACGTCGCGGTTTTGGTTCAATTATCGCCACATGGCAAATGTGCTTAGTCTTTACCGGACAGTCAAGCGGTTGGGGATTCCCGATCTGCAAATCATTCTTATGCTAGCGGATGATATTGCATGTAATCCTCGTAACGCATTCCCGGGGACTGTTTTCAACAATATGGACCAAGCCATTGATTTGTATGGCGACCTGATTGAAGTTGATTACCGAGGATACGAGGTGACCGTGGAAAACTTTGTCCGTTTACTCACCGACAGATGGGATGAGGATCAACCACGGTCTAAGCGATTACTCACTGACGAAAACTCCAATATTTTCATTTATTTGACTGGACATGGGGGTAACGAATTCTTGAAATTCCAGGATGCCGAAGAGATCGGTGCCCACGACATTGCTGACGCCTTTGAGCAAATGTACGAGAAGAAGCGGTACAATGAAATCCTTTTTATGATTGACACCTGTCAAGCAAATACCATGTACAAGCATTTCCACTCGCCCAACATTTTGGCAATTGGTTCTCTGGAATACGAAGAACTGTCCTATTCCCACCATTCAGATATGGATATTGGGGTGGCAGTTATTGATCGCTTTACCTATTACACGTTGGATTACCTCGAAAAGATCGTGAAAAATTCGACTGAAACAATGAGAGATTTATTAAGCGTGTACACGTTCGAAAACATTCATTCTAACGCTGGATGGCGCACTGATCTTTTTAAGCGGTCAATGGAAGAAGTGAAGCTTACTGACTTCTTTGGTAACATTCAAGAAGTGGTAGTCGATAACGTTGAGGATGACTTGTTATACATTGCTAATCATGACGAGCAAGGTAACCGTGTTGCGCCTCTTCAGCAATCCGAATTCAAGCAAAAGTCCAACTACACTATGGCAAAGGTAACCTATGTGGACGAATCCGCCGAACAAATTTCAGTATATGTCACACCGTTGAAGATGCGCTTATTGAGCGCTTTGGGATTGATTTCATTGGCATTTTTGTGGTGGTTTGTTAAGTAGTTTCCATCAATAGAAACCGAGGTTGTACTGGGTATAACTTCTTGCAATATATATATCTCTACTTCAGCATGAGGGCTATTCATGCCGAACCTATCAGTGCTCTAATGGCAAAAGATGTACAAATCTACTCAACGTAAGTAAGCCGCAAGTGGTTCCGTACCTTCAGCTCATCTGCAACAACTGCTAATTTCTCCCAATTCCTGCATATGCACACGGTAGCGCTGAGAATGCTCATCGCATTTTCACAGACGAAGAGAAAGGTCCGAAAACTTTGTCTCCACCTATCAAGCATGTCCGCCCCTAACCCCAAGGCCTTCCCCCTCGCTGACTCCAACTTGTCGCAACAAATCCTCGACCTTGTTCAACAAGCTCAAGGTGTTAAGCAGTTGAAGAAGGGTGCTAACGAAGTGACCAAGTCGCTCAACCGTGGTATCGCTGAATTCATCATCATGGCCGCTGACACTGAGCCCATTGAAATTCTCTTGCACTTGCCCTTGTTGTGTGAAGACAAGAACGTTGCTTACGTTTTCGTCCCCTCTAAGGCTGCTCTTGGTAGAGCTTGCGGTGTTTCGAGACCCGTGATCGCTGCCTCTATCACCACCAACGACGGTTCTCCCATCAAGAACCAAGTCTACACTATTAAGGACAAGATTGAAACCTTGTTGATTTAAGCGAGCGGTCCGACTAATGACATGATCTCGAAAGAGTGATATATAGAGTTTACGAATAAAAACCGATCAACTAAGCTTTTGACTTTGTAGTAACCGAAATAATGTATTATGTGCTCGAGGTGACATATATACCTGGACTAGCTCGATCTCTTCGCACACCTCATCGCATGTCTGCTGAGGCGATCACAAGGTATTTACGGTCCAAAGGCGATGTCAATGACATCTGCAACCAAGCCCGTCTTCTTTTCAATAATGAACTGGGAGTAATCATTCCTGATGCCACTGGTTTCGTGCTTGCCTTGTTTAGTGACCGTCTCAATGAGACTCAATCCAAGTGGAGATTCAATACGGAAGTATGGAGAACATTGTGTGAGTTATGGGACAAACTGACTAGTCTGCAACGACTGAGGACATTTAAACGGTTGAAGTTCGTTGAAGTCATCACTAACGTCGTTGCTGAAGGTGACCTTCCCGTGCTTCAGCCCATGTTCGAATTTATTGATAAAGTGGTGACAAAGGAGTATATTACAATTGATGAAAATCAAGCAATTTCCTTATTGACAGCTTTCACAAAGCGCCAGTTGCTGGAACCTTTATGGGTACAACTTATTACGACACTTTACCAATTGCACACCATGGACGTGACCTACCTGCAAATGTCTAAGAAGCTGTACGCAAAGTTTATTGTATCATGCATGCCAATGATTGTACAACTCAATTTGAAAAGCAACAATGAACCTTTTCTCCATATTCTTCAGGATGTGATCTGTCACGATAATCTCTCCTCTCAATTTTTAACAATTTGGCAAAAGGAGAAGTTGATTGAGCAATTTTCTTCAGAGAGCTTGAAGTTTTTGTTTGAGTTGTTAATTTCTCATTTTCAGCTGACTGACGTGTCGTTTTGTGAATCGTTGTATTCCAATTTCACTAGCAACGACGACTCAAATCATGAACTTCTTTTGGAAATCTTGTGTCGTACTCAACGTCCGCTTTCATACGAGTTTTTTAATGGCATCTATCAGAGAGAGTATGAAAGCCCTCAACTCAATTTGAATATGATTGGCTATCTCTTTTCGCTTGATGTGGGGGTGGCAATTGAGCATGCTTCCGAGGTCATGCATCGTCTCGATCATGAAGGAGGCAAGAAATTGATATCAGTCATTGTCGAAGCTTTTATAAAGGGCAGAGAAGCAGGCGAGTTTTTGCTTAAAGTGTGGCCACAAGCAGCCAGCCATGCCGAATGGTGGTACACTGACGATATTACTAGCCAGGTCGCAAATTTTGTTGATGAGTTAACCGTGAAACAACTAACACTGCTTATGCCACAATTCAATGATGCCGTCTTTACGTGTGTTATAGAAGGCCTCAATGGTTGTGGATATCAGAAAGTTGCCTCGGTCAAAGAAGCTGTAATTGAAAGAGTGAAGGGCACTAACTGGAAAATGATTTACATGCTTTTGTGTCTTTATCCCGAAGAAAGTTTCAAGTTACCAAAGGTTACTAAGGAGCCATATTGTTTATGGTCTCAATGTCGCATGATCGAAATTGGCGCCGTGAACGAAAACAACACCGACATAAAAAGTGGCATGAATCTGATTATAGAGAATAACGTGGAATTTATCATCGAGCGTTGGTTACCCGTGGTTGAATATATTGGGATGAGTAAAGAAGTGGTTGACGTACTCTTCAAGCTACCCACAGAAAAAATACTGCAAATGCTTTTGAATATGGGTTCAATCATTTACGAGCTACCCAAATTATCATCAGCTATTATTGACGCGATTATTGACCGCGGTCTTGATGAGTTGTACATGCATTTGCCCACCCAAGCCATTAGCAAACGACAACGACGTCGCGCAGTTGAGAAGTTGTCAATTAAAGCGACAACCACTTGCAGTAAACCAGCGAAGAAGGCTTTGCTTCATTTGTTAGCCACGGATGCGACGTTACAATCTTCACTTGAATCGGATTTTTCCCATCTTCTTTTACTCCTTAAAAATTCAGCTGAAGATGACAGAACCGAGCTGTTCGAATTGGCGCAGCATATCTGGGGTGAGCATATGAGACAAATGGCCAATCCTGTTTGTAAGAAGTACGTTGACGATGCTTTGAATCAGTTACAATATTACAAAGAGCTGGGCGAAATCACCCCCGAAATGCAAGCAACCTTGGTTATCCTTTCGACGACATCAACCCCTGAATCGTTAGCTACTCCTGTTAAGAGTTTGTCTGTCAAATTCGCCAAAAATGCCCATGATATTCTTAGAAAATCAAAGAATATCAAGGATGAAACTAAAGCATGGTTACTTTGGGGGCTTACGTCGATAGACGACCTTGACGTTAAGGAGGTTGTCAAAACAATTAAATGCCTTGGTTCTTCAACATCACCAGCAGTCCAACGGAATCTTTTCCGCTTGGTGACTAAGGTGTACCCGACAAAATTTGAAAATTCCGTGTATGTTACAGCTTTGTTCTATTCTCTCACTACATTGGGAGTGGATAATCTCACTCAATCTTTGAGTGAATATTTTTCAAGAATTGATGACATCGTTTTGACGAAAACCATCGACTTCATCGTGCTGTCTATGTCCGAGTTGTCTTCAGATAATTCTGAAGTATTTGCCAATGTTATCAAAGGATTGTTTTCTCGGTTTACCAAATCCACAATGGAAGCTCATTCATCAGTTTCGAAAGTCTTGCTGGCAGTCATAGATGGAGCAACCCTAATGACATCTACTGCGTTGGGAATAGTTTTGGAAACAATCAACTTGGCTCTCACACATAAGGGTTGGCTTTTTGACCAGTATGTGCTTGAACAAGTGATAACTTTAATTTCCAAGGTGGGCGACGAATTACGATTTAGCCGCGAAGCCGAAGCTGAAACTTGTTATGTTAAAGCTGTTCGAGTAATGTCGCTGATCGTTTTATTACATCGTTATCGACTTCTGCAGCGTCATCATATACTAGTTGCATCGCTTACATCTTTACTTAAACCCTTAAGTGCCGTGAAGAATCGTACAACTACTTTAGGTGAAAGCCGTATAGCTGGTGAAAGTTTTGCTCGATTATTGCTGAACGTTTGTGAAGTTAAAGCTATATCACTGAGTGATGCTCTTACGTCGGAAGCGGCGCTCATCAAAAAGGAGTTGAGAAAGCATTTACCGGTGTTTATGGCGACATACATCTATTTGTCTCTCAAGTATAATTTCCGTGAGGTTGTTCAATTACAGTTGTTACCAGGTATGTTTACTTTGTTTGACTTAATGTCATCAACGGAAATGCAGTTGGTCAACTCTACTTTGGACAATTCAGGAAAAGTGTACTTCAAACGGTTGTACAACCAATATCAAGACCAAGGCAAATGGAAGGATGCTTGACGATTCATTAATCGTATTTATTAAATTGCCACGTACCGATTTTCATCTCGATGTAGAACTCGACCAACCAAACGACGTACATTTGTCGAAAATTGTAGCATTGCGTTCCACACGCGAGCATCAACAGCGTCGTTTTCCGCCAGAGACATGCCATTACGCATGGCACCTTGGTGCAAGGTGTAGTCATATCGCAATATGTCTTTTCTCGTTAGTAACCCCACAAGAGCCCCGTCCTTTACAACAAGAACATATCGAGGCCCTAAACGAACGAAGATGTCCAGCACGTACTCGAGTGAGGTGCCAAGGGCTACAGCCAATGGACTTTTGTTGATCAAAGCTTTAAAATCTGCCAACTCAGCTCTTTCCGCATCGGGGTCAAAGTTGCACTCCACATCATCAGCGGCCGTAGCATAATCTTTTTCTAACATGATTTCAAGATCCAGTCGGGACACAAAACCCACTAAGCGACAATTTTCCGCCAGGTAAATAATTGGATATCCACGAAAGTTAGTAGCAGCAAGAGTTGCTCGAAGTTGACCAAGGGTAATGGCTTGGTCTCGTGACGCAGAAAATGTGACCACAACCGGTGTCATCGCAGCATCAACACTTGTACTTCCAAAACCAAAATCTTCTTTAGGATCAATACAAGGAAGCCCATTGAATCGAATCATCTGATCAGCAATTCCGCCGTGACCCCACTTGTCATTTATGAGTTTTGTGATTGTTACCACGATCATGGTGGGGATGATGTAACGGATGGCTCCTGTGAGCTCAAACATGATCACGACGACGGTCACTGTCAAGTGGGTTATTCCCAGGAGTGCCGCTGCCGCTCCAAGAAAAGCGTAGGTTCCTGGAATGATGCAATGTCCTTCAGCTGGACAACGACTAAATAAGCTACTATCGCGGTTGTTCTGATAGACAGCATCCACAAGTATCCCAAGCGCTCTCCCAAACGTCGCTCCTGCTGCCATCGAGGGAACAAAGATTCCTGCGGGGACTTTACAACCGTAAGTAATGATTGTCAATAGGCAACGAGCGACTGTTGCAAACAACAAACCAAAAAAGAGTTTGACTTTTTTCAGATTGGGATCACAAAGATCATGAGAGAACTTCCGATCATCGCATTCTTTGAATAGCAACTGCATCGCTTCAGTCATGTCAAGGCGCAAAAACTCATTGAAGTACGCAATCAGCGCCGTGAAGAGAGCCAAAAACACTACCTCTTGTACTGCGTAGTTCCCCAAGTACTTCTTACGAAATGCAACCACCCTGATATTAAGCTTCAGGATGAGGATTCCGTACACGCCACCAAACACGCCGATGATCACGTAAACAGGAATCTCAAAGAACCGCCAATTCGTATGATATGAGACTTCGAATAACACCAATTGGCCAGTCCGGAATGGATTAATGATGGCGAGGGTGGTGACAGCAATCAAAGCACAGAAATACAGCTTCCAGATGGTCGCAAGCTGAAATACGGAAGAGATTTCTTCAATCGAAAAGAGTACGCCTCCCATAGGAGATCCGAACGCCACGGCAACCCCAGCAGCAGCAGTCGCCGTCAAAAATTCCCGACCTTTGGCGGCAGATTTGAGATACTGTGGAAAGTACTGGGCAACCACGTTGCCAACGCAAACGGCGTAATGCACACTGGGACCTTCTTTACCAACCAGCAACCCCAGAGCAATTGCCAATGGCAAACCCACTGATTTGATTACAAGGGTTTTCCAACCCAAGAATCCGTCCATGACAAACCCTGACACGATACATTTGATCTCGGATATGCCCAGTCCTGCTGCCAGCGGAGCATAAATTTTGACGAGAATGGCAGCAATGTATGCCAACAACACTGACAACGCAAGGTACACAAAATAGTTGATGAGACCGAACCGAGTCCAGTGATGCCAATCGGGACAATGTTCGCTTTGCCACCAACAACATAGGGTTCGCGAAAGGTAAAAGTTGTTAGGACAATGACCTGTCCTTATCAGTGCAGCCCACGATGTGATGATATTAAGACACAGAGCAATGGTACCAATTATAATCCCCATCACAGTAAGCACCAACCAATTTTGCATCAGAGCGTACACCTTTGATTTAAATGATGTGGTTCCACTCAAGTTCTTGACCTTCGAGAGCCGCTGGCGTTGCTCGTCCAACTCGTCTTCGACCCAGTCAATCGTTCGAAATTGATCGAATCGCTGCACCTGGGCCACTTCCCTCTGGTTCACCCATGAGCCTGTCAGACGACTTCGTAGGTTCATTCCTGTGATGACACCTGTTCTTGCAGGGCTCCTCAACCGGTTGGGGTTCAAAGTACCACCATGCAGGAATTAACTCACATAACATCTACATATCGGAAACGATCTTCGAATGATAGTAAGTGTCACAACTCTTCAAGAGTTATAAGTGCAACAACTTTTAAGAGGGGCGTAAAATGACCGATATTCAAACGTCTAGACATCAACCGAACCGGAATAGTTCACAAAATTGTGCTAATTAAATATCTAGCAGTTCAGTCCACCATTACATCTATTTTTACAAAAGAAGCTTTGGTCATGATCATTTCGATCGTTCAGTACATAATGGTGTCAAGCTTCATAGTCCTTGTAATCAATATTGTCACTTGTCGCTTATTCATCATTTTGCCTCATCGACTGCGACGGGATATCAGTTCGCACCCGAAAGTCATCGCAGTCATCGCATCCAACCATGGGCAAGGCTAAGAAGACGAGAAAGTTCTCGGTGATGAAGCGTACCATCGCTAACTATAAGAAGGAGGAAGAGGTGGCAAAGAAGAACACGAGCGACCCTGAGCTTACTAAAAGTGTTCCGCAAGTGTCTCTGGCCTTGTTCTTCAAGTATAACGAAGCGATCAAGCCGCCCTACCAGGTTCTCATCGACACAAATTTTGTTAACTTTTCCATTCAAAAGAAGATCGATATTGTTAGAGGGTTGATGGATTGTCTTTTAGCCAAGTGCATACCCATCATCACGGATTGTGTCATGGCTGAACTCGAAAAATTGGGCCCCAAGTACAGAATTGCCCTCAAACTCGCTAAGGATCCTCGAATCCAACGCTTGTCATGCTCGCATAAGGGGACCTATGCCGATGACTGTTTGGTAAATCGAGTCATGCAACACAAGTGTTACATTGTTGCTACTAATGATGCCGATCTCAAACGCCGCATTCGTAAGGTTCCTGGTATCCCCATTATGTCAGTGGGGGGTAGAACGTATGTCATTGAAAGATTACCCGATGTGTTTTGAGAGTGAGGCTGACAATTTTCGCGCACTACAATATATCACCGCCATGGCTAAACGTTACCGCAAGACTCCCAATCCAAGTGATGAAAACCCATTTATTGCAGTTGATGGGGCACCTGTAGTGCTTGAAGATCACCAATATCCAATTCAGTGGAAGGATTTCGAGCCAATTGCCATTTCTCTCCATACCTATCAACCTTCGCTCTCACTTTCGCAAAATTACTCGGATTTATTGCATTCATACACAAAGCTTGTTGAACAAGTGGCGAATCTCAATGCTGCTATTACAGTGGCCGGCCTTCATGAGCCAATTTTGGCTTCGTCGACACCACTCAGTTTACCCCATTTATCGCCGTGAAAGATGCGATTATACGAGGTGTACCATATAATAAATGAACTCAGTAAACTGGCCAATGAATATACCTATTCATTAGTTTTTCATACAATGCATCATTCGCTTGCTGCATGGACGTAGTGAAGTGATGTCGTTGAAAGCAATACATTGTATATCTCCAACGATCAGGAAAGCTTGTATTTTTCAGCCCTTTATTATCACCAACGATCTGAGGAGCTGTTGGTCCTCCGGTGCCTGCGCCGGAGATCCGGGTGTACCCCCTCGGTAGAAACGTCGACTTGTGCTAAAATCACACGTATATTCCCATAATTTTCCCACGACCTATGACTGTTGTGACTAGATCTAAAGATGTATTGACTGTACTGCATAGGGCCAATCGCGTGGCATCGCCCGGGTTATCCCGGAAGGACCCCGGTAGATTCCGGAGGCCGAAAACCGGGTCAAGCTTTTTAGGGTGTCCCACTGTTAAGACTCGTCGCATCTCAAAAATGTAAACCTCAGAATAACGAGCTCAATGCCCATGGATGCATAGAAGTGACACTAAGCTATTGTAGATCACACTGCTGGCTTCTTGCCGGGTGGCTTTGGTTTTTGTTAGCCCTTGTCCAGACTGAATAAATCGCAGTTTTCGCTTTCTGGAGAAAAAATGCAAAACTGAGAACTAAAATGACGACAAAAAGTCGAAATCTCGAAAAATCAGAACTAAACATATTTGGTCTTGAGGCCAAACCTATTTCATTCCATTTTAACGTGATACAGAGTCGATTTGTTACAGTAGTTTTCGGTCGATTTTTTGACCACTAGTGAATGACCACGTCTTTGTATACTGTTGGCATGGTCAAGCGGCACTTCCACCATGACACGAAAGCCGTTCACGGCACCAATGAGCAAAAGACACTGTCACCGCATCGGGAACGGTCCGCCCGCTATGGCTAACCTCATGCCACGGGCGGCAGGGTCGCTTGTGGTGGATATGTTTACGGCTAGGTGCACGGATGCGCAACCTGAACTAAATGGCGAATTTTGACGGCAATGGCCACGCCTAACGTGGCCACTTGAAGGTACTAATTATGGTCTAGAAACCCGTGGCTATCTTTTGAGCCAATGTTCAAAAAATTGATGAGTTTGATGGCTTTCGATGGTTGAGCTGGAAGATGGGTTGGCGAGAGAATTTGACTCGCGCCACGGCGAAATGTTGACTCGGGTGCGAAACCCCAAAAACTTATACTGACCCCGCGTATTGCGAGAAAAATCACGGTTTACGCCACCTGGTAGCGACTTTGAGATGGCCTACTATGTTTTAGCCGGTGGCCTTTTCACCTAGACAAAGTTTGACGGAATTTAAATTTTTGTCGATTTGATTTGTTGATTTTGGCCCATTCGGCCTAGGGGTTGGTCGCACCAAAAACACGTAAACTGTGCAATAACGAGCTCAATACCAACGAATGAAAGAAAAGTAATACCTGGGTTTTATATTGCAAACTGCCTACTTTATGCTAGGTGGCTTTGGTTTCTGTAAACCTGTGACCCGACGGAATAAATCGCAAAATCGACCATTCAAAAAACGTCAGATGTCATGAGATCGGATCCAAAAAGTTTTTGAAATTGACGCTTTTTGGCCTAGTGCTATAAAGATAGAGACGTTTTGAATGTAGTGGTTGCTTTAGGTTTCCATTTACCGCCTTTAATGGTGCAATCTTCGTCAGTTCATATTATACGGTTAGGCGCGATGATCCGAGAAAACCCCAAACCCCAGCCGTCGATGTCAAACATCAAAAAAAATCATGAAAATTTTTTTGTTATGAAATAGTGACTACATGACCGGTAGATACCGGAAAGGCTATTTGTGGCGATTTTTTTGGTGTAAAGTTTTGTAATAACCAACCTATAACCCATTCTCACTTGTACGGCTCTCTCCAGTCAATTACCATGTCAAGCAAGTAACCATGAGTCCAACAAGTAACGGTTCGAAATCTATGACTCCAGCAATGATTTTCATCACCTTAGAGCAATTGATTATGGTAGCAAACCCGAATAAAATGAACAAGACTCAAGGATCAACAAAAGTCTTTCTACCTCGGAGGATTTGGCCAACAACAACGTCGCTTGGTTTTTAGCCACGACGTTTCCGTCAGCGCCCATATTGGGGACCAGTGCCATCTTTGACACTCAAGACACGCAATAAAAACATCGGGAGTATGGCTTTAGGCAAAGTGTGATTGAGTAAAGCCAGCTGTGCGTCATTGACAACACTTATCAATAAATAAAGATATCACAGTGACCATAAACTCTCAACGGTGGCAGCAGTGATGTCGCGGGTCTTTGGGTTATCGCCTTTTTCTCATATTCGTCCCAACTATCCACGGGCTATAGGCGAGGCCATAGGTGGTATGCGAGAAGAACTTGAAGCTGAAAGAGTTAGATGAGATTTAGCGACTGAATCATCATGCTTCATTTTGCAAGTGTTAACCTCAGTATTGCTTTATACCAGCCGTGGTTAAAAGTTAAAAGAGTCATGAAATCACCTTTTGTACTGTAAAACTTCTGTGCTGTAAACCTTCTGTGCTGTAAACCTTTTGTGCTGTAAACCTTTTGTGCTGGATGAAAATAGTATCGTTGAAAGAATACAAACGCAAAGTCATCAAAAAGATGACAACGGATTGTATTCGAAACGTCACCTAAGCCCTCAACTCGACCAGAGCCATGACATCCACCGCCAAATCTGACATAGCTAATCGACGCTGCCTGCCGGCCAAAGACGTGTGTAAACTTTCGCTGATGATCATTCTATGCGAGTTATACGTCAATCGATTTCATTCCCGGCTGGTTGTTGCCCAAATAGAAACCACTCAAGTACCATGACCTGACAATAAACAATCGAGCTTCCGCGCTTGTAAACACCAATAAGAATGTCGAAGTAATCGTAGCGGCGCATATATAGTGTACACTCAGAATAATCCGCCCCATCCACCATGAACAAAAAAAGAAAATAGCTTGGTGGCAATTCTCATTGTTCTTCTGACGCTGACACTCATCGTGATGTCTTGGAATACGGGGCAACATCGTTAATGCTCAGGGATTGTTGGGGTGTCGATAGCAGACGTAGCCAGTGTGGCTTGGGGCAAAGGCTTGCGGATCGTCGCGGTTGCCAAGTATGTAGCTTGCTCTCTCATGACGCTGATGGTAATATATTCGGTGTACAATTCGAGTTCCTTGCTGTGGAATTCAAAAATTTCATTCTCGAACTCGAAGTCGCGGTCGTGAAGGGGCGCGTCGGCGTCGTGGGAAGGGCCCTGGTAGTCAAAAGTGTTAGCATGTGAGTCACGTGCCGTTCTCGCGACATTCGTCATCACCAAGAACCCACCCAATGAATATACAGTACAGCCACACAATTGCCCGGCTATGAGAATTGTGAACTTACCTACTCAATTAGTGGACCTAAATCCCGATTGAACACATAAGTCTTTGCTGACCAACTTTGACAACTCTCTGTCAAATTGTATCAGGACTACAGACTCATTCAGAAAACTGGCGCTACGTGATAATCACCATAAACCAACTTCGTCGCAGTCAAATGTTGGAGACTCAATAGATTGATGACCACAAATACTCACGGGAGAACAACTCAGCCGACAGCTTCTTCCAAGCATCGCCATGGTCTTTGATTGCAATATTGGTGTGGCCATCAGACCACTCAATAGCATGCCGTAAGACGTACCAGTTCTCGAGCTGCGACCATGATCATATCATCCGGAGATGTTTGCTTATTTGGGATGTGACGGTTTCCTCTCTAATGGTGTTGCATGTAGGATGGTAGGGGCAAGATTATCATGTGTGGCAGCAAGTTGATGACGCGGTAGGCGAAATAAGCAATGCCGGTTGTACGTATTGGAGAGGTAGAGGCTCTAGACATTGGGGAAGCAGATATCAAACAAATTGGTAAGGCTTGGCATCTTGACCGGGCTTGAACTGAAGGACCCGATCGAGTGCCACGTCGACTAGATGATGATGCTGGGGGAAGTGTTTTCTTCAGACAATAACCACGGCTATAGCTTTGACTTTAGCAACCAGACCATCATCGACCGGGTGCGGTCGAACATTGGATGTATTATCGGTGAATTGCTCATGACGTCTACCGTATAAAGAGAGAATTGCAGCGAAAATTGTTGAAGTAAACTGTCCGCTAACAAATCGTCCTTTCTTTAGCGGCTGTCGATTAATCTTGATGGTCACCATTTTCGGCTATCAATGTGAGAGTAGCGGAAGTGATTTAAGCTAATGAGATCAAGGCCCAAATGGGAAATCAACCTAGTTCAACCGCAAAAATGATCCAGAGTTTACACTAAACTCAAAACACAAACAAAATCGTATACATCCACAAGGATAACTCAATAAACCCATTTAGATGCTTTGATTATACCATATAATTGTTGACACATAGAGAAATCCTTTTAAAGGTGTGAGCCCTGGTCAAAAAAGGTGCGTCGTAATCGAAAGCCATGGCCCACATTGAGACTCATGCATGGTTGAGTCCTGTCTTAATTCGCCCAACAAGTGGGTTGCCGACAATTATCCGTCCGTATCGGTCTTAACCCGTGCTACACGGTATTGGTTTGAGGCGTTGGGAGGAGGCAGTAAACTTTAAACGAATAAGAATTCGGGTTCTATTACTTGAAATGCATGCCGAAAGTAACCACAAGTTTACTGACTAGTCTACTCGGGTTGTTGACCTCGGTAGCCGGATGAAAGAGTTTGGTTGAGTAGGGGCGGCGATTATTCTCAGTACTGTGGTTATGGACGCGGCGTGTATCAGCGGGGCATACCCCTTACATCAAATATGTATCCGCGTGGCTCGTGTCCTAAGGGATCACTTCATTATCCGAACAACCATGTTGCCACAAAGGAAGATAGCATATTACTAAAGACAATATCCTGACCCTGTCACCTGCAGCAAGTGGACCCCATCGTCAAGTATGTTTGCTTTTTCAAGGCTAGAAACGGTTGGCTGGCGGTAGGGTCACGTCCCCCGCATGATCGACCATTCTCGGCTAAAACCTGGTATTATTAGGCAACAAATGGTTGAAATATAATGCCCCTGAGCGCCGACAGATTCGTTTCCGCCCACCATATATACTATCGCCGTTCCCCCATAGCCGAATTGCCCCTTTCGCCTCTGTCGCTTGGCTATTAGCATCCTTACTTAAACAACAATGACGCTGGTTATTCCAGCCATGGAGCCTCCCATCATGGAAAAACTGCTGAACCTGTTATTGCGCAAATTGAAGAATGTGTTTAATAAGGATGAACCGTCGAACAAGCTTCGCCAAAATTTGCCGGTGGTTGATCAGATTGATTCGGTAGTATCTCCCGGCGACGCGTTTCATGCGTATCAACATCAACAAAGTCAGCAGCAGCAGCAGCATCAAAAAGAGGCGGCAGCACGCGCGGCCGAGGAAGAAAAAGAGAGACAAAAACGGGAGTTCAAGAGAGAGGCCTATGCCCTGGATCACTTCTTGCACATCGCTGACAATGAAGAACTCATGGGACTGTTGTTTTTCATCATTAATGGTGAAAAGGCCGACTCGTCGAGTGACAAGACGGTGACACTAGACGACATGTATGAAACGCACACACCGGCAGATGCCGTACCAAGCGCCGACCTCGTCGATGGCCACTCAGAGAAATCGACCCATGATCAGGTGATGTTACCGTCGCAATCGGCGACAAGCGAGGCTGAGTATCGTGCCAAAGCTGCCATCGATCTGGATGAAGAACCAATTGGACGAGGCACGCCTCACCCATATCAATTACCCGAACCCAAGGTTCAGGAAGCGGAGCCTGAAATCATGCCTCCACCTCAAATCCTGCTTAAAAGGGGATTGTCACGCAAGGGCACTATACGCCTGCTCAAATTTTGGGCCAAGGATGCCAACGGTGACAATGATGAAAATCTTGAACGTCTGAATACCACACTGACTAGTCACCTGGAGGTGTCGAACTCAACTCTGACAAACTCACAGTCGACATTTGCCAGATTCCGCACCCTTTCCACTCGTGACTTAAGTCGGGGCTTCGGTAAACTTAAGCGGGTCGGTTCTCAAGATTCTATTGCCGGTGGGCCTCTGCCACCTCGAATGTCAAAACTAAAGACGAGATCGCATGGTCTGTTGCTGGATTCACAACGCTCACATCGCACGGTGACGCCAACGCGGGACCGGTATGCCCCTAAGGTACCACTGCCACTTGAAAATAAAGTTGATGTTGCCCAAGTTAGTTCATTTGTTGATGACAGCGCTGAAATGGAGCAACAGACTCCGTCCCGTAAGAATGCACCCGAGGCAATCAAGCGGGAATTATCCTTGAAGCGTAAACAACAGCACCCTGATCCCGTTCCCGTGGAGATTTTCCGAACCAACGGTGATCCTCCGACCGTGGCTGCGAAAGCCATCCACGAAAAATCAAGTCAAGGCTTCGAAAATCCTCTGGAGTACACTCTGGCTCATGATATTATTGATGTTGATGACTATAATTCTGACGTGCTGCTGAAAAACTTGGTGACGGATGATGAAGATGAGCAGGCGCCCTCGATGGCGAATAACAAGAGGGGCAACTCCCCGGATAAAGGCCTCAATTCTCGTCCTACTAAAAAGGCCATGCCTACCGGTCCTATTATTACCCAACAGGCACACTCTCGCGAGCTCAATGTCGGTCATGTATACCACCAGTTACAAGGTCAAGCCAGCCGTCAACCATCAAGTACACACCCCATTCACTACCCTTCCCAATCACAAACAAGAGGAGTACCCGCGCCTACTGCTGCTCCTCATCCACAATCTCATCGTGACCCACTGGGGGCACCTGTACGAATGCTGCCTCAAGCTCAAGCGCAATTGATGCAATTCTACAATCAGCAATATGCCACACAACATTACCAGCAGCCTCAATTGGCGTCGGCATACACCTATGGCACGGCACTGGCTTATGGTCCCCAATTAGTTCATGTGATGCAACACCAGCAGCATTACCAGGTTCCTCAAGCACCCATGCCTATGATGAACCCACAAGCACACCCCACGGTTAACAACCCAGGCTACACCCCCATGCCGTTTACCGGTCCTCGCAACACCAACCTGAAATACAGCCAACCAAAGAAGATGTCAATACCTTCTAAGCATCAACCTTTACCTCAATCGCAACCCCATCCTCATCAGAGTTTGAAACCCAAAGAAACGTCTCAGGAACAGTTGCCTGAACCCGCTGCTGATTTGAAGCCAATTGCCGAGTAGTCGTCTGGTTCAAAAACTGTCTCGCTTTTAGCAGCCTGGTGCTCTCGTTTGATTCTTCCTTTGTATAATTATGTTTGTGGCATGCTACATTAATACATGTTCATCTAGTTAACGATTCAACATCATGTTCTATCCGTCGCCGTAACGTTGGATCTGATGCAACGTCGAGCTGCAAGTAGATCAAAACTTTGAGCAGCTACTACTGCATCCCAATACAGTCATATTTTCCGTGTCATTGTAGCAATATTCAGGTCCAGTTATCACTATAGCGGTTCTTATCTTATCTCTTTTACGTATCTAACATAAAGTATCGATCTGTTCTATCAGGCGATGTGGTGGCTGTGTTATCTAAGATAGTTTTACCTACAGATTGACGTCCGCTTGTCCGGTAACAAGCGGGCTTTAAAAACCGAAAGTCACAAACTATTCAATATTAGATCAATCTATGGTTTATCTTATTGAGTTAAATACCACACACCAAAGAAAATTTACAATACTGCTTCGATGTACAAGGAAAATTCGGAATCTTCGGTCTTCAATTGCGGTGGTGGCGGGGGATGCATTCCCCGCCATAATTTTAGATGTCACGCGCTTGACACCTGAAAGGCAATATATTGGTTAATTAGCAGAAGGTCTCGTCGTCCTCATACTCTTGACACCAGTACTCAATGAAAATGTATTTCTAAGGTCTTCATTTAACTCTTGGGGTAAATTATCCCCAGTGTGGCAATTCCTTTTCATGACTCACCTGCATACAATGTAGCGGCCCGACCTGCGGAAAAACGTTTCAGTGGGGTCAAGTCATTTTTAATATCAATCAGTGAGCCAATTTGTTAGAGGTGCCGTATTGTGAAGTGAGCCATAAATTCGAGAGCATAACCGTCGCAGCCAAAGTTATCGCTGCTTTTATCCTACGGTACATTCTATACTGATTCGTTAAAAAAAATGAGTCGGGGTGGAGCCGGAAATATCGAACACCAGATGCACCATCATCAACTGAGTCGCCGTGGACTGGTGTTGAGTGGTCATGGGGACAATCAATCTATCCACCTGTCGCAAGATCTGTTTGGCGTGAGACCCATTCGGTCTAATCCTCTTCGTCCCGTTGCGCTGAATCGTTCGGGAACAATGAGACCCGTTATGCTGAATCGGCTGGGTCTGGGATTAACGACGTCGTTACTGAATCATGAGAACATCTTGCATCCAACAACTCTGCATAACAAGAAAACATACTATCTGACTGGAAGAGGCGGTGCTGGCAATATCGCATCTATCGAGGGAGGCCCTCCGCTGCCAAAGATCGTTGCTCAAGGCGAAAACTATCCAACATTACACACAGCAAAAGTCAGTACTGGAAGAGGCGGATACGGCAATATGGTGGATAACTCCAACCCTGACTTTACCAGAAAACTTCAGGATGTAGACGGTAAGCCCGAGTTAAACGTGGTGCCCCTGAATAAATCCTTTCTGGTGGGCCGTGGAGGCTTTGGGAATATAACCACCACCAAACTGGCGGCTTCACAAAGTCTGAATCCAATGCATCAAAGTGTATCCCCCGAGGTTAACCTTTACACAATTCTGTCCCAAGGGAATGAGTTGAAGAAGAAACGGAACAAGCTGTTTCTTGGAAAAATTAAGGAGATTTTTGGGTCATAATCCAAACAAACCCACGACGACATAATGATAGAATGAGTATACGACAGTAATTGTTTTGCATAGCGTAATCAGATTTATTACAATCTAAGAAGATTCAAGGAATTTCCTAAGCTTAGCTAAAGCCTTTGACCGTTGCGAGATTTCATTCTTAGTGGTCTTTCTCATTTGAGCATAAGTTTCTTCGAAGCCATCCGGTTGGAAAATCGAGTCCCACCCAAAATCGGTTGGTCCTCTCGAATCCACAATCACTCCCTTAGTAATACCCTGAAACAACTTTACCTCCTTACCAGGACCTTCGCAGAACCCCACCGTAGTGATGGCGTTGGCGCTCTTGTCATCAAACTTGTACAACATATCAACCAAACCCGTGAGTCCGATCAGCTTGACGAACCACTTGATGTACGGTCCAGGAAGGTTGTTCATTGCAGTAAATCCAAGACAAGTATCCTCAATAACCACGGGGCCATTGATTCTTTCGGCGGCTTGTTTTGCCTTGTGGATGGTAACCTCCTCGATGGTCCCCTGTAATTCATCAAGATCGACGGATTGGTTTGTAAGCACGCAATCGCCTACCTTACCATCATTGCCACCAAGAATGGCCTGAAACTCTTTGAGCTTGTTACTGTTACCGGTAACGAAGGTAAGTGTCTTTGACATACCGATGAGAAAAGTGAGAATTCTGTTGATGATGATAAAATCTACGCCATATTCATTAACCATCGGATTACCCTATGTACAAGATGCTATTTACGTTACAATTTACCCAACCGCTTCTTCAAAGCACGTTGATCACGTCTTCTCTTTCTCAACTTATGCTTCTTCATTTTCAAACGTCTCTTTCTCAAAACTGAGTCAAGATACACAGTTTTGTCAACATCCTCGACATCTTCATTGATAGATTCAAAAGTTTTATTGATTTCGTGAATTTCACGAGTAACGGATCCAGTCGAAATCAATGGTTGTGCGTGTATGGAGATGAATTCTTGGGATTTGACAAACCGAGGCATCACAAACGAGGGCCTAGCCAACATTCCAACACTCAAATGCCTCATGGATATGGTGGGAAGCGCTTTAAGAACCCCCCGTAACATGGTAGTGAATGTCGTTGGGTTCAGTGGTGGTGGAAAATTTTTGGTCCTGCACGATGTCAAATCGCGATAGTAGAAGTCTAATAAAATTCATGAATCAAAGTAACCTAATAAAGAGAAGATGACTTGAACTCAACGAGTATAACCATATACGTCATCACTTATTATTGTATCCTTGTTCCGAAAAAGCTTTGTGCAATGTAAATTATATATGTGCTGGCACAATTTCATTGTATCAACAGAATATCAAATTCAATATTGATAATGACAGGTTCAGTTGTCTCAACAATAAACCCCGTAGTACCCGAAACGCCATTACTAGAACTAACATCACCAAACATGCTACTGGGCCAATCAGTAACATCATATAGAAGACCATTCGTGTTCAATACAGTAGGACACCCAAGTGGTAGAACTCCACAAACTGGAACCTTTTTTGATGGATAGAATACCAGCTTATTTGTGTAGGTAATGTAGTTTGTACCCCTTTGGGTGGAAAATATGACATCTGACAGGGTGATTATCACAACATCAAGCTCATGGTGAAACATTTTATCTATCTTGAACAATTGATTTATCAGATGAGCCGATTGGTCAAATCGACCTCCCATACCTCCGATAATGTATACGTTATTGGTGTCGCCGATGGTACTTTTGTCAATTGACTCCGACAACTTTAATAGTCCTTCGTTTTGTTCGATAACCGTCTCGAGAAGTTTAGCATCTCGATACCAGATACGGATAAGGTAAAGTGATTTGGTCAAATCGGTGGCATATTGTGAATGTTGAGGTATTATTCGGGAGCCATTTGATTCGTAATATTGACGAACTTCGTCCTGCAACAGATCAAGATCACCAACGATAAAATCAGGGATATACATTTTGCGATCATCATCAGATCCCCATAAGTTATACAACCGATTGGCACCACCATCGGCACAGACGTGCAATTGGGTTCGTTGCCACAATTTCACAATGCCAAACCCTGACAAGTCTTGATTAAGGATGAGAAGGGCCCCACACGCTTCTTCTGGATGATTGAGAAATGTAAAGGGCAGAATTAGGTTGTAATCTCCTTGGGGAGCAGGGACATTTGTATCCTCTGGCTTTTCCACCACTGACATCGTTGATAGATAATGTGAATCGAATTTGCTGCACAGGTGTAATTATGCTCATTCGCACGCCAACCATTTTATCGATGGCTCAACACTCTTGAAGTGACAATGAGTAACAATAATACAGAGGGAAGCCAGGATAAGTCCAAGGTTATTCCTCGTGACGTGAGATTATTGCATCTTATATTTGCTACTCAAGGTGTTCAAAATTATCAAGACCATGTACCGCTTCAATTAATGGATTTCGCTCACCGTTACACCGTTCTGGTGTTACGTGATGCTTTGACTTACAATGACCATGCAAAGCCAACTAATCCAAACAGCAACATCAATGCGAATACAAATACCACCGTGTCAACCGATGACATTCGTTTGGCGATTGCTGCTCGTACGAATTATCAGTTCAAGCCAGTGCCACCAAAGGAGTTGTTGTTGGAGCTTGCCGAAGAAAGAAACTCAAAACCATTACCACCTGTTATTCCAAGATGGGGGTTGAACTTGCCTCCCGAACGGTATTGCTTGACGGCTCGTGATTGGGACAATTTGGATGAAGAGGAGCGGCAGATGCAAGAGGAACTGAACAAGAAGCCCCGTCGGAGTTAGGTAAGCTGGCCTACCTAGATGGATTTAAGCATCAAGTAATATTATAACGTAAAAGCAACCTTGTAAGTAAGTCAGTGTACTACGATTTGACGTGTTGGCATTAAGGGTTGGCACGGCTGTATGAAGACATTTCGAATTTGTAGCTATAAACTATGAAAATTTGGGATTACATGTTTGGAAGACTGTCATCAGTGACTCCACGATGCTAAAACCGTAATCATAGTATCACGAAAGGAATTACTTTTGCAGATGGTGTACCTTACGCCGACACATCACACTATTTGAGACCAAGGCTATGTTTTTCAACGCGCGCTTCTGGACAACGAACCAAATCTGTTCGTGATCAAATATGCTACAAACAACAGCGGCGCTGATTCCGGAGTAAGTGGGCTTATCCTTTCTATGGTGATGAAGGATACAATTCTGTATCCCATTGGGTTTTCAATTTGGAAGTATTACTAACAATACAGAGCTCGCGAGGATTATCCTGGAGCATGCCTTGCAGAAAGAACAGGTCGTTTACCGAATTTTGTTGACTTGGGGCCGGCTGATCTTTGTAATATTCAAAAGGTTTCCATCAATTCCAAATCGCAAAAGGAGTTGGGCACCTTTTTGTACTACACTGGTGTTGATACCCTGAACTCTGCTCTGATTGCGGCTCATTTGCAAGGTCTTGCAAATCTCTTGAGTCTGAAACCTCAATATTGGTTCAATGAAAAAAAATCGTGGAGAGTCCCTGAACTTACTTACTGTGCTTATAATGCTTTTTCAAAGGTTGACATGAGAGTCACGGTGCACATTCCTGGGAAATTTGAATCACAAGTAATCGATTCTGACGGCAAGTTGATCACTGACAAGCTTAGTGCCGATGATATCGATGCGTTGTGGTTGGAGACTTTTGTATCATGTATGGTACGGCTGGTTCTTGATCCCGATGATGAGGAGATCTACAAAATGCGGGGATTGGTCGAAATTCGCAAGATTAACCCGTTGAATAATGGCTCTGGTTCGAAGGAAACGGTCTCGAACTTTATTGCTGCGTTTGAAAAGTTATTTTGGGATGGCCCCAAGCTCGGGTGTTCAGTGGAGATCCCCCTGCCGACTATCGTTAATAATTACCTTGTCGATGGTTTCCTCAAAGTAATCGAACTCACGCAACAGTACGATTTGGCTCTTGAGGTTTTGGAACGTTTGCAGGAGCAAGAACCGGCCGTAGTAACGCTTTACGCCAAAGTTTTGTTGTTAAAGGACGAAGAAATCAAGGCCGTTCAGGTGATGTCGGAAGGCATCAAGGAAAATAACCGAAATGCCGATTTATTATTGTTGCAATCAGAGTTTTGTCTTGATAAGAAGCGTACCGACTTGGCTCTTCTGTTAGCTAAACAAGCTGTCAAGCTGTCGCCGCTGGATTTCAAAACGTGGGCGATGTTGGTTAAGGTTTACACGAAGATTGGCGACTTTGAAAATGCTTTGCTTACACTCAACTCGTGTCCGATGTCTTCGCATAAGGAAAAGTTCATCTTGAAACGTGTGGTTCCTTTACGGGGTAACCCTGACGATTTACACTTACCGCTGCCTGTGGATGTGACCCTTGATGGTGTTCTGAGTTTGCAGCTTGAGGAAGTTGAAGCTGAAGAACGCACTTTGGACCCTCTGTTGATGAATCTACCCGCAGCGAATTTGAAGCTGACTTTCGCTAAGGCGTATGATTTGTTGACCGACATCGTCAACAAAACTGGTTGGGAAACTCTTCTCAAGTATCGTGCCAAGGTTTTTGTTATGGAAGAGGAATATCGGAAAGACAAGACTTCCAATGGCCATAGCCGCTCGCGGTCTACCGCGTCGGTGAACGAAGCGCCTCCCACTAATGGTGATGATGAGGCTCTGGTGAAAACTGAAGTTACTGATAATGACGCATCACTGACGGTCGCCTTGAAACTGCCGAAAAGAGAGTCGGCTGCTGAGGAGGACGAGTTTCGCAAGAAGCGGTTGTGTGAACGCTGGCTCGATAACTTGTTTATGTTGCTATATGAAGACTTAAGAGCTTACACCATGTGGCAGGCTGAGTCCGTCCACTTTCAAGCCAAACAGATGGTGTACAAGAAAACTTCTTTGGAATGGGATAACTTAGGGCAAATTGCCTACCGTCTCAAGCACTTCAAAGAAGGACTGGTGGCCTTTAATAATTCGTTATCACAACGCTTCCTGCCCAAAGCTCAATTGGAAATGTTGCGCTACTATTGCATTGAGAGAGCTAAGCTCAACCAACGTAACTCACTGGCGGTAGCCCTGAGTACGACGGTCAATTTTTCCAAAGCTAACAACGCGCTTCTGGAGAAGATTTTGGAATCGGTTGTCAAATTGCTAGTTTGGAACCACCGGTGGTACTCGGAATTTTCGACGACGTTGATCTTGGCGCTAGAAGATTTGATTGCGAAGGATGGTCTTATTAAGATCAAATCTTTAGTGCAAGCGTTGTACTCGGAGTCGCCAACGAATCAAACACAATCAACGGATCACATTCCCAATCGGGGTATTTGTGAAATGATGGATGATGAGTTTAACTTCTTCCGCACTTACGAAGTTACTGGCGCCGATAATTGAACAGATGTAGCATTTATATGAGTTACATTTTTTGCGAATATATGGCCAAACATACGCCTACTTCAAATGTGACCGGTGAACGTGTTCATATTCGTATTTGCGCTTCACTGAACTGTTCGGCATGAAATTTGGCTCCATTCGGCGTTTAAATTTCTTTTGCTCGGAGAAACTTTCAACCGGGGCTCCTAATACTAAACATCTTTAGTTAAATCGATTTGAATGATTAAACACTCCCACAAAAGAGTATTGCTCTTCGGAAAAATTATTGGTCCTAGTCTATGTTATTGTCAACTCGGGTTTGGCATCCATGTCGGGAATCCCGACCCGTTTTGTAAATGTGACTCATAGCGAATGCGTTCCCCACTTCGGTTGCGCGTAAGCGCCAAAACCTACCAAGGGGTCCGTCTTTTCATGGACACCGTGTCAACAGCGCCAAACATTAGGTAGACGTAGACTTACTCAACCTCACACACTACATACACCATTAGATTATCATGTCTATGACAATATCGGTGACAGGAGCAGCCGTTGCTCCGGATCCACGGCAATTAGTGCATGGAAGCGTGCATTTTTTTGAGATGCCTTACCTACTTTGGCGATGAAAAAGTGGTAAAATGTAGGAAAAGTTTTCTCCTTATATAACAAACATTGCCCTATATTATGCGGCATCCATTCTTGGGAACAAGTTTGACTCGGGCTGTTAAAATCTACTCCGATCCGTCGTGGCACCGTATCTACCCTTTCCCCAATTAGTGATTGCATAACGTCAAACGTACAGCGATAAGATGTCTTCCTCCAAATTGTCAATGTCACCGGTCAATGGTACCGAGTTGGTGGCCGTCAACGACCCGGTGGTCCCTGCGAGACGTGCCACCAAGCAGGCCCCCCATTCTTTAGTAATGATTCCCGGACCTGTGGAATTCACTGATGAAGTGTTAGACGCCATGAAAACTCCCCCTCAAGCTCATACTGGACCTGCGTTCACGAAAACATTTTCAGATGTGTTACGCAAAGTGCGTTTGGTTTTTGGTAACGACAAAAATGCAGGTGGCCAAGGCATCGTCGTGTCCGGCTCTGGCACGTTGGGCTGGGATTTTGCCGGGGCAAACTTGATTACCAATCCGGACTCTGATAAGGTGCTTTGCGTCTCCACTGGGTTTTTTTCTAACGGTATGGTCGAATGCTTGTCCAACTTTGTCACCGACGAAACTAAGCAAATCACGGTTTTGGAAGCCCCCGTGGGCGGAACTGTTCCTCTCGCTCACATCGAACATCAATTACAAGGAGACAAGTACCGTGTTATTGCTTTAACTCAAACCGACACGTCCACCGGGGTGTTGACAGACATCAAGGCCGTGGCCGCGATTGTCAAGAAAGTGTCGCCGGAAACACTTATCGTTGTCGACGCCGTGTGTTCGGCTGGGGTCGAGGAGATTCAATTTGACAACTGGGGCCTCGACTTTGTGTTGACTGCGTCGCAGAAGGCGATGTCAACTCCGGCGGGTTTGCTGATCATGATGGCTTCGCAAAGAGCCATTGACCATGCCTTGCTGGTGAAGCACAAAAAGCCGGTTTACTGCTCGTTCAACAAATGGTTACCCATTATGGCTAACTATGAAGCTAACAAACCGCTGTATTTCGCTACTCCCTCGGTTCAATTGGTGACGGCGTTTAATGTATCTTTGGATCAAATCTTGGGTCAAGAACCGGAGATCGATACCGCGACCAAGATTCCTAAGCTGTTGTTGCATCGGTTTGCAATTCACAAGAATGTGGCTCGTGCTCTTCGCAAAGATCTTTTGCAACCCCAATACGGTATGCGCCTGGTGTGCACCGATGTTGATGAATGTTGCAATGGGATGACTGCGTTATATGTCCCTGATGATATCAAGGTGCCCGAAGTGTTAGCCTATGTTCAAAAGAACTTTGACATTTCCTTGGCTGGTGGGATCCACCCCAAAATCGCATCTAAGTATATCCGTATTGGGCATATGGGGATATCCGTTACTGGTCAACAGGCGGCGGATGTTAAACGTACTGCTGCTGCGGTTAAGGTGGCCCTTAAAGCTGTGCTGCCGAAGGCAAAGCTTTAAGTTTGCTGGAATGGGAAGAAAAATTAAATAATGATACATTGGGTTTGGTTTTGGTAGATGTGACTTGATATACACAGAAGATTTTATAGTCATAAACATAAATATTTGGTAAATACTAGATTCCTCATTAAATGTCAGATGATGAACCTGATGATTCAGAGGTGTCGTTTTTCGATCTAGTCCTAGCTTCTTGTTGAAAGCCTTCTGCGGCAACACGGCGTAACTCAGCACGCGACTCTTCAGCCCGTTTCTTTCTGGCTTGCAACTCAGCGTCACGTCTTTCCAACTCTTCAATCCATAATTGCTCCCGCTTCTTTGCTTTATCCCTGAGCATTTGCTCATGCTTTGCTTTGTAGTCAATCGACTCCTTATGCCACAAGACGGACCCCAGTACTAATGCAATAAGGGTGATCAACTGAAAGGCAATACGATAACGAAAGTACTTCTGAGTCTTGAGTTTTTCGCCCCTCTTCATGGATCTCGCCGCCAAAATCACCGCACCAGCAGTGGCAAGGGAACCAAGGGGGACCACGGGCTGCTCCTTGCATTTGGCCCACATCTTTTGGAGGATATCCTCCCTAATGGTTAGTTACCATCGTACAATATGATATCAGTTTAAAACCACTTACTCATCGTCGACTTCAAATGATGATGGGATCGCAGCCATCTTAATGTTAAATGGTTATCCGATGGCAAATGTTCGTGTGAGCATATTAATAAAAAGCACCGCGGACTTTGACTCAAACCCCACGAATATAGTCCGATGCTACATCAAGAGATGCTGTTTACATTTACATTGAAACTATATTACATCAAGTACCTATTCCGCGAGAATAAATTCCTTGAATTCGGCATAAGCCTTGTCTAAATCGTTGTTGATGATGATCTTGTCATGAGCACCAGTGTCAGCGTATTGCATCTCCGCCGAAGCGGCGTTCAAGCGAGCAGCCAACGACTCAGGCGACTCGGTGCCCCTGCCCTTCAAACGAATCTCCAACTCGTCTAACAGCGGAGGAGCAATGAACAAAAATCTGGCGTTCAAGTCGGTCTTCTTGACCAGCTTGACCCCCTGCATATCGATATCCAATAAGCACTGTTTGCCTTGTTCGGCAACGGCTTTGACCGCAGCGATCGAAGTACCATAGTAGTTGCCACTGAACTGAGCCCATTCAATGAAGGCGTTTTCATCAATCATCTTCTTGAAGGTTTCTACCGAGGTGAAGTTGTAGTCCTTTCCGTCGACTTCACCTTCCCGGGGCTTTCTTGTGGTATTAGATACCGAGAAACCAAACTTGCCGGGGTACTCAGCAAACAACTTCTTCAATAGAGTTGACTTGCCGGTGCCCGACGGGCCCAGGATCACAATAGGTCGCATAGGAGACATGTAGATGAAAAATTACTTCGCGCGTTTTTCACAATAAAGATGGTGGGTAGGCCGGCGGTAGTACTGATACGTTATCGTTCGATAGGTTGAATTCGACTATAATCTTAGCATAACTGTTGCGTTTGTAACTTAAATGGTAGCGTCGTAGTTAGCCCATACAATTATACTCTCACGCTTTGGTTAAATCAACACGTGACCGTCTACCATTTTTCTCAGCCATCGGTTAGTGTTACCTTTCTGCATGGATAATCTCAACCAGGCGTTGGCCACCATGTACCTGGGGGCTCCCCAGGCGCAGAAGGCTGAGGCCAATATGTTCCTCCAGAACTTCCAGAAATCGCATGATGCCTGGCAAGTGGTTCATGACATTATTGCCCATCCAGACCAGCATTCCTTGCAAACCCAAATGTTTGCCGCCCAAACCCTCCGCAATAAAATCACCTATGATTTGAGTCAAATACCCCCTGGTGACTATGACAAGCTCAAAAACTCGATCATTGAGCTTATTCCTCTTTATGCTACTCATGAGTACCGTCTCGTTCGGACGCAGCTCAATGTGGCTCTTGCTCAATTGGCTTTGCAACATTTGCAATGGGAAAATGCAATGGAAGAAATCATTGCCAAGTTGCTGCTGCTGATGGAAACAATTCCAACACTTTTGGAATTCTTAAGGGTATTGCCCGAAGAACTTAGTGAGGTCAAAAAGACTAATTTGACAGATGACGAGTTTTATCTGCGGACTGATGTGTTGATCAGTCGTCAAGTTGAAAGAGTCGTTGGTATTTTGGCCAACTTGGCGGAGAAGCACAGTGATGATTCCCTGTTGAGCGCATTGGTGCTTGACGCTCTCAATCTGTGGATCAAAGAATGCCCCATTGAACTGATTATTACAGTGACCCCATTAACTAATTTGGTCTACCAATCTTTGCTTAACGAAATAACCTTCGAGAAAGCCGTTGACTGTCTCATTACCATTCTAAGAGAAACACGTGATATTTCCAATGATCAACTTATCAATTCGTTGTTTGAGCTGTTGTTGCAAATCAGAGACTTCTTCTTCAAGACGCACAAAGACCGTTTGGAGGATCCTGACACGGTCGAACTGTTGACCAGGCTTTACGTTGAAGCCGGCGAACTGTGGCACGTGTTGATCGCAAAGAATCCTGAACATTTCATGCCCCTCGTTCAGATTCTTGCCGAACTCTCAAAATTTGACGAAGACTTAGACGTCGTGAAGTACACCTTTCCATTTTGGTTTGAGCTCAAGCAGCTCATTACTCTCCCTAAATTTGAACAAAGCAAGTTGGCATTCAGCGATATTTACGCAGAGCTTATTGAGACTCTCATCAAACACTTGACTTATCCCACGGGAGATAACGACGACGATCTTTTTGATGGAGACAAAGAGGCTGAAGACAAGTTTAAGGAATTCAGGTATGATATGGGCGATGTTCTTAAGGATTGCTGTGCTGTGGTCGGTGCAACTAGAGCATTATCCATTCCCTACGAAAAGATTCAACTTCTTTTACAAAATAAAGAATCGTCGACGGCGCGTTGGCAGTATCTTGAGAGCCCTCTTTTTTCCTTGCGGACCATGGCGAAAGAGGTTCCTCTCAACGAAAAGCTGGTTCTACCTAATATCATGGATCTCTTGGTGCAATTACCGGAGCATCCCAAACTTCGCTATGCTGCTACCCTTGTGCTTGGTCGTTACACTGAGTGGACAGCAAAGAACCCCCAGTACTTGGAACCCCAACTTAATTACATCATCATGGGGTTTCAGGTTGCAAGCGGCAGCTCATTAAATGCCAATGGATATCTGGATATTGTCGTTGCAGCATCTCGAGCCTTAATGTTTTTTTGCTTAGATTGCTCCAATTTGCTTGTCAATTACATCGAGCAATTGTACCACGTGTATGATCAGATAAAGGACCACGTCGACAAGGAATCTCACTTTGAGTTAGCTCAAGGATTAGCTTGTGTGATGACACAAGTGCCTGAAGAGGCGCAATATGCGACGTTGGAAAAGTTTGTCGAACCAACATTAAATACGTTGGCAGCTTTGCAAGCACCTCAGAATCATGAAGCTGCTTCTGTCCAACTCGATGTGCTTAACTCCTTCGTGATCAAATTGACGGCAAAATCTTTTGATAACCCGGAAAACCCCTTTGCAAACTTCTACATCAGTAAAATCTGGCCCGTTTTGACTAAGACCTTGGTTCAATTTGGGTCGCAAGGTGATGTGAATGAACGTGCGGCTACATTAATCAAATCGGCCACGCAAGCGTTTTCTACCTTCCTTTTACCAATTTTGGGAGACGTTGCCACATTATTACACGAAGGTTTTGGTCAAAGTCACTCCGGCTGCTTTTTGTGGGTCCTGGGGGTTCTTGTGCGCGAATATGGCGACGAATACTGCAACGACGAAACCAAGGACGCCATTTATAATTTTGCCATTAGTCAGTGTCTGGCTTTCTTCACGTTCATTGGCAGCTCTTCTGTCAGCCTGAATCTTGATCTCATTGAAGATTTCTATCGCATGGCGGGGGATATATTGATGTTCTTCCCGGAAAAATTCGTCTGCAATAACGATCTCATGGCCTTGGTGCTTAAGGTGTCTGAGGTAACCTTGTCAACTCTAGCCGAACAAGGGCCTTTGATTGAGTGCTTGCATTTCCTCATCGATTTGATTTCGTGGGGGTTACCTCATCCGCCAGTGCTGTTCTTTGGGGGAGACACTGACTTGATCCGCAATCAAGTCAAATTGATTCTCTCGCAGAATGGTCTTGCTCTTCTCAAAGTGGTCGTTCGTGGAGTTGTATTCAATTTCCCTAAAGATTTGCTTCAAGATGCAAATGATTTGTTACTCAAAATCTTGACGGTCATGGACGCGCCCGTAGCCATTGACTGGTTACAACAGGCAGTGTCAAGTCTCCCAGATGTTGACAATAAGGAATTGGAAAAGTTAATGCTGGTCGTACTGGTGGCGTTGCCTAATCGTGACAGTCGTCGGGTTAGGTCGGGGATGAAAGATTTTGTGACTTGGTACACACGCAAAAACGTCAATCCTCGTACCCAATTTACATAGGGTGGTAATTTCATATTTCAAATGATGCATATCATCAATAGGTCCCCTCACCTTACGGAAGTATGACAATGACAATCATGCTCAGTGCGGCAGGCGACTCAATTCGCTTGCAACGATTGGATACATTTTCATCTCCGCGCATGTTCACCTACATAGACTTACGGTGCGTATGGTTGAGAGTTTTGAAGTGATATGGTCTAGGCTTGGAGCCTTAAAAGCAGAAACCGAAGATGTAGCTTTGCTTTGTTGACAGTTTTTGCCTTTTCATCGTTGCTATTCCATTTTCAGTTCCTAACAGTTTATTTAATAGAGTGCATGACTCTTTCCTATTTGAGCACAATTCAAAACATAGGGTCCTGGTTGCAAATACTATATAAACCCCTCTACCACCATCGTAAATCTACACACCAACTATATTCATTCGTTAGTGTCAACCAAAAAAAACCTCAAAAAAATTGAAATCGTTGGTTTGCCCGTCCCCTCCGCCAATTTCATGCTTTATACCCGGTTCTGAGAACACCTACAGAAATTGGAGCGTCCACCCACTGCCTGGTGCAAAGACTTTCTATCAAAACAGTCAATGAGACCTGCTTGCGATGATAAGTTAGTGGTGATGAGTAATGGATGCTGAAAAGGTAGGGTTTTGATAGCGCAAACAACGAATATAAGTCAGGGCATTAGTCCTACCTCAACAAGTGTATATGTTAGAGATACCTAATGCAAGGCTTATAAAACAATGTTATACACGTAGCTTTATTTCCATTGATCAGATCCAATTACAACTAACATTAAACCGGTTGCTTGTTGGGGGTTGGTTTGTAATTAAAGACCGTTGATCGACAATTTGCTACTTGAATTCTTCGAGATAGTCATGCTGAAATATATATTACATTAAAACATAAGCTTTAACTATTAATCATGCGATAGCCATCATTTTCGTGACGCATGCGTCTCAGCATGGTGCCAGCCACGTCTCTAAGGCGCTGGGTCAATTTGCGATTACGCTTCGCCATTTGAAACTCGGCATTCGTTCCGTTTCGAAGATCAAACACTTCACCCGTTTGAGCTTCTTCGTCAAGTTCGTCGTGATCAAGATTAGGCAGTTTCCAGTTTTTCAAAAGTAAGGAGTTGACTACCACTGAGATCGACGAAACCGCCATTGCCGCCGCTGCAGCTATAGGGGGCAACATCAAATTAAACGGCAAGAAACACCCCATTGCAAACGGTAACATGATGAGATTATAAAGGGCAGCCCACAAAAAGTTCCATTTGACCCGACTGAAAGTGGCGCACGAGATGGAGAGCCCGTTAATGATGCCAGCAAGTTCATTGTTGCTATTACGCAGACTCAACAAGACAATATCAGCTGACTCCATGGCAATGTCGGTGCCGGTGCTAATAGCCATCCCAACGTCAGCCTGGGCCAAAGCAGGGGCATCGTTGATACCATCGCCAATAAACCCAATACTCACGTCCTCTAGACGTGACTTGAGATCGACGATGACTTTATCTTTGTTCACTGGTGTAACCTCAGAGAATACGTTGGAGACAGGAATGCCCAACTCTTTGGCAATCTTCAAAGCTGCGCCACGCAGATCACCAGTGACAATACCAACTTGGTAGCCCTCGACATGTTGCAAGTAGCGAACCGTCTTTTTAGCACCAGGCTTAAGCTGATCAGTTAATTCCACGAATCCGGCGTACTCACCATCAATCAACACGTGTGCAGTGGTATTCACTAATGTCTTCATCGTTGATAGCTCCTCATCAAGAACTTTAGATTCAAATCCAGGAAATTTGGCCTTGATAAGGTTAAGATTACCAACGTAAACTTCATGCAGTTCCAGGCCCAAAGTGCACTTCCCGTACACCCCAAGGCCTGGATACATTTGGAAATTAGACACTTTCCAGGGAAACGAGTCGTCGTCAAATGTAAGCCCCATATGTTCTTTGGCTCCATGAGAAATCAGTTTACCGACGGGATGTTCCGAATTCAGTTCAACAGCACCAACCACGCCCCACCATTTGTTAAGGTCAAGTTGAGCTGACGTCAGAATTTGCTTGAAATTGACAAGTCGCATAACACCCGTAGTCAATGTACCCGTCTTATCAAATAACAAAACGTTGAGCTTGGTGACCTTCTCAAACACATCGCCACCCTTGATTAAAACACCGTGCTTGGCACCAACGCCTGTTCCCACCATGATAGCGGTAGGGGCAGCTAATCCAAGAGCACAAGGACAAGCGACAACAACCACCGAAATGGCAAGTTTAAGACAAACAAAGTAGCGACCGTTTTCTTCCTTGTTGAAAGCCATGGGTAAGCGATCTTTATGAATAGCCAGACAAATGGCAGTCCATATAACAAATGTCAATACAGCAAGGGTGATTACCAGAGGCACAAATCTTGCGGCCACGAAATCAGCAAACCGTTGCACAGGTGCTCTGTTTACCTGAGACTCCTTAACAAGGTTGATAATTTGCTGCAATTGCGATTTCTTTGAAGACTTTGTGACTCTCACATGAATTGCCCCAGGTCCGTTCACCGAGCCACCGATTACGTGATCGCCAACACGCTTGTAGACAGGCAATGACTCACCAGTGATCAACGATTCATCAACCTCAGTTTCACCATAGATTACTACACCATCGGCAGAAATCTTGGTACCAGGAAGCACAATAGCAACATCACCAGCTTGGATCAAGTCAATTCCGACGGTTCGTGTTGCAAAACCTTCAGTTGGAGCAGTTTCCTTTTCGTTAGCATTCATGAATGCGTCATACTTTTCCAAGTCCAGCACGATGGTACAGTTTGAAGGGGTCAATTGCAACAATTTGGAAAGCGCATTCAGAGTAGCACCCTTGGCGCGATTTTCGAGCCACTTGCCAAAGGAGATGAACATCACCAACATGCAAGTAGTCTCGAAAAGAGTCTTTGGCGGTTTCAGAGTCTGTCCATTCCAAACCAGGATAATCATAGCAATGATAGAAAAGGTGTATGCCACCATGGTGGAAATGCAAACGAGGACATCCATCAGAGCGCCCTTGCCTCGGTTAATAACAAATTTGCGAAACTTCTTGAGGAATACTTTACCCAAGACAAACTGGATATACAGTGTAGGGATACATTGTAAAACCAGAGTCCAATATAAGCCTCGAATAATCATTAAATGATTCCATGGAGGTAAAGTGTGAGTCCAATTTAGGAACATTACCGGAATTCCCAATGCAACAGACCAAGTCAAGTTACGCTTCCAATACTGAATCTCCTTGACTCGGGTCAAGATTTTGAGTTGTGACTCCAGCAGCCGGTCAATCAGATTGATAATCACAAATTTAACGGCACCTTCTTCATCAAGAGCATCAAGATTGTCCACCAAGTGACGCACTCCAACCTTTTGGGGATTGAAATGGATAGAAAGTTCATCAAGTACATTACCAGAGTCAGCAATCTCTTGATCTTGCGTTGACAGTAAGGTTTTCTGACCCGAAAAGCTAAACAGATAATCGATGACACCATCTATCAGAGAGAGATAGGTCTCAACCAAGTTCTCAATTCGGGTAGCGTCAGCCTCATCTGTAAGTCCGTAAATTTGAAACAAAACATCGTCCTCATCATATTCTTCCGACGTCAGGTGATCGTTAGGTTGCGATTGAGACAACACTGCGTCAAAGCCGCAGCTTTCAATGATGTCTATGATAGTCTCCGGCGAAATGTGGGAAGCATGCTTCACAAGTGCCTCCTCGGTGATCTCACTTACAGCCGCCAGGTTGATGCCTTCCTCTTGCAAAAGAGCATTTGTAATCGATGTCAGACAAGCCGCGCAGGTCATTCCTGTGACCTGGAACCTTGAGACCACGTCTTGTTGTTTGTGTTTGGTCAGCGATTCTATAGTCGCTTCAAAACCGCAATCTTCGATGGCTTCAACAAGCAGGGCAACTTCGATATTTTGCAAATGGGTAATTGCCGCTTGCTCGGTTATGAGGGATACCAGAGCGGATTCAACTCCATCAATCTTCTCTAACAGTTCTTTGATGGTGGCCAGACAAGCTCCGCAAGTCATCCCACGGACTTGTATTATAGTTGACATTGATGCAGTGGTTGATGGAGCTTCACTCGACTTGATCAAGGTAGCATCGAAACCACAGTTCTCAATAGTCTCAATGAGCTTATCGATGGTCACCAAGGCAGGATCGTACTCGACCAGCGCTTCTTCTGTTATCAACAGGACATTAGTGGAACTTACCCCGGCCGTAGCCGATATAGCCTCGGTTATAGTGGCCAGGCAAGCCCCACAAGTCATGCCCTCGACTCGGAACAAGGCCTTCATCGTTATGATAGGATATGGGCGAGGATAATAGAGCAATACGATACCAGGCTGAGTATTGCGAAAGATAGAAGTTAAGCAGGTAGAGTGCGGTAATTTAGCTGGTAGCGTTCAGGATGCAAAAAAAAAAAATAATGGAGCTTTGATTGAAGAGATAGTGCGATTCGGCCCATGCTACAGAGGCCAATAGAAATTTGCGCCCACAATGCACTTCCATTAGCGCTTGTAAATTATAAGCTAAAAGGTAATTTTGGGGTTGGTGGTCTATTTTCCCCTACGAGAGGCCTGTTTGCGAGTACCGGTGCCGTGGAAAATGCGGGCCTGGTGTTTGTAAGCTTGCTTTGTCAGAAGCTCATTGCCTTGGTCATCAACATGTTGAATTTTAACCACCGGGTTATAAGCCCTGGTGTCTGTCAGGAGCAATGTTTTAGGGGCGATTAGCTGCTTTTGATGAAGTCTTAATGCCAATAACTTCTCGTAATGCTCTTCTTTGGCTTCAGTGGACATCGCCATGTACAGTTTGTCCGTGGCTAGTTCTTCTCGTAACATACGTTTCTCAATGTCAACTTCCAATCGAAGCTTATGCGCTTGCTGCTGGGCGCTCCGCATTCGGCGCGCCGCGGCCTTCCGCTCTTCCGATACGCCGTCGATGACTTTCTGGGCTCTCAAGTGGCTCATCACCGAACCCACCGAGTGGAAAGATCCCAGCATCTGGTTATTGCCCGTGGAATTGGTGTCGGGGGTAGGCTCGGTCTTAGCACTATTACCATTAGATTCATTATCTGCGTCATCGTCGGCATCCCGCTGGGCATTAGATTCTTCGGGTCTGAGATCTGAAAGAAACTTGGTATCGTCAAACGTCACCGTGGCAATGGCGATATCGACTTCCGCCGTTGCGTCCCATACACGATGTTCCTCGGTCTTCAATTCAAGGTCGACGGGCTTTTGCTTGACACGGCGAGACCGGGCTAAGGTTGCCTCAAATTCGTCATCGTAGGAGTCGTGAAAATCAGCTGTTGAAAGGAGTTTCGGCGCAGCAAAATTCACGTCATCGTCAAGTCGGGTGACTTTGACGTTTTCGGTTTTGTGTTTCTTGCGTTTCTTGATCTTTGACAGCTTGATGTCCTTGTGGACTGCAGATGTGGCGTCATCTTCTAGTAGTTCTGCAAGGGAGTACGATTTATGAGCTTCGGGCTGAGTCTCCGTGTTGTCGTCATTGACGACACGAACTCCGGATACTCCGAAAGTGGTGTGATGACCGCCTTCCGTACTAGATGGGGTCGCAACGTTGTTTCGGACCACCAGCTCATTTTGTAATGCCACCTCCTCATCGCTATCGACCAAGTCGTCGTTCCCCATTGTCAATATCGCCCGGTCCCCCATCAGAGCCAACTCTTGGGTGCTGTGGTTAACCACTATCAGCTCGTCTCTATCCGACACTTTCTTCGAAGTAATTCTCCCCTTTTTGGCGACGGGCTTTCCTAGGTTTGCGAGCCAATCGTCATCATTGTCGTAATCAAGCTGAAGCTTGCGTTTGGCACTTGTTTGCCTTGCCTTAAGCACCCGTGATTGGACAGCGTCGTAATCTTTGGCTTCATCATTTGCCAATGGTTGTGGAGTCGGTGTTGGTGCAGCGTCAACCTTGACGTTTTGCGTAGATGGGATCGGCTTGAGACCAAGCTCAGCTCTTAGCTTGTTCGTTTCCTCAAGGCTTAGATCTGTTCGCCCTTCATTCGGGTTGGGCTTCTTGGGTGTGATTTGTGGTAGCCCTAGTTGAGCTCGTAGCTTATTGGTTTCTTGAAGGGAGAGCTCTATAACCTCCACCATGAGTAACGTGGTGTGCGCCGCACATCGTGAGCCGCACGCTGCTTAGTAGGTTACTGGTAGAAGTAAGTTAGTGGCGGGTAATTTTGGTTGACATTGATATCTGAACAGCTTGGGATTTAAATATGTACAATAATAACGTTACCGTCTAGGTTTAATTGACGCTGGTGCCACTGGGTCTTCATGTTTGGATTCATCGGCTTGTTTCCATGGATCGTATGGCTCAGACTCGGTCTTCCCTTGATCGGACTCCTTCTCGGTTTCGTTTGCCTTAGTCTCAGTTTTAGTTTCAAAAGCCTCTTCCTTTGGTATCTGCTTCTGGGTTTGTCCAGTTTCGTACTCTTTCAAGTATGCTTCTTGATCCTGCTTGGCTCGGAGAAGTTCTTGTTGCAATTTGAGCTTTTGCTCCTCTTCCAATCGTTGTTTCTCTTCGTACCATTTACTTTCAGCATGGGCAGCAAGCACCTTTATCTTCTGTTGTCTCACTTGGTCGTTAATGAGCTCTTCCAATGTCGGTGCATCGAAACGAGTTCGCCGCAACCACTGGAGCCATTGTGGGGGTACGGTATCGAAGTAATCACTCTTGAACAATAATGGTTTCCATGGTTCCATCTTTCTTCGTAACCTTTGCATGTTGCCATCTAATGTGAACTCCCAATAGGTGTTGCCGTACAAATCATACCCACAGAAGAACTTCTTGCGGAAAGGAATATCCCGGCGAGCCTTCCACCGGTGAATCATGCGCTGCCATGGTGTGTACTTTGCCTTCAAAGGGTCCATCGATCGCTATACTTCGCGGTGCGGCTATCGTGTGGTAAAGAGAAGGGTAGTCGCAAATCAGACCTAAATAGACTACATAATGTATTTGGACTGATTGAAGGCTAATCAAATATGGGCGGGAAAGGGATTTGTACCTGCCACACCACGGCCGTTTTGATGTCACGATCTTATCGGGGGAAGCATTGCTCATCTATTAACCATAAAAAAAATTAACAAGTTCCTGATGACGATTGGCAATATTGACATATAAATGGATGATGATACAATTGATGGTGCTACTATGGGCATTTACAATACAAACATTCAAACTCACCAGGTCACTTATCCTGAAGAGCCGCACCCTCGCACCTTGATAATTGCTCCTTCAGCCAACCCTTCATATGGGTAAACCAACTGAGCCTCCGCTAGAGCGCATTGCTCCGGTCCCCATCACCATGAATGGTGTCAATGATGAGGAGAATACCACAATTGGACTGATCACAAACGTGTTGGTGGGGGACTACCACGAAATTACCGGCGATGTGGGGAAACCATACGTCGTATGGCAGATCAAAATCACATTGGGAGACTCTGACTATTCTTCCATACACCTATATAAACGATACCTGGAGTTCGAACAGTTTCGTCGACTATTAATTGAGGCATTCCCCGATGATCGGTCTACTATCGCCTCGTTGCCTGCCAAAGATAGCTTTGCCATGAACCGAGTTATGCAAACGCTGTCATGGCTTGAAAAACGACGCCGGGGACTCCAGTGGTTTTTGTCGAATGTGCTATTGAACCCCAAATACCAAAAGCTGGCGGTGGTTAAGCTGTTTCTCTTATCGCGAGATATGCCTCCACCGTCGGATGCTTAGGCCGCGGATTACAACGTTGCTTACGAGATGACCTTAAATCTAGACTCGCCGTGCTCATGTGCGACGGAAAAAAAAAACCAACTGTGGCGTTTCTAAGCCGATCGCGGAGGTGCTGGCGAGAGCCGTTCAAGGTCCCCCCCACCGAAGTTTGATCGCGGAACCCGTTCACATCATTCAATAGAGTAAATATTGCACCGAATTATCCTTAATAGATGATCAAACATCTTGCTCAATCGAAACTTTTTACCATCACTAGTCTGATCACCCACGATGATATCCCCGACCGAGGTTGCTGACAAAATCCGATGAAGGTCTCGGCGTATCCCGCACTATATAATAGGCGTGAAAAAAACCGTTTATGCTCCGTAACTTCACAAGAATGGTCCACAACAGAGTTACTATCATCGGGTCCGGCCCTGCCGCCCACACGGCTGCCATCTACCTTGCCAGAGCTGAGATGGAACCCACGTTGTACGAAGGTATGCTTGCCAACGGTATTGCCGCTGGTGGTCAACTTACCACCACCACCGACATTGAAAACTTTCCTGGTTTCCCCGAAGGTATCAACGGTACCACTTTGATGGAAAGAATGAGAGCCCAATCGGAAAGATTTGGCACCAAGATCATCACCGAAACCATCTCCAAGTGTGACTTTTCTCAAAGACCTTTCAAGTTGTGGACCGAATGGAACGAAGATGGCGAACCCATCACTACTGACGCTGTGATTATCGCCACTGGTGCCTCGGCGAAGAGAATGCACTTGCCTGGTGAAGACACCTACTGGCAACAAGGTATCTCGGCGTGTGCCGTCTGTGATGGTGCCGTGCCCATCTTCAGAAACAAGCCTTTGGCTGTCGTTGGTGGCGGTGACTCCGCCTGTGAAGAAGCGTTGTTCTTGACCAAGTACGCCTCGAAGGTGTACTTGTTGGTGAGAAGAGACCAATTGAGAGCGTCCACTATCATGCAAAAGAGAGTCATGAACCACGAAAAGTTGGAAATCTTGTGGAACACCGAAGCCAAAGAAGCTCTTGGTGACGGCAAGTTGTTGAACGAGCTCAAGGTGTTGAACAACAAGACCAACGAAGTCTCGAGTTTGCAAGTGAATGGGTTGTTCTACGCTATTGGCCACATCCCTGCCACCCAAGTGTTCAAGGACCAACTTGAAACTGACGAATCTGGCTACATCCTCACCAAGAACGGAACTGAAACCTCGGTGGAAGGTGTGTACGCTGCCGGTGACGTCCAAGATAAGCGTTACAGACAAGCTATCACCTCTGCTGGTACCGGGTGCATGGCTGCTCTTGACGCTGAAAAGTTCTTGTCGGAACTTGAATAAACGGTATTTCCGTATTAATAGAATTTTATAGATAATTGATGATTCTCTCATGATTAGATTTGGCGAACACGTCGAACTCGCCCCTGTTTCATTTATTAAGCCAGTCAAAGTATTTGGTGTGATTATCAATATTGTCATCAATCATGACCAATTGGGACTTTGTGTTCCTGACCCTTATGCTACGTCACAGATGGGTTGAACGATAGAGCAATGAATTGCCAACCTAACGAGCATACTCAATAATAAGTGAGACGTATCGACAAATGGGGCTTGAAATCTAGCCCGCTTCGTGATTTGCTTTAGTTATAGATCGTCTAAAACCTTCACTCACCTTCCATGTGGGTCTGTTTCTTCCGCACTAGGAACTGACCCTGCACCTAAATTTTCGGTCCACGTAACCAAGGCCGACCCCAATCGATGTCACGATATCCGTTCACGTTTGATGACACCTTTGATGAGGACCTTGATAATACCCTCGATAGGGCATTGTTGTCGGTCCCGCAACAACGACAGCTGCTGCAACTGCTGGCACAAATAGCCATGGCGAACATGTCCAACCTCGACGTCCGCAAACAGCTGAATCTGGGACGAAACCTGATACTGGTGGAAACCCATGCGCCGCTTCTACGAAGAAATACAAGCTCAGCATCGTTGCAAAAGCTACGCGACCATGATCGGGCCCGGGCAATTCAAATGTTTTTCCAACAATTATGGGCTCGCATTACCAGAAAGCGTGGGATCCAGATAAGCTCGGAACCTCAAGAGCGTGTTATTCGTCAGGGTGTACATGGCTACTCCAATAACGCTGTGTCCAATGCCAAGTATAACCCGGTGACATTTATACCCCTTATCTTGTACGAGCAGTTCAAGTTTTTCTTCAACCTATATTTTTTGATAGTGGCGTTGTCCCAAGCAGTGCCTCAATTACGGATCGGATACTTGTCGCTGTACATTGTTCCGTTGGCATTTGTATTGACTGTCACCATGATGAAAGAGGCTGGCGATGATATTGCTCGTAGACGTCGAGACCGTCTGCAGAATAACGAGCTCTACGAAGTGTTGGTGTCGGGCCTGCTTTCGGGTGAACCGCGGATGGTCCACTCGAAGGATTTAGCGGTGGGGGACTTTGTTCGTGTGCATAAAGGCAAGCGGGTACCCGCTGACATGGTGCTTTTGCAAACGTCAGAGACGACGGGTGAGACATTCATCAAGACTGATCAGCTTGATGGTGAAACTGATTGGAAGCTTAGAGTCGCCCCTCAAGTCACCCAGCAAGTGGCTTCAATCGACGATCTTATCGCTCACACCGAAGTTGTTGTGCCTCCTCCAGCAAAACTGATCCATTCGTTTACGGGTAAGCTTAACTATGAAAACCACGTGGCAGCATTGCTGATTGATCAGACTTTGTGGGCAAATACTGTGCTTGCGCTGGGGACTGCCATTGGTATGGTGGTTTACACCGGTCCTGACACTCGTCAAGCTATGAACACCACCAAAACTGGGGTTAAAACGGGGTTACTTGAACTTGAAATCAATAGCATCTCAAAGTTGCTTTGCGCCACCGTTTTCATTTTGTCGGTCGTTCTCGTATTAGCGCATGGGTTTCCCCTCCAGAGCACTTGGTACCTTGATATTATGCGTTTCCTCATTTTATTTTCAACGATTATTCCGGTATCTCTCCGTGTCAATTTGGATCTTGCCAAGTCGGTTTATGCCAATCAAATTCAAAGTGACGACGACATCCCAGACACGATCGTACGGACGTCCACCATCCCCGAGGACTTGGGTCGCATCGAGTACTTACTTAGTGACAAGACAGGTACCCTCACCCAAAATGACATGGAAATGAAGAAACTTCATCTAGGTACTGTGAGCTACGCTGGCGAAACCATGGACATGGTGCTGGAGTACGTGCGCAACATGGCTCCCTCTGATACTAAGAAAAGAGACTTAGGGCTGCGGGTGTGTGACTTGATTATGACCCTTGCCCTTTGTCACAACGTTACCCCTACCTACGACGATGTCGATGATGAGATCAACGGCCTTGTCACATATCAGGCGGCCTCACCCGACGAGATCGCAATTGTGCAATTCTGTGAAGAGGTGGGGCTCAAACTTGTCAAACGCGATCGCAATCTGATCACGTTGATGCATTTACCTACTCATCGTCAACTTAAGTTCAAAGTGCTTTACAATTTTCCTTTCAATTCAGACACGAAGCGTATGGGTATCCTCGTCTGTGACGAGCAAACAAATGAATTATGGTTTTTGCAAAAAGGTGCAGATACCGTGATGCTGAAGATTGTCCAGAGTAATGATTGGCTTGACGAGGAAACGGGTAATATGGCTCGTGAAGGTTTGCGGACGCTCGTTATTGGGCGCAAGCGCATCACGCCTCAACAGTTTGAAGATTTTGAGGAGAAGTATAAGGAAGCACTGATTTCCATGATTTCGCGAGACACTGCTGTACAGAAAGTCATTAGCAAGTTTTTGGAGCAAGATCTTGAGCTCTTGGGCTTGACCGGGGTTGAGGATAAACTTCAGCCCAATGTCAAGCAACTGATCGAGTTATTACGGCAAGCCGGTATCAAAATTTGGATGTTGACTGGTGATAAGGTTGAAACTGCGAGATGTGTTCTGATACTGGCTCGCCTCATCTCTCGAGGGCAATACGTACACCAAATTACCAAGCTCAATGACTTGAGTGGTGATGATGCCGCTCTCACCCAATTGGACTTTTTGCGCAACAATAGCAATGCCTGCTTGCTTATTGACGGGGAGCTGTTGGGTTACTATATGCTGTTTTTGCGTGATGAGTTTTTCACAGTGGTGAAACCTTTGCCTGCCGTCATCTGTTGTCGCTGCCTGCCCCAGCAAAAGGCGGATGTTGCCATGATGATTCGTCAACTTGCAGGTAAGCGAGTCTGTTGTATTGGTGATGGTGGCAATGATGTCAGTATGATTCAATGTGCTGATGTTGGGGTGGGTATTGTCGGTAAAGAGGGGAATCAGGCGTCGCTTGCTGCTGATTTTAGTATCTTATCGTTTTCATACCTCTCCAAATTGTTGTTATGGCATGGACGAAATTCTTACAAGCGGTCAGCTAAGCTTGGTCAATTCATCATTCATCGTGGGCTTCTTATCTCCGTGGCTCAGGCTGTGTTTTCCATATCGTCGCTGTTCGAGCCTTTGGCGCTTGTTCAAGGATGGTTGATGGTGGGCTACGCCACGGTGTACACAATGGCTCCAGTCTTCTCGTTGACACTTGATACTGACATTGATGAGCATTTAACGAGACTTTACCCTGAACTCTACAAGGAATTGACGTTGGGGAAGCTGTTACTGTACCGTACATTTTTCATGTGGGTACTTATCTCACTTTGGCAGGGATGTGTAATCCAAATATTGAGTCAATGGTTCCAAGGGTACGATGAGAAGGCTTTCAAGTCTATGGTTGCTTTATCGTACACCTTGCTCATCTTCAATGAGTTAGTTATGGTGGCATTACTGGTCAATCGATGGACGAAAGTCATGGCGGCGCTGTGTATCATTACTGCATTGATATACGTGGCGCTGGTGCCGTTTTTGGGTGATTACTTCAATCTTGCGTTTATGACGACGTTACTGTTTTATTGGCAGTTGGCGCTCATTCTTGCGGTCAGTTTGTTCCCAGTGTGGCTATCGCGTTACATTGACCGCAAATTGCGTCCTCCTTCATACGCCAAGGTCCAACAAGACTAATCTTTTATCACGTTAACCAAATTAATAAACATATACGTCTATGATGATAACGGCTGTATTTATCAGATAGAACTTGTTCTAAGGCGTAATTATACTATGGTTTAGGAGCCGTCAAACAATCATTTCAGGTAATACCGCCGCACACTGACAGTACTTGGCATAATACAATAATGTTGCAAGTTGCAACATTGCTTGCCAATGGTGGCAGATCTTCTACCACCTGTCAATATTCGACAGTTACATGAACCCAATCTCAATAATCCTTGCTTTGAAATAGCCGACAAAGGATTGGTTATAGCAGTCGAACTTGATGGAAGTTTTATGTGGCTGTATATGGGGTGATTTCCACGGTAACCGTGGCGACTAAATCGGCATGACGTGCATAAGAATTTGTATGCAGAATTCATGGGGTCGGTAATTTAAGCGCAGGTCGTTCCCTTCGTTCCCTTCGTTCCCTTCCGTTCCCTCGTTCCCTTTCGTTTACCCTCGTACCTTTAAAATTTCTGTTGTTTCTAGAATCTTATGATGAAATGTATCTGGCTTACAGACGATCCATTGCAATCGTCTGAAGTGAGCCCTGATTAAAGCATGATACATGTACTCATCACCATTTAACTGGAACCTTCATGGTTATACGTGATTGACTCCAGCGGTACCAATACCCCTTAGTCTGTTGTTTGTAAGGCGAGTCTACCGCCACGTATTATCTGGCAACCACTATTACGCAATTTTTACTATGGCAGATCACCCCATTATGCATCTTGCTTCAGCCACAAATTTGATGTTGGGTGCGTGCTCCTAATAATGGATGCATAAACCATTAGACATGATAAAGGTATAAAGGTCAGGGCATTCCTCCCACATCCATAGTTTAAGCCGTCCCATGAAAGCCATTCTTGGAAAATCTACGCTCACCGTCGCGTATCTTGGTATCGCATCAACACTTCCTTTCATTTTATCCTATAAGGAGACAACACTGAATCCCCAAATCAAAGGTACTCACTCCCGCTGGATTTCGGGAAAAATTTAAAGATAGTTACGAGAAGGAATATGATAATGGTTATGGTTAATAAATAAACACTTGGGATACTTTATAGATGTTTCGAACTATGATATCAGCCTTTCCGTAATCTTTGGTCAACTTAGAGTCACTGTCGTGACATGCGTCCCCCTAATATAAACATAATCGTTGTATTGTACACTATTTACAAATTTACTTGTTCCAGGCGGCGTTTTTGAACATTTCTTGGGCCAGTTTCAATCCAGTGGCGACGTCGAAAAGCAGTTGTCTTTGGTTCAAAGACAAATCGCCGTTTTGCAGAATCTGTTGGTCAACAAATTGCGCATCATTACCTTTGGCCTTACTGGTATCAATGACAAGAGGCTTACCTTGAACCATATGAGCATATCTGTTCTTTATTTGCTCAGGGTTCACCAGCACCGAGAATGATGATTGTTGCAAGATAAACCGATTGGGATGTCTGGCGGGAATGTTGGCAATAACTTCTTTGGGGAGTCTATAAGGGTACTTTGACTCCACAAGGGCTTCCTTGGCCAAGGCGGCCGCTCTAGAAGAAGGGGAAATGACGAGAGACACTGGCTTACCGTAAAGAAAAGTATTACCAGAGACCTGGGGTGCCAAAGGAACAGCGTGCAATTCTTTAACGGGGACAGATACCTCGTCCGATCTTGGTTTGAGACTACGCCCTTGTCCACGGGTAGATCTCTTAGCGTTGTTACGCTTTTGGGTGGCGCCTTCATTAGACTTGGCAGCATTGGTACGAACAGCTCGCGGTCCTCTGGGGCCTCGAGCACGAACGCCGTCTTGTCCTCTTTGGTCGGGACGAACTTCACCGTCACGATTTTGGCCAAACCGGTTACGCATAGGGTGATTCAAGATCTGAACATCACTTTTCGGTAAACGGGTGGGTTCCGGAGCTGGGGCAGAGCCTGATTTGGTAGTCTTCGTCGACGCCTTAGACTTCTTAGCCTTCAGGGCCTGAGTTTGACCACCAGACTTATCAACAACCATCTCATTGGCCCGGTTGGTGACCGCATTCACTCTTTTGAGTAAGTCGCTCAAGAACGGCGACGTCGAGTTACGACGAACCGAAACCCGAAACATCCTTCGATTTGGCGACTGTCAGAAAAATTTCCCGTTGCGAAGTCTCCGCACAAAATCGGCTGCGAAAAAAACGACGAGATTGAGCTTGACAGCGATAGGACCACAAGTTGTATGTATATCCCTATACTTTTTGAATTGTCAACTTGCTGATGCTGCTGTAACATCAACAATGACGCGAATATCATACATCGTCTCAGGATATCCCTTATAAATCTCCCATAATATATTGTTTAAAAGGTGTGTGTCGTTGATAGGAACCCCACGTTGAATAGTGATTCTCGAGGAGATGTGAACGTGTGAAGCAAACGTTACAAGTGGAAAATACCGTAGCAAGTTCGAGATTTTTAGTAGGTCAAATATTTTCAAAATGACGTTTGTGTTGCATCATTCAAAGCTTGAGAAGTTGTACTTCGTGAAAAATTTAGACATTTTCGATAATGACTACTCTACATCGACGGATAGATTCACTGTTACCTAAAACTTTTTAACTACCTCAACAGTTGTTTACTTTGATTCATCCAACGATTTTTGGAACATTATGGACCCAGGCTTTAGACGCGCAGGATCGGAGTCCACCGTAATTTAGATCGGCTAGACAAATCGAAAGTTAGGGCCGAGATCAAGATGTATCGGCTTATTCTTAATATTTCAATTCGTTAACTACATATTTATTTATGACGACCACGACATACAAACATGAATTCACATAGGGATTTCGGAATTATTTGCTCACCGAGCATACACCGAATAGGAAGCATCAACGACCGCCGAAACTCTGGTGCACCCCGAAACCAAATTGATGGGAAAATGTCTAACAAATGCACCAAACGGAAATCATCATTCAACACTTCCTAGAATTGTTTTATCCAAGTTACAAAATTGACGAACCCATGAATTCATGTCTACACATATAAATAACGCTTTGTCGTTGGCCATCCAAAACGCTCCGATCACGTGACAGCCCATTGGCCAATGACAGTAGAGGAAACGGTTGGAGTGCGGGCGCGGACAGCGAGCTTTATAAAACCACAAAAAATTCACCTCAAATTTTTTCACTTAGACAATTCCCAGAATGTTGAGATCGATTGCTAGATCCGTCAGAGTGGTAAGTGCCAACAAGGTTAGCTTCCAAATGACAACAATGAACTTCTACTCGAAGCCCATACCCGTGAGCTTGACCTAAACTGACAATTTCGTGTCGGTAACTCGCCAGCCTTGATTTTTCGAAAACGAAGGGAAGGGACAGCTATAGGTCAAGGGCAGTGCCACTTGGTGCTTCCAATTGACCAGATCGTCCACATCTGTCGAGTCTGAAAATTTTTCAGATGAACCATTGCATGGGCTTGTGGGTCAGAAACAAAACCTGGGGGTTCCCAATTGCAAGATACAAGCTTACTTGACGGGGCAGAGTGGATAATCCTTATAAAAGAGATTGTTGTCGTTTGGCATACCAATTATTATTGATCTGTTACTAACTATTTTAGGCCCAACCTGTGGCTAGAAGATTTGCTTCGGCCAAGGCTGCCCCCACTGAAGTCTCCTCGATCCTCGAAGAAAGAATCAGAGGTGTGTCTGACGAAGCCAACTTGAACGAAACCGGTAGAGTCTTGTCGGTTGGGTAAGTATCATTGGTCAAAATGTTCGCACTTGTGTGCAGTATATGCACCGCGAGCACGAAAAAAAAAAGTAAAAGTGACTAACAACATAGTGATGGTATTGCCAGAATTTTTGGTTTGAACAACATTCAAGCCGAAGAATTGGTCGAATTCTCTTCGGGTGTCAAGGGTATGGCCTTGAACTTGGAAGCCGACCAAGTCGGTGTGGTGTTGTTCGGTTCGGACAGATTGGTTAAGGAAGGTGAAACCGTTAAGAGAACCGGCCAAATTGTTTCGGTCCCCGTTGGTCCCGAATTGTTGGGTCGTGTTGTCGACGGTTTGGGTAACCCCATTGACGGTAAGGGTCCCGTCAACGCCAAGGAATTCACTAGAGCTCAAGTTAAGGCCCCTGGTATCTTGCCCAGAACTTCGGTGTTCGAACCTATGCAAACTGGTTTGAAGGCTGTTGACGCCTTGGTGCCCATTGGTAGAGGTCAAAGAGAATTGATCATTGGTGACAGACAAACTGGTAAGACCACTGTTGCCATGGACACCATCTTGAACCAAAAGAGATGGAACGACGGTAACGACGAATCCAAGAAGTTGTACTGTGTCTACGTTGCCGTTGGTCAAAAGAGATCGACTGTTGCTCAATTGGTGCAAACCTTGGAAAAGAAGGACGCCTTGAAGTACTCGATCATTGTTGCCGCTACCGCTTCGGAAGCCGCTCCCTTGCAATACATCGCTCCCTTCACTGGTTGCGCCATTGGTGAATGGTTCAGAGACAACGGTAAGCACTCCTTGATTGTCTACGATGACTTGTCGAAGCAAGCCGTTGCCTACAGACAATTGTCGTTGTTGTTGAGAAGACCCCCCGGGAGAGAAGCCTACCCTGGTGATGTTTTCTACTTGCACTCGAGATTGTTGGAAAGAGCCGCCAAGATGTCGGACGCCTTCGGCTCCGGTTCGTTGACCGCTTTGCCCATCATTGAAACCCAAGGTGGTGACGTGTCTGCTTACATTCCCACCAACGTCATTTCGATTACCGATGGTCAAATCTTCTTGGAAGCTGAATTGTTCTACAAGGGTATCAGACCTGCCATTAACGTCGGTTTGTCCGTGTCGAGAGTCGGTTCGGCTGCTCAAGTCAAGGCCATGAAGCAAGTTGCCGGTTCGCTTAAGTTGTTCTTGGCTCAATACAGAGAAGTCGCTGCCTTCGCTCAATTCGGTTCCGACTTGGACGCCTCCACCAAGCAAACCTTGAACAGAGGTGAAAGATTGACCCAATTGTTGAAGCAAAAGCAAGGTACCCCCATGGCCGCTGAAGAACAAGTCCCTGTTATCTACGCTGGTGTCAACGGTTACTTGGACAACATCGCCGTCGACAGAGTCGGTGAATACGAAGAATCGTTCATCTCGTACTTGAAGACTAACGACGGTGACATCTTGGACGCCATCAGAACCACTGGTGAATTGTCCAAGGAAAACCTTGAAAAGTTGAAGTCGGCCACCGAAGAGTTCACCAAGAACTTCTAAGTGTCTTAGATGTCGCATCACAACAAATTCTCTTCTCTATTTATTGAGAGTAAATATATGTATCAGAAAGAAATCCAATTGGACATTTGTATTTCTCTCTCGAAATGCTTATGGCTTTAATCATTATTCGTATCTATACTCGGTAATATACCTCGTCCACTTCGGCAGGGATAGGGGCGTCTGGCTTGGATTCATAAGTTAGCAACTGTTTTTCGCTGAATTCGCCGTGTCCCGGCGTGCCGTCTAGAGTAGAGTTGTGTACTGACGGATAGCCTTCCTTCCCGTTCAGGTGAATCAAGTTCTTCCAATGGTGGCCGCAAGATTGAACAACTTCTACGGTCGAAGCCGCACCTAAGAAGTCTCCATTGAAAGCAAAGGCATTTTCGGGCTTGCCATCAGGTAACTTGTAGTTGCGGAACCACCATCTTGTCAGATCCAACAATCCAGGACAAAACTTCCGGATGTCGTCGATATCATTCAATTTCTTAGCCAAAGGGTCGGCAACGTTGATTGCCAATACCTTCCAGTCAAGCTCGCCGTCATCGATCAAGGCAATCAGACCCAAAATCTTGACTCTTACCACCAGCCCCGTAGGAAGAACCTTCGATCCAATCTCGCAAACATCCAAAGGATCGTTATCACCAAAGAGACCCGTCTTCTCACACTTATTACCGGGATCCTCCCATGTTTGGGGAAATGCACCATAGTTGTGAATGTAGCCTTTGTAAGGGAATAAGTTACCAACGAATCTCATCTTCCCCTTCTTTTGATCTTGTACAATTGGATTGCCTGGGGCCTTCACGTCAATTTCAAACTTACCGTTAGACCAACGCGGCACTTCCACAACCATATTTGCTTCCCTGGTGGTTGTATCAAGTTCCAACGGAACATCGTGCATCCAACTCACTAACTTTCCATCGAGTTTGGCATAGTTCTTGTAATCTGGGGTGTGTTTCGATCCGATCGAGTACGAACTGATGGCGGCAGCGGACGAACCCAGGCAAGGTTGGAAAGAAAGGTGGCGTTGGACAACGCTCAATCTGGCGGAGGCAGAAGATTGGGGAGCCATTACTCGGTGAGCTAGTAACCGGTACATTTTCCAAGCTTATATAAAGGCCACACGAAAAACGTAAATGTGGTGGGGTTATTCACAGGCAAAAAAAAAAAAAATGGCAGTATCCTCGGAACATGCGAACTGCGTTCTCGCGAACGACTGGTTGGAGCCGTCGTCATTTTAATGAATTAGTCAGTATTAATGGTCTTTTAAGCTGGGTATAGTAATGTTGAAGGCCATCTAAAGTACTTTTTCACTAATGGCTGTTTCGAGTTCGGCCCCACGAAAGGCTCCTTATAGCCGACCGAGCGGGGTGGTTGAAAAAGTAAACTTAACATACAGGAAGTAATATTTCATTATCAGCCCCAACAATGACATGACAAAGCACAAGCTTGAAGCACTACAGTTGATCGAATGATAGCGTTGTTGATAAATGCAGTTATAAAGGGTTGGGACCTGTGAATGTGATATTTCCCTTTTCGTCGAATATGGCGTTTTTGTTTGATGCTTCTACAGCCGTGGCAAGGCGTTCTACCTCAATGTCCGATAAACCCATGGGATCACGAGGAATCCATACCCCAGGACATTTGGCCAGAGCCAGGGGACTATCGTAAGCATGCTTGTCATCGGCCTCAGGTGCGGGGTCGTCGTAATAATCTGGCGGTAGATTGGTTTTTGCGTGGCGAAAGTTGGCAAAAATGTCAAATCGGAAAAAACGAACAACAGGGTTGTAAAAGCCGACTTCCTTGAAATCTCTGTCGGCTAATAATGGAACAATGTGTGAAGTTTCGTTTCCCACATCTTCTTTGAGCTCCTGCTTGAGGTTACTGTTTTCTTCGTGCTCAAGCAATAGATTCGTCTTCGATTTATGTCCTTTGGGTCTGTTGAGGACTTTCGCAACATATTCGGTGGGACCTTTGGCTGAAGGGGTATTAGAAATACCATCAAGCGGTCTCATTGCATCCATGGATAAACATTTCAACCGATGGTGGTAGGTTTTGTTGAGGTGGACATGCCAAAGGATGGTCACGACAAGTCCAATAACAGCTAGCGCAATCGCCCCCCAACCCTTACCGACGGCAGAGATCCCGAGTATGCAAAGTTGCCCAAGATAAATACCAGCCATAGTTTCCGAAAGAGCATTTGCGTAATACATGCCTCTGCCATCTGGCGCAGCACCAAGACAATACACTAAGTTATGACAGTAGGCAATGTATACCATGAACATTGTAAATGCACCAAAAAGAAGAATGATCGGAGAAATAATGGCATAAACAAGGGTAATCACCACTAATAGTGTGTAAGTCGGGAATGTAGTACCCCACGCCATTGAGTCGAGCGACAGATACCGCGTCCATTTTTGTCGGACCGTTTTGTCAAGCGTTGATCCCAAAACGTAAAACAAAATCAAATTCACAACTTGAAAAAGCGTACCACCAGCAATTGTGAAAGCATTGAGAGCAAGGTATGAGATGTAGAAGTTGGATGACAATGGCAATTGCGATGCTAACATGTGCATTGCCTCCTCTGGATGGTCAATAATTTTCTTCACTGTTGCCACCACCGATGACATGAGGGCAGCAACAAGGAAACCGTTAACGATTTGGAACACCATGTAGACCTTTTGCGTAAAATCTTCAACTCGCTGTTTTGTTGTTGCACCTTTCACTTGAGCTGCTGCCCGAATGAAAATCGGGAGCATAAACATTAAGATTGCCAACAAAAAGGTGGGTAACAAACCAGACACCACCCCTTGCAACCACCCAGGCAAATTTTCAAAAAACGAAAGCCACTTAAAAGTCTTCATAAGCGTATCAATACTTGAAATCGACCCCACAAACCCAGTGGGAATCGCCCAGAGAACGATAAGGGCGATCATCGCAGCCCAAGCAATGATGGTTCTAGCCGATTGTTCAAAGGAGAACATACGCAAATTGTTCCATACAACATCACCCGGCTCAAAGCCAATTTCAGCACCAATGAAAAGTCCAGGAGTGTGAGACATCACCAGCTGATACGCTAATTGAGCATACTCTTGATTTTCGAACTCAACAATCAAAGAATTCTTGGGGCGTTTCTTATGATAGTTACGTTGCAAGCGGACAATCTTTTTGTTGAGTTCGGGAATTTCCTCAAGATAATGATTGATTGCATCAACTTTGTTTCGCTTGAAGAGCAAACGACCAATGTTGACACGAGGACGTTTGTTTTCAGGAACATATGCATAAATATCATCAACAGGAGTTATGGTTTCACCCTTCTTTTCCGCCTTTAGCTTGCGCTTCATGGCCATTTTCAAAAGCTTGTTTTCCGCTCTCTCCAACGCCATCACCATATTTTGCCGTTTGATAATGAGTGAGTCAAGCTTACGCGTTGTTCGACTGATGTAGATGCGCTTAATACCATCAAAGAGCTTGTAAAACAGCTTAGTGTCCAACATTTCGTCGGGGACAAATCGAAACAACACAGTACGTGATGACCGCTTCGAAGCATAGTGTGGCAGAGCCACGGCAGCTATGCGTAATGAGTTGTAAAAGAAAAGCTCGCGATTGAGTGTAAACATCACTAAACCGTAAAATATCCACGAAATCAAAACGTGGGCATAGTATCGGCTACCATCCGACACGTTTGAAATTGATAACTGATCCAAACCCTTCTTGTGATTTCCATTGGTTGCATTTACAGGGAGCAACACAGTCCATGTGAGGATTCCGCCAGTGAAGCAGCATCCCATAATCCATAGGTAGCGCAAGAAGAAATAACCATCAAGGCCACACTGCTTAATCAATACCTGCAGTGGCTCGGTCAACACCACCCATATCCACAGAAATGGATCTCTTGGAAGCGGATTAGGGCGATCTTGTTCTGGTATTGACTTGAGCATCGTTTTGGGTGAATAGATTCTCGTGAACTTCACTCGAAGAACGATGAAACATGTGACAAATATGGCACATATTACACCGTTAGCTAGAACTGTAACCAACACCTGTGACGTGGAGGTGCCGGTCTGAGAACTCATGCTGGTGTGCAAAGTGAATCTTCATAGTTCTCGAGAAGACTGATGGCTATGCATATACTGCACATAATAGCCTATGACATCATAGTGGGGATTAGATCAACACAATCACTTGACAGGGATAGGAATGTGGGTTAATCAATTGCAAAGAACACGACAACGAGAGCATACAATGATTATCACTGGTGTTCGTACCTACGACATATACTGCTTTACTTAGTCGTGTGCGATGAGGAAAAGCGTTGAGTATTGGACAAGAAGTTTGGCGTTCGCCCTTCTACCAGGAGATGAGAACAATAAGCGCTATTGTAATCTAGCATATAATAATACGACACTAAGTGTGATTGTCGTTCTTTCAACGCGTTTTGTCTTCATTTCTACAGCTAGCACAGATAGATTGCTTCAGCAATCCTACGTTGAAGATTCACTGTCTTGTGTCGATCATAAAAGTAGCAATTGCCATTATTGTTTTTCCCACAAAACCAACAGAAACGCGTGGCGCACAAGTCAACACGCTAATGGTGTTTTTAGCACAAAACTTTGATCCGTATGGTGATCCATGTAACCATGCCGATCTGAAACAAAAAATCCCCATCGACACGCTCATTTGCCTTACCGATGCCATTCAGACCCGATATGGAGTTGAATATAATAGAAAAAGAGAGATATATATTTTCAAATGTAGTTTCAACGCTAAAGCCGTTTGCCGATCTGTCTATACCACAGTTTCGGCCAATGCGCTCCGAAGATGCGCTCGTTAGCCCTTACATCGACAACATATGCAGGCGCTTAGAACTGATTTTACACATGGCAAGAAGCTAAACAGGTGTCCACACCATTGATGAGAATAATACTCCATTATCTTGAGAAGTCTGAAGCCCATCGCATACTTTGGCTCTTGGAGGAGTTAAATGTGCCATATGAAGCAATATTTTATCGAAGGGACCACCTATATAATGCGCCTGTCGAGCTCAAACTGATACACCCCTTAGGGACATCCCCCGTGATTGAAGCGATCCTGCCTGATGATAACAAGCAAAAAGTCATAGCAGAAAGTGCCCATATAATGCGCTTTCTTCTTCACCACTTTGATAAAGCTGAACGCTTGTCCTTTTCTCGAAACTCTTTGTTATCGGAACAAATGGATTACATGATTCATTATGCCGAAGCGACGCTACAGCCACTTGAGAATTGGCTCCTCAACAAGACTTGGGTTGTTTCAAACACTCCTTATGGGTTTCAAACGATAGTAAAGTGGGCAGTGGGGGTATTTGGAGGTGACGACCACGCCAATGAACTCATTCGTAATTTGGACTATCTCAATTCCATACTTAGCAAACAAGAGGAAAAAGGTCACAGCTATCTTGTGGGTAACAAATTTTCTTTGGCTGACATGATGGTTGCCTACCCCATACTCCAAGGGTTTTGTTACTCACCTGAGATCTTCTATAACCTTGATGGTGGCACGTACGATGCGGGGAAACAGTTCCCCTGTTTATATAGATGGAGTAAGCTATGCCAAAAGCATCAACTGTTGTGCAAGGCAAACGAAATAGTGGTTGAACTCAGCAGGCAGAGTCGATCGGTCAATTAGCACAGGTATTCTAAAAATTTTCTTGATTTCTTCATGCAAGGGCATTGGTTTTTGTGTTCACAATTGTCAAATCGGGGCGGGAATATCTCGTTTAGATCACCGCCAAATTCAAAAGAATGTGATCGAGTTGTTGGCATTAATACGTCGTTCAACTACTGATGCGAGTAGTGTTACATTACCTCGTTGATTCCCTGGCCCATCGCATTCTCTGGTTGTTTGAAGAGTTAAAGGTCCCATACGAACTCAAGATATACACTAGAGATAAATGGGGTAATCCCCCAGAACTGTACAAAGCCCTTCACCCGGTGGCGGCTAAATGCCCTGTGATTGAAATAGTTGATTGGGATGGTGGCAGGAAAAAGATGGCAGAGAGCGGGCATATTATTAGCTACCTATTGCGGTTGTTCGATCCCAAGAAAGTTCTATCCTTCAACAGTACCATAGAAAAAGAACAGTGTGACTTCTTTTTCCATTATGCCGAGGCGTCATTGCTGCCAGTATTGGACAGTCTTTTGGCCGATCAAATATTAGTCAATAATTCGCCTTTTGGTTTCCAAGGCATTATTCTGGGGATAACCTCAATGATTGGCGGTAAGCATTACGCCCAGGAGCTTGAGAAACATTTACATTATTTGGAATCCGTCCTTGAACAACAACATCAACAGGGACTGGATTATATTGTGGGCCAGAAATTCTCTTTAGCAGATATGATGATAGCATATCCGCTATTGACGGGTACACAATCGCCAGCGTTGCTTGAACACTTATATGGTCCCAATTTTGTCATGGGTACTCAGCTACCTCATCTACAACGCTACCAACACTTGTTGGAGATGAACTCGCTGTTGATAAGAGCTAATGAGGTATTGCAGGAGGTCCTAACACGCAAGCAAAGTCGACATTAGCATCCATAAGGTCCCTTGTCTCAACTTAACACCCAATAAGTTATGTATAGGTCATTGAAGCCAAAATTTTGTATCCAGTCAATATTTTATCATCTCTGAGTAACGAGACGTCATCATCGCACTTTTCGCCATCTCCCATGATCGATGCCTAAGGTGAAACAGCGAGTTACCAAAAACCTGCCGCCCCCGGCAGGTTTCGAAAAGATCAAACCAACCCTTACATCTCTCCTTGCTAAGCTCAAGGAGGCGCAAACATCTTCGCTCGCAACTACCACAACCACCAAGCTGACATGGCCCATCATCAAGCTTGATCATCAGATATCAAGATTTGTTTACGAGATGTTCTACCAACGTAAAGCGATCAGCAAGGAGTTATATGATTGGCTTTTACTTCAGCCTTACACAAATGCGGAGTTAATTGCCAAGTGGAAGAAGCAGGGGTATGAGAAATTGTGTTGCGTCAATTGTATTCAAACCACTTCCACTAATCACGGTAACACCTGTGTATGTCGAGTAACTCGAAAAACCCTTGAAAAGAATGGCGAAGCGGACCGAGAAGTCGAGTGTGTTACGTGCGGGTGCACTGGTTGCGCTAGTACTGATTGAATAACTTATTTTCCATTAAACTAATATAGATTCCAATCCTTTCCCAAATACCATTTCCCAATACACCATGTTAATATGCAACCCTACTCGTTTTGTTTGTTGACGACTTCCTCCTCCTCAAGTTGAGCTCGCTTAAAGTCAAACATCAAGTTGCGCAGACTACATAAAGTCGGGCTCAGTTGGGTGTCAGTACGTCTTCTGAATGCTGGCGATTGGTGTACTGGCCGTAAGACCATGTCCTCGTCGTCATACAGATTAAATATCGTCGGGTGGCCCCCATGTGCCGCATGCACCAACGGTGAATAAAACTCTTCAAGATAAGAGGGCAGATTCCACAACTTTTTCATGATCAGCTGCGTCTGAGGAGTTTTGAGATTTCTTAATGGCGTCTTGAGCACTTTAGGGGTATTTTGCAGCTTGGGGGTGACCAGCAGCCCAGCTGTCAATTGAGGGGGCATGAGCATTGACCCTTTGATCTTTTGTCCCAATAAAGCCGGCGTTAACGGTTCTAAAAGGGGTCCAGGATCATTGGGCCGAGTGGGGCTCAATTCAAGATTCGACGAGTACGAAAATGAGCTTGAACACGAGAGGTTTTGCATAGATTCATCGGTGACGACGATGCTTGTCGTTGGTGATTTGTTGCCATCGCCATTGGCAAATGGTTCACCCAACTTTTGGCGCTTAGTCGACGCTTCCTGTGCCATTTCATCAAGGGTGCGCTTCTTGTGGTTGCTGGCTTGTGTCGACTCGTCCAGAGGTGGCGAGCTTGGCAACGCGACGGGGGCTTTGTTTTGGTTGATTTGTTCCATCACTTCATGATAGCTCAGCTTGCGAATGGTTTTCAGCTTCAAAAACTGATCCTCACATCCTGGTTTAATGCACCAAAAGTGGCCCTTGCCATCTTTCAGCTTCTCTCCCTTGACAAACGCCTTATTTAGGGAAAGGTTGTGACGGATCAGGTTTTGCCAGCCCACATCCTCACGTTTATAGTACTTGAAGGTGTCAGATATCCACTGGTAAATTTGCAGCAACGTCAACTTCTTTTCTCCATGAGACAAAATTGAGATACCGATTAAGGTGGCGTAGCTGTAGGGCGGTTTCTCGTCGCTCAGTAAATCGAAAGCTTCCTCCTTGATCTCCTTCTTGGTCTTCTTCCGCTTCTTTTCCTTTGATTTTGTCGACGAGGGGTCGATGTACATTTGCTGCTTAGGCTGGCCCATATGGGCGCCGGGATATTGGTCTGGCGACAGAAACGCTGGCAGAAGCAAGGAAGGATTGGTGGCTGGGGGGATCGGGGCCATTGCCATGGGGTCAAACGACGGAGGTACCCCTTGAGACACCACTTGGCCCGAGGTGGTGGCGGCGGCGATCGCCGGATCCAAGTTGGTTAAGGGGGTGTCAAAGGGCTTATGCGTAAACAGATGGGGCGGAGTCTTCATCTTGTACACCGCCAGCGGTACCGACACAGCACGGTTTCCCAATGTGGCGCTGCTGGTCTTCTCCAGTAACGGCACTCGAGTAGAATAAGGCATCATCGCGATGATGTTACCGACACCAGGGGAAGGTTAATCTTTAACTATATTTTTTTCCGCGTTTGCGCGCTTTGGCCTTTATATAACCATTTTATACGATTGTTTTGGTTTTTGAAGGGAACGCGTCGCGCTCCCGCATTATTTTTTAATGCCGTGGAACATTGCCGGTTCGTGTCCACGTAGCCGCAGACGCCACAATAGGCGGTTCTTCCTGGTCAAAGTCGGTCAGGCACGGGGATATCGACTGTGACCGGTAAGTGTTTTTTATTTCTCAACAACTATAGCCCGGCGAGCGGCGGTACCACCCGACTTTAACGGGGTCGCGCATCGGAGGATGCACTTGCTTGCAACCTTGCGGGGTGACCGGCAACGCATGCGTTTTTGACGGCTCACCTTTGTTGAATGTTGCGGCAGCACATGGCAATCGCTCCCTACCAGCTTGACAGTAATTGGTGACGAATGCGTGTGTGGGTGCGGTTAGCAATAAAATAGGCGCAGGGTTCACTTCCGAGATCCATAGGGATATCTTTGCGAATGTCAATAATTACAATCGATGCCAACGTGGCGTAAAGGTGATATTGCTACTAGGCTTTCCATATCACGTACCCGAGAGATCATCGATGATATTGGTTATAGTTTGAACCGGCGGTAATGATAAGCGGCGAGGTCATTCATGGTCATTGACTTTGCATGATAGTATGGGGAAGGATGGAACTTGCTTTTTGAATGATTCCGCCCCACACGTTTTTAGTTTCATTTTATTTTCGCCGGACCCAACCCCTGTTGCTGATAACGATCAGACGCGTCTTCTCAAGTATTCCGCCTTCAGGTACGTGTCGAGGTATAATCAAGGACGTGTGTGATCCAACCTGTTTACAGGGATAAGCAGTCTTTGTCGAAGGGGCTTCCCTTGGAAGTGGCGTCGCCACAAGCCGAAGATACCGCGTGGACTTTGATAGTCAGTGCACGGGAGAGGAAAAATAAACTTGGAGTCGACAGGGTGGTTCCGTACCCAAGATATTTGATGCACATTGATCCTCGATTGCTTCCACTCTATTTCAAGTTGACTTCGACGTAGGATTCAGAGTTTCCCCCGTGTCTCCCGGCCATATCGTAGGTGTGTGCACCTTGAGCTGTTGCGAAAAAACCCAGCACCTACGCTGAGAGAAGTATGGACGATACCATCAAGCACCTCCTTCGCTTCGTCGCCCGAGGGTTTTACCAGACGCCACATGTTCTTATTCTCGATGCGGTGATGCTCCACTCGGTGCTTTCCGATGACGATCTTTTGTTTTTGTTGGAAATCAAGAAGAAAGAGTTGCGAGCCTACTGCAACAAGTTGGTTGATGACCGACTCCTTCTGACACACATTCAAAAGGAAGAACACCCGCAACAACGGGCGATATCCCGAACGTACTATTACATCCACATCACCGAAGCCATCGATGCCATCAAGTGGAAGGTACACTCGTTGGTCAACACCTTGAAAAACGAAATGCTGAACTACGGGAATCCTTCAGGATATGTCTGCAAGCGGTGTAACCGTAAGGTTAGTCAACTTGATGCCATTTCGATGCTTTCCGACGATAAAACCGAGTTTATCTGCGATGTTTGCAACGGCGTTCTCGTCGAGGATGACTCCAGTCAACAAGCGCAAATCAAGCAAGAAAAACTCGAAAAGTTGCTGACACAAATTGATCCCATCATTTCCTACCTCAAAAAGATCGACGAGTCTCAAGTTCAAGACAACGATTACGATCAAGCGATGATAAAGCGGATCCCCGCCCAACCCACCGCCAACCAAGGCCAATTTGGTGGCCGCAGTCGCAAGTCCAACTTGCTGTCGCTGTTGGCCCACGACGCTTCGCGGGCCCAAGCTACTTTGCAAGTTTCAATCACTGCCAACGACAAGGACGACGAGCGGGAACAGGAAGAGAAGGAGCAAAGACGGCAAAAGTTGGAGCAAAACGCTTTGCCATCATGGCACTCGGAGTCTACTGTTGGGCAACTGTCGCTTGGCAAATTCACCGAAGAAGAGCAAGCTGCTGCCGACGTTAAGCCTGTTCTCAAGTTGGAGGAAGACGAGGACGTTAAGCCTCAAGTGGGCGACACCACTACCTTCCAGCCTTCCAACCTGGAAATCAAGGACAAGGAAGCCCAAGATGCATTGGCTGCGTATTACGCCCAATTGGCCCAACAGAATGCCGATGACGATGACGAAGATGAAGATGATGATGACGATTTCGATGATTTACTTTGAGATGATAGATGATATTGCAGTCTGCAATATATAGCATAAATTAATACATGAGTGGAGCCCTCTCCTGCAACTATTGTGAAACAACCCAGGTTGCAACCATGCAGACGTTGGTTATTGTGTGCACGCCATTACTATAAAGCCATAGCGCACCAAACACTGTGGTCATTATCCACCATGATCTCGAAATCAAAGATAACATCTGACTACGATACTATCAAAGAACTTGGCGAAGGTACCTTTGGTTGTGTCACCCTTGCACAGTACAAGCATTCACTTGATTCTCTCATTCAGCCAAACAAAAATTACATTTCTTCTTTAATGCGCCCATTACCAACCGTTTTTCTCAGCAACCAGCACTCCATGGTAGCTATCAAAACCATGAAGGTTAAAGATGTTATATTCGATCGCCTTCGTGAAGTTAAATTCATTAGACATGTTGGGGCTCATCCAAATTTGGTACAAATTTACAATATTGTCGAAGATGCGGATACGGGACATTTGCATATCATAATGGAACCAGCTGAATTCAATTTGCACCAATATCTCAAAGGACGCAACGGAAAGTATTTGAGCACAATGGCAATCAAGCTGTTCTCGTCCCAATTGTTATGTGCAATCAAACACATTCATGAGTACGGATTTATGCACCGAGACGTCAAACCGGAAAATATCTTGTTGACACCTATTTCCAACTACTATGGCGGGCGAGAATTTGTGCCCTCATACCGTCGAGTATGTGATACATTCAACTTAAAACTCGCTGATTATGGTTTGGCTCGACTGCTTCATTCTGCCGCAAAGTTTAGTCGCTACGTACTGACACGGTGGTACAGAGCACCCGAACTCTTTTTGAGACTGCCGGATCACGATCAGGCGGTTGACGTTTGGGCTCTTGGATGCGTTTGCGCCGAAATTGCTAATGTCTTCCCGATTTTTCCCGGAAGATCTGAACTAGAAATGTATTCCTTTGTGGCTGCAAAAATTGGCTCGCCGACAGCCAAAACTCGTGGTCCCGGAGGGAACTGGGACGGTGCCCGTGAACTACTTACCGGGCGTGGGTGGAATGTTGGACAGAAAAGTTCAACTTACACTTCTATGCATGAGTTGATCCATCACCCCCGGCCGGAAATCCGAGATCAATTAAGCGAGCTTTTAGAATGTTGTCTCCAGTGGGACCCTGAACAACGAGACTCAGCGGAACTGTTGACAAGACTTTCATTGTTTGAGTGGACGCTGGCGAGAATGACTCTTAAAAAGATGTTAAAGGCTGACACGAGGGCATCGATCAGATTTGAGCATGCGAAGTCACAAAATGCGAGCGCCCCCTTGACGGACATAAGTCTATCATCCGTTAACCAAAACCGAGGAGTGACAGCATCGAAGGTTCAAAACTCCCAAACTTGAAATGAAAATAAAAAAAATCACTAGAATCTGTCTGCCATCACATTATTGAAGATCAACCGCATAACGCGACCTCGAGTTTGGCCTAAGTTATATGCGAAGGCGCTATGTGTATGAGTAGTAATGCTTAATTCAATTATAGGGGTGATTTTTCGTGTGTGAGCTCATCGATCAGGTGAAATTTCATAAATCACGATCAATCGTAATCACCTAATAATCATGATCATCTAAAAACATCATACGAGTAAGGCGGCACTTTAAAGAATCGTAGCATGATTTCTTTTGTGATGATCACCTGACCTTGTGCACATGTCATAAGATAAGTAGCGAGGACGCGAAAATTTAGCGTGGGCTTTTGACTCCTATTATCAACATGCCATCTCTACCATTGCTTGCACAAGCTACGGTGGCCAAACACAACACTCCCAAGGACTGTTGGGTTACGCTCTTCAACCGCAAAGTGTACGATGTTACGAATTTTCTCGATGAGCACCCCGGTGGCGCCGATTTAATCTATCCTTATGCTGGTAAGGATGTCACCACAATAATGTCCGATCATCTGTCCCATGACCACTCCGAGAGTGCCTACGAAATGCTCGATGAAGACATGTTGATCGGGTACCTTGCCACTCCTGAAGAAGAAAAAGAGCTTCTTAATAACAAGAACAACGTGGAAGTTGAAGTGAGATTGGCCGGTGATGAGAACTTCAACATGTACGAGTTCCATGACAAGTTACCCGCCGAACACCTTCTTTCGGTTCAGACCGACTACGATGACGACGTCAAGAAGCACAAGTTTTTGGATTTGAATAAACCGTTACTTATGCAAGTTTTGCGTGGAGGTTTCACCAAGGAGTTTTACTTGGAACAAGTGCACCGTCCCCGTCATTACGGGAAGGGGTCTGCTCCGTTGTTCGGGAACTTCTTGGAACCGGTTTCGTTGACGCCGTGGTGGCTTGTACCCCTCGTGTGGCTCCCTCCGAACTTGTTCATCTTCTACCTTGGCTGGAAGGAAAATCACTGGCTCGTGGCGTTGTCGTTTTGGGTTTTGGGATTGTTTGTGTGGACTCTTGTTGAATATTGTTTGCACCGTTTCCTCTTCCACTTGGATCACTACTTGCCGGACCACCCTGTGTTTTTGACATTGCACTTTTTGTTGCACGGGATTCATCATTATCTTCCCATGGACGGTTACCGGTTGGTGTTGCCGCCAACTTTATTCGTTGTCTTGGCCTACCCCTTCTACCGCCTCATTTTCGGAATTTTCCCTTATCCGTGGGCTTTGTCCGGGTTTGCTGGGGGTACTTTGGGCTACATCATGTATGATGTAACTCACTATGTTCTCCACCACACTAAGTTGCCTGGATATTTGCAAGAAGTGAAGACATACCACTTAGAGCACCACTACAAGAACTACGAGATGGGGTTCGGTGTCACTTCGAAGTTTTGGGATGTTATTTTTGGGACGGAAATTACTGGTACATACGACAAGAAGCAATAATGGTCGATTAATTAATACATAATATGTTATTCACATCATGAAAGGTCCTGCCTCTAGTTAATCTTAGATAATGAAGGATCCCATACAGATTCATCGGGCTCACCGGTCGAGATAACATCGGTCTGTGTCGAGGAGCTTTTGCTAGGCGTCGCAGTTGCTTTGCGCTTTCGTTTAGCCTGGTTGGCCTTTGTTTCAGACTTAGTTTCTTTTTTGACGGTCCTTCTTGGTGTTTGTTTGGTATCTGGATCGTAAGGTTCTGGTGTGTACTGGAAGTCTTCACACGTCACGTCGGGAAGTCTGCTCAACATATTCATCTTGAAGTTCCAATTATTAGCGGACTCGATTTGAGATTCAGCCAACATGTGCGACGGGCGTAGACGACGATACTGTTCGAAAACCTGGAGGGTTAGGGCGATTGTTCTCATGTTTCGCCTCGTCGATCGTTGCCGTTGAGCTTTCTGCTCGTCGTGATGCTTTAGCACTCGGCCATATAACGCACCCAAAACTGAAGTCTTTGGATGATGGGCCCGCAGTCGGTGTAGTAATTCCAATTCATCAAATTCGGGAGGATGACTGTTGTTGCCATCATTGAAATTGAAATCGCCCATACCATCAGTAGATTCGACTTTGAGTTCATTGTCATCGGTGTAATTAACATCACTTTGGTATTTGTAGGGAAACCGGGTGTCCTCGAACATCTTGTAACAACGAGTGGTTAGCTGTCGAAATAACGGTATATTGATCGATGCTCCCGTCGGTCTCGCCGCCATAAGCGCCGCAAGCAACACCGTCTGCCAGTCCTGGTACTCTTGGACGTCGGGATCGTTCCATTTTAAGTACTGAAGCACCCGATGAAGCTGAAGTTTCACCTTATTGATGATGTGCTGGGTCGCGGGATTCAAATAACCGTCAAGAGGAGCATTGTCACCCAACTGTTTCCTCACTTTGCGTTCGATGAGCGTTTGGATCTCTATATCGAGATTCTGTACAATGTCCGCCTCCCGAGTGAGAAACTGGAAATATCGCCCGTGTCCGACTGGGGGAACTACGTAATCCTCCGCCGTATTGGGAAAGCGGGTGGTGATCTCCGGGGGCAGCGGACGCTGTAAATCGACGTATTGAGTCGATACAAGGGAGGGAGGGATTTCGTCTTTAGGCAACGGCCAAGTGTAGTACGTCCGGGGGGGATTTACTGGATCGGCTCGGCGCAACAACGACACCAGGTAGAGATGGACGGCCAAATCCGACTGGAAGTCTTCCTCGACATCCTCAACGACATCGATATAATCACGTAGTCGGATGGGGACGTATGCATCTGGCGCCATTGGAAGTGTCAGTGGTGATGGTAGATTCGCACACCACCACAAGTCGAGTCAAGGCCGCGGTGCGGCTTTCAGCGCACGCGCTCATAACCCGATGACCTGCCGACGAATCCCGCACGCTACTAGTTGAGCCTACAGTTGATTCTCAACCGCTCGCTTTCGTCGACGTCTAATGCAGCAATACCAAACCGACTTTCTCAACCTTGCCCTTGAAAGCCAAGCGCTTAAGTTTGGGTCGTTCACCCTCAAGTCGGGGAGACAGTCGCCGTACTTCTTCAACTTGGGGCTTTTCAACACGGGGAAGTTGTTGAGCACGTTGGCGACGTCGTACGCCGAAGCCATCATCAAGCTGGGCATCGAGTTTGACATCATCTTTGGTCCGGCGTACAAGGGGATTCCTCTTTGTGCCATCACTGCTGCCAAGTTGGCGGAGTTGTCGCCGGAAAAGTACGGGTCGGTGGGGTACTCGTTCAACCGGAAGGAGAAGAAGGACCACGGCGAAGGGGGGTCGATTGTCGGGTGTGCTCTTAAGGACAAGAAGATCTTGATCATTGATGACGTGATGACGGCGGGGACGGCGATCAAGGAGGCGTTTGAGATCATTGGTGCCGAAGGCGGCGACGCCGTCGGTTGTATCATTGCCCTTGACCGGCAAGAGACCACCAAGGACTCAGAGTTGTCGGCGACGCAAGCGGTGGCCAAGGACTACGGCATCCCCGTGGTGTCGATCGTGTCGTTGAGCGACATTATCACCCACTTGACGGGCAAGATCTCTGCCGACGAGTTGGCGAGCATTGAAGACTACCGTCGCACCTACGCCCCTAAGCAGTGAACTAATGTATTGATAAATGTAGCTGTATAATAGTATTATCCCCGAATCTTCATGATCTTCTTCTTCGGTTGCTTGGGCAACGCCGGCTGTTTGGGCATTTCTACTTCGGGGTCGTAGATGGCCTTGGTCATGGGGTGTTTCATCAACAATTCCGAGTTGATGGGGACAATGGTGTTCATGCGGAACCCCTTAACCTTGGGAATCTCTTCGGGAGTGAAGCGACCGTCAAATTCGGCCGGGTAGGCAATGCCGCCTCGCGGCCCCACCAGGTCGAGGGTGGTCGGGTGGGTTTTAAGAAATTCGGAGATGGCGTTGAACAAATGACGCTTGTGCTTGAATTGGGGGTTGAAAAACGTGCCGTTGTCGTCCTTTAACATCACCCGAACCCGTCCGGGATTGCCAAAGTCTTGAGGGTGGGTTTTATCGAGTTCAAGCAACACGGGGAGACCAAGCGAGCGACAAGCGTCACTGACGGTCTTAGCAAGTGGGTTAGCCACCGCCCGGTCGCTATTTACTCGACGCCCTTCTCGCACACTGCGATTCTTGTCGAAATAGCACGGATACACCACCTGGAACCGTTTGAATTGGGCCTGTTCGTCCTCGCTAAATGCCTGGGAGTCCAAGATGTCCTTACGTTGAATCGCCGATTTCGGCGGCGGATTTGCCGACGGCCCTGCCTGTAATGGGTTCGTCATCGGTAGGTTGGGGAATAACGGCGGCTCGGCGTCCTGCGATCTCACCACCGACGGCGCGGGACGAACGGGGGCAATCGGTGTCTTGAGACTGGGATCGAACTCGGCGATGTCCATGTCCATGTTGTCGATGTCGTCGACATCTTCAAGCACCGGTTTCTTCGACATGGTCTCACGCTAGGATTTTTTCCGCGACCGAGATTGTAAAGTATGGTAAAGTGTGAGACTAGGAGTTAAGTCAAGTTCTTCAGTATTTCAGTCTATTTGACGGTTGGTGTTAAAACCCGAAGTAACTAGGTTCAAGAGACCACGACAATATAATGCTGTTTTATGAAGAATAGGTAAAATAGTCAGATGGATCGTAAATGGTAACGACGGTGGCCGTGCGGCTGGAATTAGTGGCGAGAGAAGTGGGGGGGCGAGCCCTTCGCTTATGTATATGACACCCAAATGTTGTTGGATCTTGAGTATTGAAACATAGTAACCAAGCCCCACAAAAAGGGAGGAAAAGCCGTTGGTTGATCGACGGCTGACCCCGCATCGTACCCTCCATCTACCGGTAGCAACGACCGACTATTGCTGTGCCTCCCTGGCTGCTATAGTTTTTGCTTTGTGTCACGTGCAGATTACCGTGTCCAGAAAACAGTGCGAAGACCCACCCCAATCGTTGGATCCGCGTGTCATTCACCTTTATTTACCATCAATGAAGATCTACTACATCGGTATCCTCAGAACGTGTGGACCCAAGACGCTCGAGCTTTCGTCGGCGCGGGACTTGTCGCAGTTTCTGTTCTTTGAGCGGACGGGGGTGTCGCAGTTCATGACGTTCTTCCTGGAGACGGTGTCGCTGCGGACGCCGGCGGGACAACGCCAACTGATTGAGGAGGGCAACTACGTCGGCCACACCTACAACCGGTCGGAAGGGATTGCCTGTGTCGTTATCACCGACAAGGAGTACCCGGTGCGCCCGGCGTACACGTTGATCAACAAGATTCTCGAGGAGTACTTGCTGGTGCACCCCAAGCAGCAGTGGGAGTCGGTGGAGACCGCCGACGCTCTGTTGGAGTTCCCCCAGTTGGAGCAGTACTTGAAGAAGTACCAGGACCCGACGCAGGCCGACTCGATCATGAAGGTGCAACAGGAGCTCGACGAAACCAAGATTGTCCTCCACAAGACGATCGAGCTGGTGCTTAAGCGCGGGGAAAAGTTGGATACGTTGGTCGACAAGAGTGAGGCGTTGTCGCTGTCGCTGAGAATGTTTTATAAGCAGGCCAAGAAGACCAACTCTTGTTGCGTCATCGTGTGATGATGGGTGAGGGGGGAGTAATGATTTACTAGTACATCTATAATGAACAACAACGACCGATTCAATCGGTATATCGTCTACTTACAAGGAATGGGCCTTCTTCACCACGTCAAACGCCTTGAGGAGCTTGCGCCGCGCCCCCAAGGCAATGACGCCTTTCGCCTCCAATTCGTCGTTGTCTAACTCGATCAATTCTTCCCACGGCACGTCCTTAAGGCAATCAGTGTACTTGTGCAACCGCAACAACTTGAGCCACGCCGGGATGTTGGCCAAGAGCTCGAGGTTGGTCACCTCCAACGGCATCAGCAGGTTCAGCGCCGCCAACGCCGACAGCAGCGCCGGCGCCGGCGGGCGCTTGGCGTGGTCGGGACTCGACTTCTTGCCCATGGCCATCGGCAGCTTGATCGGCGTCTTCATCCCCGGCGCCGCCAGCCGCTGCATCATCAACGGCACCAGCAGCGAGTTGGCGGTGCGGTTGATCGAGTCCTCAAACCCGTGACGATAGTATTGGTGGCCCTGCTGCTTGCGGTTCAGGTCAAGCGCCACTCTCAGGTTTATCGTCGCCAACGCTCCGAGCTTAAGCGCGGTGTGCGCCGACAAATCGTCATCGGTCTGCGCCGCCGGCGCCAGCGGCGACTGGGGGTTCATCGCCGACGACGGCATCGTGTGGTACCCCGTCATCGGCAGCGTCGAGTTGGCGGCGGCCAACTGCAAAAAGTTGGTCTTTTCGAACAAGTGCAGCGTCGGCGACCGCGCCCGCTCCAACGGGTTGACCAGGGGGGGCATCGGCATCGTTTGCGACGACATTTGCCCCAGGGTGGTCGCCAGCAGCGACGGCGCTCCGCCTGGCGGCGTGTGGGGGGCGATCAGGGGGTCGGCCAGCTTGGGACGGTTTTTGGCGACGTCGGCGAACAAGTACTGGCTGCGGAAGTTGGGTTTGGGCTTAGGCTGGTGCAACGGCGCCTTTTGCAGCAGCGGCAGCGCCAACAGCATGGCGTCGAAGTCGGAGTACAAGTCCTGGGAGGCGTAGGGCAAGGAGTACCCCAGCTGGGGCGCGCCGTGGTGGTACAGGGTGAGGTGGACGTCGAGCTTCGACTTGAAGGTGAGCAAGATGTCGAGGGGCAAGTTGTTGCACAAAAAGTCGACCATTTTGAGCGACTCTTGCGGGGCCAAGTTTTCGATCCACGAGGTAAATGCAATGAGGTCGGGATAGAACGACAGCCCACCACCGCCAGGGTGCTGAGCTTGCGCCAGGGTCGGGGTCAGCGCCGTGGCCGCCTGGGCCAACGCCGGGAACTCGTTCACCAGTTGCGGGCGGTCAAAGAGGGTTTGTTGTTGCAGGAACAGCGCCAACGAGTTCAGCATCAGCCCCAAGAGGTCCTGGGAGAAGCCGTACTTCAGCGACGGCGCCATCAACTTCGACGACGGCGCCTGGGGCGCCGACCCCAGCTTGGTCAACGGCACCAGCGTCGCCGCCAGCGCCAGGGCACCCAGCGCCGCCGAGGTTGCCGGCGCCGCCTCGGCCAGCGCCGGTTCCAGCCCGTCGGTTTCCTTCAAGTCCAAGTCGAGGTTTTCGTTGAGCGCTTCAAACTCCTGCTGAAGGTTAAACCCGACCAGATGCTGGCGGAGAGCAGCCTGCTGCTGGGACGAAGCGTCGAGCGGCGGCGGCGACAATATGATGGGCCGCTGGAACCGCAGGGGGGAGTTGATCGTGTTGAAATCCATAAAACGATAGAAAACGCCCTAAGCTTCAATGCTCATCCACGGGGCGAAGTTGTCGCTTACAGAAATGGGCACCAACAGCAAGTGAACCTGGTGAAAAACTGAGACGTCTCACTCACCGTCGTGTCCCCATCGGTAGTGTGCAGGACGAGATGAGCCCCTCCCCCGCTACTATTGAACAGAGAGAGAAAAAAAACTGTGTGTAGGGGAAATTGGGCAGAAAAAAAAAAAAAAAAATTTGCCGTCCTCATCGGTGCCGCTGACCGATTTCCCGCCCTTCTGCCACGCGATCACTAAATCATCTCCACTTGAAAACTGGGGACGACGATGGCGAATTGGCGAGGTGGACTTAGATCAAACATGAAACTAGATGATACTGATGGTAGTTATATGCAACCGCTGGCGGTAACAAAATCATTGTTTACGGGAGCGACTAGTGGCAGTAGGAGTTAGCCGCGGTTAGTACGTAACAGCGGCGGTGCCCGATCTGGGTGGTGTACGGCACTGGGGTGTGCCAGCTACCGGCAACTCCGGTGTTAGGGTTAGCGAGCTCGCACAAACCAACAATAAAAAAAAGGAAAAAAATGAAAGTGAGGAGAAAAGCCCCGTTTGCGGTGGCGACCGGCAGAAAGCCTCAGGGGCACCCCCACCAGCCATGATTGGGGTCTTATCGTGGCCGTAGTTGAAAGATATTGTATCGGTGATTGTGTAGATAGCCGTATCGGTTATCGTATCGGCAATCGCATCCGACGGAGATTGCTGGTGTATAACCTGCCCTAGCTTGATCTAAGTGAGGAGAAGATGACGTGCTAGCATCAGTAGTGGTGACACGATCGATTTACAGGGCTAATGCTGCATATCATGTTGAGGAAAATAAAACGATTAACCAAATGACGTTATCTTGCAAGTCGATAGATGAATCAATTATTAAGCTTTTATTGATTAGATTTACGACGGTTCAAGATACAGGGAAATCTGTCACATTAACGGTCGAAAATTCAGTCAAATTTGACACATCGAAACGGTTAAAGATCCAGGGAAATCTGTCACATTAACGGTCGATAATTCAGTCAAATTTGACACATCAAACGGTTAAAGATTTAAGGAAATCTGTCACGTCAAATTAGACTTTTGACATATTAATCGATCGCATAAAATGGTATCAAGAAGTATAAATCTGAAATGAACGATCAAATTGAATTAAATGGTAGAAACTACGGCTTAGAAGGTAATAGTAGGATTTTGAATGAAATAATGGAATGGGACAGGTGACGACTCGCAAATTAATGTAACAAATAATTAAAGACATGTGTATCGTGCGCTATATAATTCTATCAACAAAACCAGAACGTTTAAATAACCAGAAAAACGTGTAAATTCTATCCCTGTGTACCCCGCCAGCGTGTCCGGTCACCGGCTTAACCAAAACTGCTTATTTTTGCTGATGATGCGTTCCGCGTACTGGAGCTCGGGCATGTACTCGGCAATGTTGTGGAACAAGTTCTCAGCAAAGGTGTCGATGAAGAATATCTGTCCCTTGGGGAGCTGGTCGTTGGCCGCGAGGATATCTTCAAACTTCGACGGCACCTTGGCGTAGCGGAGGTCGGTGTGGAGATCGAGCTGCAACGACAGATCGTTGGCAAGCTTCCGCTCCAACAACGCAAGCTCCTCCGTTTCCCGTGCAAGCACGTACGCCCATTGCAGCGACACTCGAAGCGGACGGGTGACGTTGGAAATATCGGCGCACTTTATAAGCAACAGCAGAAGGAGCTTGACCTTGTGGCCGTCGTGGTCGAACCGTTCGTGCTTAAGGGTGTTGAGCTTGGCAATGTACTCAAAGTGTTCCGCCATATCGGTGGCCAAGATCAGCTGCGTCACCATCTGCCTCACCGTCAACTTGTCGGTGGTCTCGGTAGCAAGAAGCAGCGGCCAGTAGCAGGCAAGGATCTTGTTGATGAACACCAGCGTGTGGTACAGCTCGAGCACCAGGCGCTCGTTGACCATCAACAGCGTCGGCGTGTGGTACTTGATCATAAATGCATTAGTCACCCCGGGGTGGCCGACATCGTGGCCCAACGCCGCCACGAGAAGGGCCAACGTCTGGATGGGGTTGAGGTAAGACTCCAGCGACGGCGGCGGCGTTGCTACCGGCGTCAACTCGGCGGCGTCGTCGGCAAACGTCGTGGCGCCAAGCACCAGCGTCTCGTCGGCAGTGGCGTCGTCGTTGAACTGAGAGAACTTGGGCAAGCACCCTAGCCGCACCAAGAAGTGGAAACACGCCTGGACGACGTCGACGGCGTGGCGGAAGTTGTGGAAGGGGTTGCCCAGCTTATAGGTGTCGCGTACGGCGAACACAAGGGCAAATAACTCGTTATCCGACAACCGGTCAAACGTGTAGGGGGGTGGCACTTGGTTAAGCGCATGTTTGAGCATGATAAACACACAGTACACCAAGTCGTCGTTGGTAAGTTCGTGAGCGGGAAACCCCCACACTCCGACGGCGTGGCAGAGGCGAGCGGCGTGGAGGGGGTCGTCGTCGAACCCGTGGAGGAGGCGCCGGAAGTCGACGGCGTCGACGATGAGGCGCTTGATTTGGCGCACGCGGCGCATCGTCAGGTCCAGGCTGGCGGCGTTGGCGCTCAAGATGTAGGATAGCGGCGCCACCACGTCGGCGTAGGCGCAGCGGCCGTGGCGCTCCAACTGGTAGTTGCCATAATTATCGTTGATAGTGGTGGGGCCGGTTTCCGTCCACGCCTCCACCCGGGCGATGCGGTTGACGACGACGCGAGCAACGTCGGCCACCGCCCGCTCGAGCTCGGCGAGCTGGCTGGGGTCGCCAAGCAGGGCCAAGCTGACGACGAACACGTTGAGGTGGCCGAAGAAGTAGCGCACGGCGAGGGTCTTATCGTCGAGAGAAAGCCGATCCAACGGCTCGGCGACGCCGGCGGGGCACTCGTCGAGCACCACCACCGTGGCGTGGTCGACGTCGCTTTCGTAGCGGCCGTGGCCAAACAAGTAGCTCACCAACTGAGCCATCAGCGCCTGGGGATGGCGGGAGCCGGCGAGCGCCGCCACGGCGCCGTCGGCGCCGGCGTGGTACCGTAAGTACACAATGTCGGGGTTCATCAGCGTCCGACGGGGGCGTAACACGTGGGCTTGATACCGGGTCTCGAGTAAGCGGGGGCCACCTGGGGGTTCGCAGTATCCGGTGCCAGCAGGTATGGGCACAGCTCGCTAGGTTTTTTTTCGTCGCCAGCGACGAGAGGCAAATGAGGCTGCGAGTGTGAGGGGAGCCCGCTACCATCACCGTTAGGGCGGGGAAAAAAGAAATGTGCGGTGATGGCCAAAAAGGATATGGGGGGGATGATACGATGGCTGGCTGGCGATAACGCTAACGGCGCCAGCGGCATTGGGGCGAGGGGATGGTAACAAAGCCTAATTGGGAGGGGAGAGGTCACGGTAGTGGGGGGAAGAAGGACAATTAGTGGGAGAGGCAAAGAAATCTTCTAAACTGCCACCACCGGGCGGGACAGGCACCCGCGGCTGGGGTCGGAACACCGCGGTGCATCGCATTCGAGGCAGCAACCGTCCAACTGCTGCTGGCGGCAGCCGTCGCCGTAAAGGCTGGTGTACTGAAGGTTCCTCGAGGCGTGTTTTTTTTTTTCCTCTCTATCGCTGCGAGAAGGGTTAAAACAAAGATAGAAAAAAGAAACGGTTTGCGCCAGGTCACGTGAATAATGCACCAAAAGAAGGGTCCCTTCTTTTCTAACTGCCGGTGTCGGGCCCGGGCTCCCAGCCACGTCAGATGTGGCGGTAACCGTGCGTGGATAGCGCGGATGCCGATGGTTGCCAACGGTTAGAAACGGCGACTCCACTTACGGTCACGTCTGTGTCTCCTCTTCCCGCTAATAATTTCCCCTCTTTGTCTCGCTAACGGCAGGTGTGTCGGTGGGAAAGTGACCCCATTGAGCCCTGAAGTCGAGTTCGGTTGCTGTTATCCCGGAGTGGAAAAGAGGAGGATGAGAACGAGGAGGAGTAGAGAAGATATCATTTTTATTGGTAGTAATAGTAGCCCAGCACCAGTACCAATACCAATGCCATCAACACCGCCGCCACCACATTGAAGTGGTGGAACCGCTTGGCTCGCGTCTGTTCGTTGGCCACCGCCACCTTGGCGGCAATCTCCTCCACCATCGTCATTTTCAGGGGGAGATCGCTGCAGATTAATTGCTTTTGGTGGTTGGCCCGTTGGCGAAGACGATTGAGCCGGATCTCGGTTGCCTCAACGTGGGTTTGGAGCTCGGCAAGCCGATTAACGTTATCTCGGATCGCCTGCTGGTACTTGAGCTTGATGGTATCTTTATCCGTTGATAGAGTTGTGAGTAAATCACGAGTCAGGCGAGCAAGTCGCTCGAGGTAGGCTTTGAGACGATCAAGCTCCTGAAGCAGTTCCACCGACGTAAAGTCGGCCTGGCGAAACGGCTTCTCCGCATTGCTGGCGTAGGCAGTAGCCACCAGGTCCATAAACTCCTGGAGCGGCTCGAGGGTGTCGCCGCCTTCTTGCGTGTCCCATACGCTGACAAGGTTGTCAATATTAAGCAACAAATCGGTCAAATCGTCATCGTTTTCTAGTCGGTCACTAGCAGCATGATACTTTAACCCTCCGTTCTGGACGAGTCGTTGGAAATCATTATCGGTCATTTCTGTAGTTTTGGAGGCATCCGTCGCCGTATCGTAGTCAAAGCCATCGAGTAATTTGTTGATATTGGGCAGCGGGAGTCCACTATTGGCTTTCATCATCTCGTGGGTCACCGGAATCGCCGTCGAGTCCGACAGATTATTGATCAGGGTATCGTAGAATTGATCAACTAACTGCTTCTTTCCCATATCTATCAACGACATGAGCTTGGCTGACGATCCTGGCGACGTTTGTGGGAGAGCCGCTGCCAGCAGGTCATGGCCCATCAGCGACGGAAGCCACTTCATCGGCAGCACCGCCGACGTCGATAGCAGGTGCGGTGTATAACCTCCGTTCCACGACGGGTGGCGCTGCTTCGATAGTCGCCGTCCGTGGAGCAGGTTGAGGTTGGTGGTGCTGGCCATAACCGGGTCGTCCTTCGCCACCAGTAACGTGTCGCCGGTCGACTTCAGTCGTTCGGATTCCTTGAGCGGTGACGGACCAACCTCTCGGTTGCGAGGACCTCTAAGCTTGGGTACATCGGGAGACGACTTGGCGGCCATGAAGTGCTTAGACCAACGGTACAATAAATCCTTAAGTTGGCTGTATGCAGGTTCGCTACCCGGTGATTAGTGACGACGTCTACAAGGGAAAAAAGCCGACTGCGTAAAGTCTTTGTGTGTAATAGCACCGACAATTACTTCTAATTTTGTTGGAATTATGGTGTAATGACGGAAAAAGGGGGCGGTGGCGGTATTGTGAGAAGTCTGGAGTGACCGATTCGTTCTGATGTGGCAAATGATGCCGCCATTTGCTGCCGGAACAATTATCGCAACTGATCCATTTGCATCTTGCAGCGTCAACATCTAAATCTACGAGCATTATGCTTCGCAATTATTCTCGGAATTGGCTTGGATTGGCTCTTCGTCTGGGGAGTTTGCGTCGCAATTATACTCGGAATTACTAGCGGATGATGCCGCCCTCAAGGCTAAGCTGTACCGGAAAAATTATCGCAAGAACTAAAACTCCGAAGATCTCGATTACGAGGTCGTGAGACTCACAGTGATCGAGTAATCAGGGCGTTACCTACTACAAGAGCTTACGGAATGCACCCAGACCTACCCAACCAAACGGCTGTGCTCTCGAGGAGTTATGGAGTTAACTCTTTTTTGAGTTTAATGTATCACTTAATGCGAGGTGTCGAGAGGAGGGGGTTGTTGCCCGACTTTGCCGATTCTTTTTATTTTTTTCTGGGACGGCACCACATATGCCCCCCGGAAAAACCTAATATAAATAACCCGGGGTAATTCTGGGTGTCATTTCTTCATTACTGACAATGTCTCCAACCAAAGTACAAACCATCCCTGAAGATTTGGATCCACGCTTCTCGGCTATCAAGCAGAAATTGGTTAAACCCGAGAATGTTGAAGCGGTGACGGCTTCGTGGAAACGCTTGCTTAGAGATATCGAGCGGGAATTCACCGTAATCGCCGAAGAAGGACTGTCCTACGTACCCCAAGTGCAATGGCAAGATATTGTTGACAATAACTACCAATTGCCCGAAGAAATTCACCATAAGTTCAAGGAACGGGGCACCATCATGGTCCACGGCGTTGTTGACGAGGAACAAATCAACACTTGGTTCGAAGAACTCGTCCAATTTTGCAAGGACCACCCGGAAACTGCTGGGTACACCTTCCCCAACCCTACGCTGTGGTACAATGTGTTCTGGAGCAAACCCCAAACCGAAGCTCGCTCCCACCCCAATGTCAAGAAGCTCATCCACATCATGTCCAACCAATTCCTGGCTAAGCATGCCGATAGTCTCATTGACTTGGACTCTCAAGTCGTTTACGGAGACCGGATTCGGATCCGTCCTCCGGGGACCAAAGCTCGGTTACCGTTGCATTTGGATCTGAGCTCCATCGAACGGTGGGAAGACCCCGTGTACCGCAGCGTCTACCAGGAGATCTTCGAAGGTAACTGGGAAGAATGGGACCCCTATGCCATGGACAAGCGGGCCTATGCCGTTGAGAACATGTACTACGACCTGGAAGTGGCCCGTGACACCATTTGCTCCGCTTTCAGAACGTTACAAGGGTGGCTTGCCCTTTCTGACAACCGCCTGGGTGAAGGCACCCTTCGAGTGTTGCCCAACGTCAAGTTAACCATGGCCTACATCATGCTTAGACCCTTGTTTTGGCGTGATCCGGAATCGGGCGACATTGATGATTACGAAATCGACTTGGAAACCCCCAAATTTCCCGGGGCTCGTCCGTCAACGGGTCAGCTCTATTTAGCCGATGATTTCTACCCTCACTTGAAACAAGCCCAGCTGTGTGTGTCGATTCCCGATGTCAAAAAGGGTACTTTTGTCTTTTGGCACAGTGACTTGCCTCACGAAGTTGATAAGGAACACAATGGTACCACCGACTCCAGTGTGTTTTACTATGGGGTAGCTCCGTTATCTCCAGTTAACATTGACACCTTACTTGACACCAGAACTGCTTTTACTCACAATATTCTGCCCGAAGATTACCGTACCCAACTCACCGAAGAAGACAAGGCTAAAGAGTACCAAGGAGCGCTGATTGAACACATTGGCGACGATGTCGAGTTCAAGCGGCTGATGGGTCTTGCCGAGTTTGACCCCACCGAACCAGGATTGACTCCTGGCCAAGTGAGAATTAGGCAATTGGCTAACCAAGCCTTGGCCGCAAATGCATTTAACCACCATGAATACTTGAAGGCAAACCCCTTGTAATTGAGTTTCACCCTATATTGCTAAATATTATTCATTTGACACATCATATAACTTGACGTGTAAATATGTCATATTTTTTAATCCCGCGCTTTTGTGGCTTAGGCCATTGTGGTTGCGGCTTTAGGGTTACACAGCAAATTAACGGTAAATTTTCCATTCGTCATGTTTGACTTCCTCCTTCTGGAGATTGGGTTGAAGACGTTGGCAGACAGTCATCGGGATGTGTTTTACATTATCGTCCTTCGGATGATTCGACTCGTGTCGTTTGGGGCCACGGCTCTTATCTTTGCCATCTATCTCAAGACCGTTGGCATCGATGAACGCTACATCGGGATGTTTATGACATTGACCTTCGTAGGTGACTTGATCTTGAGTTTCTATTTGGCGCTTATTGCTGATAAAGTTGGTCGAAGAATGGTGATCTTCCTTAGCTCGCTCCTAATAATCATTACTGGGGTGACATTTGCTTTGACGGAAAATATCTACATTCTCGCCACCGTGGCCTTCTTTGGGGTGTTGACTCCTAGTGGCGGTGAAGTGGGGGTGTTCAGATCGATCGAACAGAGCGCAATTGCTCTGCTTAGTCCTCCTCACCAACGGTCGGATGTGTACACTTGGTATAACTTCAGCGGGGCGTTCTGCCAGGCACTTGGCACGCAGTTTTCCGGATGGGTCGTCGATTGGTTCCAAGACAAGTATGACTTCACCTTGGTTGAAGCGTACAAGTCGGTATGGGTGGGATATGCCATTGTCGGTGTGATTATGGCGGTAATTTCGATTTGCATGTCACCTCAAGTGGAATCAGAAGTCTCAAGGCAAGTGACTCCCGACTTGGATGCTGATGAACAAACGCCCTTGGTGGCGCCTGTGACTGAAAGTGCCCATCGTTCTCGTGTCAGCACGCTTTGGCACAAATTCATGCCCGAGCTTCACCAAAGAGTATTGGGAATTGTCATTAAGCTTCTGTTACTCTTTGCACTCGATGCGTTTGCGTCGTCGCTCATACCGTTGCTGTGGATATCGTACTTTATCAAGCACAAGTTTGGTATCCCTCCATCGTACTTGGGGCTGGTATTTTTCACTACTGGGGTGGTGGCAGCTTTCACGTCCTTGCTTAGCACGTCGTTCACCAAGAGATTTGGACCCGTGCTTACCATGGTGGGGACGCATTTGCCCAGTTCGATTTTACTTGGGTTAGTACCGTTCCCATCGTCATTTAAGGTGACGCTTGCCATTCTTATCTTGAGAGCGCTGACGCAACTGATGGATGTGGCTCCCAAGCACGTATTTTTGGCCACCATCGTCCCCGACAATGACCGTACGGCGGTGTTTGCCTTTATCAATGTGGTAAAGACCCTCGCTCACATTCCTGGTCCCATGGTAGTTGGGTTTTTGACCAAGCTGGGAGCCCAATGGATTACGTTCTGCGTGGCGTCGTTGCTTAAGGTCACCTACGATCTTGGGATTTTGGCGACATTCCTTGGTGTCGACTCAAATTAAATAGTATACTTAGAACTTATCGTACTTAGTCAATAGTGAACTTATAGCACTTAGTCAGTAGTGGTCGTCAGGGTATCATTATTATCGTCATTATCGAACACCGCGATCCACGCGGACACGTCCGTCAACTTCTTTTTGTCATGCTCTTTAAGCAATACACTGTCTCGCTTGCGCGTCTCGTTAAGCTCAGCAATGAACAGCCGATGGTTCGGCGCTGAAGTCACCATTTTCACTGGCGATGATGGTAGCGAGCTCGACGTGCCGTAGCGTTTAAACACTCGTGATGGCTGGAAATGGTTGCCGGGGGTCAACGGCAGCAACATCGTAAATGGCGATACTGGCCCCGGCTTTCGCGGGGTAGACGATGGCGTCGCGGGCTTTCTCCGAGGTGACTTCCGCTTGGGCGACGGTAGGTGGCTATTGACCAGGTCCTGTGGTCGTTTCCCTTGTTTGGCTTGACTTCGAGTCTGAACCATGGCTGGGGAAGTGATGGAGAGTGGTAGGAAATAGCCGATGTGAGATTCAGGGACGCGTGCGTTGTGCACGCGCACCATAATGTGGCAAGTGCGGTGATGGAGAGAAAAATAATTAGCGGTCTCTATTATAAAGTCATGAATCGTTGAGATCATACGCAATTTACCAGCCAAATAATCTTTGGGTAAAGCTCTTTGATGCTTTGGCCTCCACTGGGTGCTGCCCGCGCTTTCCAGAGGTGCTGAGTAAAGTATAGATCTCCGAGGATTCCAAATTGTGGTTGCGTTGCACCGGTGAGCCGTTGGGAACAAACTCAATGTGTTTTCGACTCGAACCCAGGACCGAGCCCGTGTCGAGGTATTGTTTGGGGATGGGTGGCGTCGGTGGCACCGTTGGAAGCTTCCGCGACGTCGTGTCCTCCCCCGGGTATGCACGCATGTTGCGTTGGGCAATCGACTTATAGATGTAGCGATAGGTGGAATTGAGGTCGCTGCTGGCGGAGTTCATACTGTAGTTGGACCGAGACTTGGGTAGCCGTTGGTTATAGTCCCAATCGTCTCGCGGAGGGTGATATTCACTGCACAGCGATTGGCGAGAGCCGCGAGTATTATGGATCCGGTTATACTCCAGAAGCGACGTGGTGGGGAAATGCTCATCAATGGGAATCCGTTGGCGATACATCAGTCCTCGTTTCAGCACGATGGAATTGCGTCGCAGGTTCCTCCTCAGGGCAATCAGCGGCGCCACCAGTCGCAGCTGGCATATGCTTTCTTCGTATTCATCGAGTAATGAGTCCATGGACGAATCCAGCTTAATGTCATCTTCGCGAGGCCGCAGCGTACCCGAGTTGCGACTGTTGACATAACCATAATCAGGTTGTTGGTGGAACGACATGTAACCAGCGTTGGGCGCAGTTACTCGTTGGGGAATCGGCTTTATCACCGACGGAGTACGCTTAAACTCGGGTTGGGGAATTGTTGCTTTCAGCATTTCAAGACACGCCATGGCGGTACTGATTGACTGATCGCTCACTTTGCGTTGGATGCCTCCCCATTCATGGTTCAACTGGTGGGGCGATAGCGGTGCCAGTGGCGGTGACGGCGGGAGTTCCAGAGCAATCTCAAACTGAGGAATATCGCCGTCGACCAGCAGCTCCTTAAGCTCAGCTGGCTGTTTGTTGATGTCGACAAAATCAGGATCCTGTTTCCAAAGGTTGCGATACTTTACCACCGAGTCAAAGGTGTGCTCTAGTACTTGCACCACATGCGGCTCTTCGGAGTTAATGAAGATTTTCCAGTACCGTTCGGGGTACGCCAACGGCACGATGAATTGGTTAAAGGCAATTCGAAGCACCTTGAGCTTGGGGAGAAGCGGGTAGATGAGAGACGGTCCACACGCCAAGTACGTCACGTCACCATTATGGAGCTGAAAGATTTCAATTGCCCCATGTCCAAGTAATCGTCCCAGGGACTGCTTAGCATCATCGGGCAGGTCATCAAACACGAGGATTTTCGACGACTTGTAGCGGAACAACGTCACCTTTTCCTCCATGTTCAAATTGACCACGGGATGGGCTCCAGCAAGGTCGGTGGGAGTATTAGGGGCCGCCGGCGATGCCGAGTTATCCACCAGGGGTTTGCGCAACTTCAGCTTGGCCGCCTTGATGGGAGAGGCATCGAGCTCCTCGTCGCTGTGCTTATACCGCATCAACGTCTGGCGACGGGGCAGCACCGTCTTGGTGAGCCGCTTCAGCTGGCTGCGATCGGTGGTCATCAGGTCGGCCACGGGCGTCAGCGAGGGCGCCAGCTTCTTCTTCTTTTTCCGCTTCCTCTTGCGCTTATCGTCGGGCTTTCTGGATAGTCCACCGTCAGAATTCATCAACGTGGGACGGGGTATAAGCGTATATCACCGTCGATTACAGGAATTTGTTTTTACCTAAATTCACCAATGTGGGGGTCACGACCTATATGAAGGACGGTGCGAGTAAGCCTGGGGGCGGTTAGTGAAAACTTAAATCTCCGAGGCGAGGTATTACCGGTAGCAATTGAATAAACGTTAAAAAAAATTGACATTTTCGGGACGAAATCATCGACAGCTGAGGCTAGATAACGATTATTGGCACCATCGACCACTTTCGGGGCGTGGTCGTCGGTAAATCCCGTCATGGTTGCTTTTCGCAAGGGCCGACGATTTTGAAAAGGTTATTTGTCACATGGCCCGAAAAGTGCGGATGTCGTTGCGACGGGATTAACCAGTAGGTCGGTGGTGATCAACGGTGCGATGGAGTCGACATTGTATGACGTTAAAACTGATTTAGGCTATAGGCTATAGGCTATATACGAAGAGCTAGGCCCCCAACACTCGCGATTCGGTGACGAATTGCCCGGGGCCAGTGGCGTTGGATTCGAGATCAAACGAGAAAATCGGCGAGTAGTCGACGGACCGGTTGCCACTGGAGACGTCCTCGCGGTAGTAGGTCACCAACGGCGCCAATTGGTCGATGCCCTTGCTCACCTTCGACTCGATCCACAAGATCACCGACGACGGCGGATACAACTTGGCCATGTACCCCATACCCAAGAGGTACCCCAACACCACGGCAATGGCGTGGCCGGGGAACGACGTCTGCAAGTCAAACACCCACGAAATCGCCGTCCACAACAAGAGGATCACCACCGGAAGCCCGGCGGTAGGGATCTCCACCTCCTTGCTGCCAACAACATAACGACGAAACACTCGGTTGACCCGGGACTCCCGCCAGCAGTAGTAGGTAAAGAAGGAAAACACGTATCCCAGCAGCCCCAACACGGCCCCCTTCCAGAACACTTGGCCCAACAAGTAGTAGGGGAGGCCACAGAACACCGCCAACAAGTTGAGGGTGATCCCGGTGTACACGGTGCCGTGGGTCCGTTCAAACAACATCATCGGGGTGAACAACCCCATCATGTTAAGGGCCCAGTGGAAAAACCCCTTGTGGACCACTTGGAAGAACAGTAACCGGTTCAACAAGTCGAGCAGCGGCTTCACCGCGGGAGAAAGGGCAAGGGCGCCGTTGACCGCTCCCTTGGTGGCCAGGTTAAGGATAAGCATCAATAATGTGAACAACGGGAACCCTACCGTCAACGCCGGGTAGGTGTTCCACATCCCCCAGTGAATCTCAACTGTGGGTGCCATCTTGATGGGATGGTGAATTTCGCGACGTCTACTATTGACTTGGTGAAAATTTCATCTTCGGTAGACGCAAGCGCACTATCGTCACCGTGTTGTACTAATGGTGGTGGGTCTATTAAATTTGGTCAGAGTAACATTTACAAGTTTCCTGTTGGTAAGAACGTAACTGTGGTTGAACACCGATTGACGACGTGTTATTAATTGTATCAGCTGTGCGCGTGTCTTTGTGTACAAAAGATCCGTGGTATGCGCGGGGAGGCTCTGTCGATGCTATATTATGGTCATTAAGGGGGAAGGCTCACAACGTGTTGAGGCCGCTGGTGGTAAAATTTATGATGGCACAAACCCAAATGGTGTATCAGCTCATTTCAATATCGCCGTCGGCATCTTTTACGGCTTCGGCTTCGGCATTGGCTTCAACACCAGTGGATAGAGCCCCAGCCTCGTTGTCAACCCCGGGCTGTCCGTCTTGGATCAGCTGCTTTATCCGTTGAAGCAATTGCCACTTTTCGTAGTTCTTTGACTTTAAGTTATCGATCTTCACCTCTCGCAGCTTCACCGTTTCGCCAATGCCTTCGATTTGCGATAAGTATTGACGAATTAACGAGAGTTTTAGTCGCAAACTGCCAGCATTATTGTCAAAGTCTTTGGCTTTGATGTGTCCAGTTTGTAGATCGTGGAGTAAGTTGTATAATGTTGGCAACACCTCGAAATCCTTGAGCTTTTCAATGGCATCGAATTCAACATCGTCCGACGACAGTGGCTCCTGGCTGTCAGCCAGCACCACATTAGCAAGTGGCAGGGGCACCGCGGGGGTATTCATGGTGATTGTCGACGTATAACCGTACTATAGCCTTGGCTTGTAGGTTGTAAGTAAGATTAGTCGCGACTAGTATTCGATTTCCCTCGCGCACGCAACTGTCCATAATCGTTGCCGTATCTCCCCTACCACCACCACCCCAATGAACGCGGTGTGGAGCTTAATCCTGGTATGTTTGCCTTGTTTTCCTGAGCTCAGTCTGCCGGGGCTTAATATCAATGGTCAACATTACAAAATCGAGCGATTGCTCGGCGAGGGGGGGTTTTCCTACGTCTACCTTGTCACTCTGAGCTCAAACCACGACCAGCAGTACGCATTGAAGAAGATAAGATGTCCGTTTGGCCTGAACGATGACAGTTACATTCTTGCCATGAAGGAGATTCGCAACTACCACCGGTTCTCGCGCACCCAGACTCCCTACGTCATCCAGCTGCTACGCGAGCTGGTGGCGGAGGAGGCTGATGGTTCCAAGACCATCTATATCTTGTTACCCTACTTTGAACGGTCGTTACAGGACATCATTAACGAAATGGTTCTCAGCAACAATAACATGCCCGAAAGTGAGATTTTACGAATATTCGTGGGCATTTGTCGAGGGGTAAAGGTGATGCATTCTCACAAAAAGGTCGTGGGAACGCTGGCGGCACCGATAAATACTGCTGAGCACGAAGAAGACGCATTGTTACCCCTTCATAGCGACGAAGATGAGACTCCGGCGCCTCTTGAGTCTCCCAATACCACCGAAATGGGCGAGCTGTGCCCCTACGCTCACCGAGACCTTAAACCAGCCAATGTTATGCTTGGCCCCGAGGGCATTCCCGTGCTTGTCGACTTGGGACTGTGCGGTAAGGCTCGCATCAAGATCTCCAACCGTCAACAAGCTCTTACTCTTCAGGACTTTGCTCTGGAGCATTGTACGTTGCCCTACCGAGCCCCCGAACTTCTCGAAGTACCCAATAACTGCGAAATCACCGAGGCTACCGATATCTGGTCGCTTGGGTGTCTCTTATACTGCTGCTGCTTTGGTTTCTCTCCGTTTGAGAAACTTGAGCTCGAGCAAGGGGCCAATCTTAACATCGCTATCGCTCGTGGCAAGTATCAAATCCCGCTGAATCACGATTACCTGCCGGAGCTCATCGACATCATCAATCTGTGCTTGCAGATGGATCCGACGCAGCGACCGAAGATTCTGCAATTACTAGAATCCGCCCTTACCCTCTCTCGGTCCAATTGATTAGAAGCTAATTTCCTCTACATTTCACGACCCATTATTATGATTAGGTTTTGTGGACATAATCACTAGCCATGACAGTCACGGAATATAAGATTTCCCCTCGCGCCCATCACCTGATCTTCGCTGCGTGGCATAACCCGATAAGTGCCAACGCCGCTCCGCACCAAACGGTTGCGAAATACATGGTGCTCACAAGTGCTCAGCGAGGAGACAAGGTTGAAGGATGGAACGACTGTCCCGTGGTTAGCGCTAGCAGTCTGGCATCGCTGGTGGCTAAGTCGAGACGGACGCGAGTATATCACTCGTCCAACAACAACCTGGTCAGTGATCTCAACCACGCCACCGCTTCGGGTCCGCCGCCGTCGACCGCCAGTCTCGCCGTGATCTCGCCGCCAACGCCTCCGCCGACGACGCTGTCACCACCATCGCTGGCAGGTGGTCCCGAATATGAGGACAAGGTGACGCCATTACTCGCAACCCATGATCCTCGCCAGCTCCTCGAACAAGTGTTGGCAAAGACGAAGTTACTGGATAAGGAAAAGGCGTTTTATGAAGCCAAAATTCCCCTCGATACCATGGATGCCACTCACAAGGAGTTTGTGGCGACATTACTCGGACGGGCGCTTATTGGGGAAAATCTCACCGTGCTCAAGAAGGACTTGGTCGAATTTATGGTGTGTAGTGATGGCGTCAGCAGCTGGTGTTCGGCGTTGAAGAAGATCTTGTCGTCGCTTTGACACTTTTTCACTTAATGATTAATATATTCATATAAAATCAGTACAAGACATACATGTCAACATTAGATGGTTATTGAAAGCACATTCTGGAGATGATTGTTTATACTTTCAATAAAATATGTATCACCTACCATAATGATAACATGTAGGGGTTTCATTTACGTAAAATCGACTCAATTCCTCCACCTTGACATTTTCACTATCGGTGTGCCATATTATGGTGGAAGCCGCGCATCGTGAAAAACACTCTACCACACACATGTCGACAATTGCCACTAGCTCCGGAGAGTCCTCCAATTCCGGATTGTCGCTTATTGCCGCCCACTCCCACATCACTGGGCTTGGTCTTGATGATCACCTTCAACCGAAGGAGCTGGCACAAGGGATGGTGGGGCAGCTCAAGGCGAGAAAGGCCGCGGGGGTTATCTTGAGAATGGTGCAACAGGGCAAGATTGCCGGGCGGGCCGTGCTTATGGCGGGACCTCCTCTGACGGGTAAGACTGCCATTGCCATGGGTCTTTCGCAAAGCTTGGGTTCCGACGTGCCCTTTACTCTGATTGCCGGTTCGGAAGTGTACTCCAACGAAGTGCTGAAGACTGAAGCCCTTACGCAAGCGTTCCGCAAGCTGATTGGCATCAAGATCAAGGAAGAGACGGAGTTGATCGAAGGTGAAGTTGTCGAAATCCAAATTGACCGCTCGTTGACCGGTGGCCACAAGCAAGGCAAATTGACCATCAAGACCACCGATATGGAAACCATCTACGAACTCGGTAACAAGATGATCGAAGGCTTGACCAAGGAGAAGGTGTTGGCCGGTGACGTGATCTCGATCAACAAGTCGCTGGGTAAGATCACCAAGTTGGGTAAGTCGTTTGCTCGTGCTCGTGATTACGACGCCATGGGTCCCGACACTAAGTTTGTGCAATGCCCAGAAGGCGAATTGCAAAAGCGGAAGGAAGTCGTTCACACCGTGTCGTTGCACGAAATCGACGTCATCAACTCGAGACAACAAGGGTTCTTGGCCCTTTTCTCCGGCGACACCGGTGAAATCAGACTGGAGGTCCGTGATCAAATCAACACCAAGGTTGCCGAATGGAAGGAAGAAGGCAAGGCGGAAATTGTCCCCGGGGTGTTGTTTATCGACGAAGTGCACATGTTGGACATTGAATGTTTCTCGTTCATCAACCGAGCGCTTGAAGACGACTTTGCTCCCATTGTCATTATGGCTACCAACCGCGGTGTGTCTCAAACTCGCGGTACCAACTACAAGTCGCCCCACGGGTTGCCGATGGATTTATTGGACCGTGTAATCATCATCCACACCCAACCTTACTCTGGCGACGAAATCCGGACAATCTTGTCGATCCGGGCCAGCGAGGAAGAGCTGGAATTGAGCGGTGACGCATTGGCGCTTTTGACGAAGATTGGTCAAGAGACCAGTTTGCGATATGCTGCTAACTTGATCTCGGTGTCGCAACAGATTGCGTTGAAGCGTAGATCTAACGAGGTCGACTTGGCCGATGTCAAGCGGGCGTACACTTTGTTTTACGACGCCGCCCGTCTGTGCAAGTACTTGGAAGAATACCTGGCTCAAATGATCAATGACCAGGGCCAAGTGTCGTTTGGCACTGATGGCGACAAGATGGAAACTGATTAATGTATAATACGTAAATTGAAACGAAACGGCTTTTTTAAAATTTTGTACGTAGTCTAGCTACCATTCCACGACGAGTTAGGAGCTCGCCTTGGTGTTGAGAATTAATGCAATGATCATCCCGTATAACCCCAACACTTCGGCAAAAATCAAGATAAGAACAATGCCAACAAACAACCGGGGCTGGTGCATAAACTTTCTTACCCCTTCATCACCAACGACGCCAATAGCGTAACCCAGAGCAAGGCAAGCAAACCCTACCGAAAGGCCACACGCCATGTGCATAAACCCATTGAATAAGGTATACTCCAGGGTCGGCAGAAGGTTACCGGCAATCAATACCGCCACCACCAAACCGTACACTGATAAGATACCCGACATCACCACGGGGATTAATGACTTCATGATCAATTCGGGTTTATAGGCACCAATCCCGGCGATACCAATACCCGACTTGGCCGTACCGATTGCTGCACCAGCGCATGAAAGCACCATGGCGGCAAAACACCCAAAGAACCCAAAGAAGGGAGCAAATGCGGGTGCCAACTCTGACATTTCACTGGTAGTAGTCGTAGGATGTATGCGTTGACCAAGAGTGCGAATCTAATTGAACTTGGTAGCGCTGCGAGTGCCGTCAGCCATTGTTATGAACTACCCCAAATTCATCCTTCACCATGATCAAACCCATAGAGACAATTAGAAAAATGTGTCATTTATGAAGTAAATTAAATCATCTGTAGATTATTAGCCAGTATTTTTTTTAATTCATCGTAACGAATCGCTATGTGTATACTCTCATTGTGAACGCGGTCGCGTTGTCGTAATCATAACCCAAACAACGTCACCTATGATATGGCTTCACTACGACCAGATAAGTTTGAGCCGGTAAACTTCACCCAGGCCCAATTCCAGCAAATGGTGGCAGAGCAGCTTCGGCTCCGGTTTGATGCGGTGGAGACTGCTCTTCCCAACGGAGTCGATGACGAAGTCGACAGCAGCAAGGTCAAATCATTCCTTCAGAAGGACTTCTACGAGACGCTACTCGACATGGGACATGGTATCACCGTTGATGGAAACTACATCGAGTCTATTGAACATCTTGAACGGTTAGTGCATGGTTCCAATGTGGAGTATGAACCGGTTGACCCAGTATTAGAAGTTCAGGTCCGAGACACAATAGCGGAAACTGAGCGGATAACCAATGAAGTGATGGAGCTTCGGGTACTTGCTCCGGCGGTGGTTGCCGACAGTTACCAACTGGTGGTGGACCGAGCAGCAGAGTCGATCATGAAAGAGATTCGTGACATTGATACACTCGAGGTGGAATTACCCAATTATCGTTTGGACCCGACAGAGATTGTTCAAACACGGAATTACGCTCTCGACGAGTTGGTTCGTGCAGTTGAGGATATTCCCGATCGAAGCAAACAAGTCAACCAAATCCACGACAAGTACAAGTTTCTTAATGATGCTTGATAATGCCTTTTATTAGTTACTGATGTGTTTTATCTTTCGGCGACCTTTCGGGTACCAAAGCAAACCCCGAAGTTCATGATGACTAATGCATGATCACCACTGTAAACCGAAATACGACGTTGACGGAGTTCAAAGAGGCTTCATTGATTATTGGATAGCTATATACATGGATAATAATCAATTTTTCACCGTTAAATCAGCGGGTTTCAAAACCATAGCCCTTCATACACAGCTTGTATGCGGCAATCATCTCGTCGCACTTGCCACCATCCTGGCCGTTGAAAAGAAGACATTCATCACGCTTCTTCTTTTCGTCGAGGCAAACACAGCACGGCTTGATCTTCTTTTCTTCGGCTTGGGGTTGTTGTGGAGCGGACATTTTGTGAGGAAAATGAACTGGTGGTTAATAGGTAAACGGTTTTTTTTTTGTGAGCGGTGGTGGAGCCACAAGTAGATATGACCGTGGCGTCTATGCAAAACACGACCACACACCCATACGGAGGTAAGTACGGGGATAGCTGTATTGATTTAGTGAATTTGCTCGAGTGGTTGAGCCAATTATTATACTCGTTGAGGTATACGACGAAGACTTGGCAATGTGGTCAAGGCAGGAGGTGACCACACCAAACTCACTATCTAAATGGCTGTACTGACATCACCATCGTCGTATCGCTAGCTTAGGTTTGAGTAACTAATGATGTAATTATCGATCCCATTACCGGTAAGCGATGCATAGTGAACTAGTCGACAATCACTAGACAAACATCCGTATCCGCGCGAACACGTCAAGTGATCGGTGAGACACACAGAGTTGGCTAGTCATGACCAGTCCCCACGCCAGCGTGGTTCTAAACGACGATCTTGACGAGACGGCGAGTCTGGTGGCACTGCATCCGACGGCTGCCATGGCTCGGCCCCGCTTCAGCCTTGATGACGATTCCTTCTCCACATATTTGGGTCTAGGCGACCAGCCATTGCCGTCGACAGTGCTGCCGTTGGGTCCCAACTCCATCTTTGAGTTGACCGTGGGCAGCGACCAGGCTCGCGTCCGCAACAAGCGTGGACTCAAGCATCTGGTCGTGATCAATGGTGGTGCCACCACCGTCTACAATCTCACCACCCCTACCCTGCGAGATATCCCTCAAATACACCTTGCCAAATTGAAACATAAGGTCAACGATGAGAAGGTCAAGCCATTGCTCACAAGTTTGGATGACTATCGCCAGTTTGAGCTGAGCTACGGCCGTCTCACGTCGGACACTTTGAACCAATTTGCCCGCCAGACGAAACAGACTTCAAGTGATCAAAGTGTCGACGGCCAAGACGAAGATGACTCGTCCAACTTAAATGAGATTCCGGCGGTGTTTCTCGACCCAGACTTTCGCATGGATGATCCCAGGGTGTTCAGCAAAGTACTCGAAAACACCAAAATCTTTACCACCGATGAAGAAGACATCACCACCAGTTTGGCACACAACACCGATCTTCAGGAGAAGTTCAGCAGATACCTAGATATCGTGGAGCAAAATCTCGTATTGGAAATTGGGAAGCTGTCCGATTCGTTCTTCACTACCCTTGACGACGTCACCAACATTCGAAATCGCTCAAAAGAATGTGTATCAAAGTTTGCTCAACTCAAGGATAAGTTGAAGGAGGTACAGACATCTCAAGCTGAACGTGGTAAGCAGATTTGCACCAATCTCATCAAGAGCAAGAATGTTGAGTATTTGGAGAGCGCCTTACTCCATATAAAGTATATTCAAACATTTTATGAAATGGCGGTTCGTGAGCATGCTCAACAAGATTATTCTCGATGCCTTGATCTTATCGTTATCATTGAACTGCTCATCAACGGCGTCGAGTACGATGATTTCGACAACGACCCAGAGTTGTTGAACTTATATCCTCGATTCGACTACCCCATCGAAAATGTGCTGAATTTACCATGTCTCATTAATCTCGTGAATGATGTTCACAACCTTAAACATGAATGTGCCCGGGGATTCATGACGGAGTTTGTTGACCTTCTCATTGATGACTTGCGCAATCACTACACTCTGGTGCCCGTGAACGACACGTTGAATCGTTTGTACTGTGCGATGAACCCTCGGAAATACCCACTGCTGGCAGTCAAGTCTTACCTTGTAATGGATGACGAGTTGAAAACAAACTTGAAAAGCTGTGTGTTCTCTCTCATCAAGTCGGATCAGATCACGCACGGTTATCGCGTGTATCAGGACAAACTCATCACCGAAATCAAGAACATCATCAAACAGAATCTTCCCTCCGGCCCTGGGCTGGGGGTGTCGCCCATGCCTTCCAATGCCCCGTCACTGCGCAATTCCCCGGTTCCGCATGCCGTGGCCGAGCAAACGCTGTTGTCAATTAATATCAAGAGCCTTACGCCTAAAGAGTTTGAGGAAATGTTGGTGAAGACTTACAGTAATTTACTGGAATGCTTACGTCGCCTGACTACGCATCAAAAACTCTTGTTGGATTTGGCATTATCTTTGGGTGGCACTTCTCAGAATTTGGATGTGATGTCATTGGATATCACTCTGGCGATCAACAAAGCAATCGAGCTCACGCAAATTCGACTCACAAAAATCATTAATGTTCGCTCTGAGCTGATTGGCGATTTACCCGTACCCATGTACTTGCGACTCTATTCAATTTCATCCCTGTATCTCCAAGAATGTGAAAGTATTGACCCGTCTTGCGTCGCCATGGGATCAGGTAGCCATTTGGCTGAGTGGTTCAAAAACCACCTCACTTACTTTGTGCATCGCAATCATTCCAGATCACTCAAAACTCTCGTGCTGAACATCGACCATGATGTATGGAAGGAAGCTTCCGCGGATGATTTGACATTGGGCCAATACAACTTAGACCAAATTTTATCCTACGCCGATTGGGTACAATCGGGTGGGCGTAATGGTAATCTGTGTGACTTCTGGTTGGACTCGCTCGATTTTTACACCGGTCCAGGAAAGCAAGAACTTCAAGGGCCGAAGCCAGTCACGAGCGGGAAGCTTACCATTGGATCTGAGAGCTTCATGGTGCCAACTTTCATCGTTAAGTCACTCGCTCAAATTCGTGATTATCTCATCATTCACAAGATGTTCCCTAATATTCCCATTACGAATAATGTGCTCAATTATTTTAAGCTTGCGAATTCTCGGATTTCCCAAGCGATTCTCAATGCTGGCGCAACTAAAACGGCGGGACTTAAGCACATTACAACGCGGCACATCGCCTTGTGTATACAAACTATTGAGTTCGTCATTGCATTGCTCCCTCGTGTCGAACAAACGTTGCCTCCACCATTACTGCAACTCAATCCGGGAACTCGGCCAGAAAACGAACTCAGCTTTGATCGTATGCTCACCAGTTACAAAGATCACGAAAATGAGTTGTTTAACAAGTTGGTATCGATTATGCGTGATCGTACAATGCTTCATTGCCAGGTAATTTTGAAAACCAATTGGTCAGAGCCAATGCCGTTTGGTACCCAGTGTCATCCGTACATGGAGACCCTTGTCAAAGAAACAAACCGAGTTTCAAAGGTGTTGGCCAAAGTTTTGCCGGAACTTAAATGCTCACTCATTCTTTCACAAGTGTTTGACAACTACAAAAAGCTTCTTGTGCTGTGCTATTGTGCCGAGTTGCCGCAACTTAAAGATATGATGGAGAAGCAGATGGTCCTTAAAGATATCGACTTTTTCAGAGTCAATTTGTGTGACTTGCCAGGGTACGGTAACTCCGGCCAGGTGATATGGGAAAATGTTAATGCTTTGCCTACTCTTGAAGATCTGACGATTGAACAGCAACGTAAGCTTGAGGCCGAAAGACTCAAACAACAAGAACTTGCTAAACAAGAGCAAGAACGAATTGAGCGAGAAAAGGCTGAGTTGGAGGCAAAGAAAGCTGAAGAGGCCAAACGGGAAGAGGAGGAGGCCACCAGACAAGCTGCCGAAACCTTATTCGATGCGGAACTTGCTGGTAAACTTTCTGAAGATATTCCTCGCGACGAAGTTGCAGAAGAGGTTGTTGAAACCACCGCTGAGAAGGATACATCTGCTGACAAGAATACATCTGCTGAGAAGAATACATCTGCTGAGAAGGATGTATCTACTGAGGTACCAATCACTCCTAAGAAAGATTCCGAAGTGGCTATGAAGACAGATGCTGATGCGGAAACTGTTATTGACAAATCTCCGAGTCCTATAGCATCGCTGAATCTCCAAGATGTTGAAGAATTAGAGAACAAAGCATCGGAGGCACCCAAAGATTTTACGGCTACCATGGCAGATGATACAACCAGCACTACGAAGGATGAGGCGATTGAAGGTGCAACGTCCAAGGTTTCTGAGGAATCCGAGCCAGCTGAAAATCTTGACGTTAATCGAGTCGTATCTCAACCAATTGTTTCGCAGGAGACACCTTCTGATGTCACAGCTAATGAGGCTGTCGACAATGAAGAAACGCAAGCAGAAACTATATTCGAGATTCCAGAAACCAAAGATGCCTCGCCGGAGGTATTGCTGTCAGTTAGCGAAGCTAATGCGCCTAAATCAGCCAAAGCCGATACTGCACTGATAGCAGATGAGTCTGTTGGTGACAAGGGTGAATCTTCCAACGTAGCTGAATCTTCCAACGACTCGCATGCTGCTGAGAAACCACTCCCCTCCATCGAACATGACGAACCCACTGTCATTGCAGACACGTCGACAGTGACGCCAACCGCTGACAGCGAAGGTTTATCATCAGTTGTCTCAGAGGTACCCGACAAAGCAGTACCTTCCATTGATAACTCCAAGCAACTGAATCTGGACGAGGCACCCAAACCAGAATCTGCTGATGAGCTTGCTGTTGACGATGGTGCAGATGATCTAGACACGACAAACAAAGAAGCTATCCTGGAACCAATTGAAACAACAGCAGACACTCAAGAGACTGGTGATGTAAATGAAGACATTGAGTCGCCATCTCAAGAAAGTGTTGAATCGGAGGAAGGCAAAGAAGCAGCACCCGAGGTTGCTTCGATTGCATCGAGCGGTTCCAATGGTTCCACTCAAAAGTCTAAGAATAAAAAGAAGAAGAAGAAGAAGGGGAAGAAGTAATTTATAGATTAATACACTACTTACTCAAGTCGAATTTACCATTGTGCTTGACGTAAACCTTTTCGTCTTCGGTGACAATGGCGTCAATCAATTGGTTAGGAGTGACGTCGAAGGCAGGGTTCCACACGGAGATACCTTGGGGAGCAATTCCCACTTGAATCTTTTCTCCGGCATTACCCGATGCGTCCAAGGCGGGACCCTTGATGGTAGTAAGCTCTTCCGAAGGTCTTTGTTCGATAACAATGTCCAGACCTTGTTCCGTGGAAAAATCGATAGTTGTTCGCGGAGCAGCAACGATAAACTTGATCTTAGTGTCTTGGGTTGTGTTGAAAAAGCTGGCGATGGTGGACAATTGGAAAGATCCAATCTTGTTAGCGGTGTCCCCATTCTTGACGATTCTGTCGGCACCAATAATGATGAACTTGACGGGAGCATTTGTGAGTTGCTCACGAATCAACGACAGCACCATATTGTCACAGATCAAAGTGAAAGGAATCTTGTCGTGCTTCAATTCATAACTGGTCAACTTTGCTCCCTGGTTGTAGGGTCTAGTTTCACAGGGAAAGACTTGAGATAAATAGAACGGCTTGTCCGACTTATCTTGCTTAAGTGCATCGTAGGTGGAGCGAATAATCCCCAAAGCGGTACCATGGCCCGACGTCGCCAAAGAGCCAGTGTTGCAAATGGTAAGAATGGAGAATGGACCCTTGAATCCTTCCTCTTCAAGACTTTGAGAAATATACTTTAACCCGTTGGCCCCGATCTTGTAGTTATTGGCCAAATCATCCTCATACAAACTGATGGCATAATTCTGGATCTTGTCATAGATGTCATTGGTGATTTCATCACTATTGGCGACTATCTGGCGCAAGTCATTGAGAGCATTAGCCAAGTTGACAGCGGTGGGGCGAGAGCTGATCAAGTAATCAAGCAGATCGAGGAATTCCTTTTGGGTGATCTGTTTACCTTGTACCTTGACCTTGCTATGAGTGTCTACCAACACGGCAAACGTGGCGACAATGGCGATGGCGGGAGCACCTCTTACTTGCATATTCTTGATGACATTGTAGGCATCGTCGATGCTAGTGACATCGATGTAATGGGTGGTGTAAGGCAAGAGCAACTGATCCAAGATCTGGAGGGTAGTCTTGTCCTTGTCAAATCGAATGGCCTGTAACGACATGGTTGGATGTGTAGGTCGCTTCCTCACACGTGAATGGTGAAATGATTAACTACTGTGGCGCGTGCGTTACGTCGCGGTACATCGCCCCCACGTTGTACTACAAGGTGATAAAATAATACTTAAAATTTCTCCAATGACGATGCTTATAACTTCAAAACACAAGACGGCGAATTCCACTAATGTCCCATTCTTCACGCAACAGGTTCCACTTACATCCCAATAACTTGCGGCCGGTGATTGGACAGCGACCGCCTTTGGAAATATCAATGTGCACTTCTTCAGCATCGTTGTCAGCATCTCGTTCCTTGTTTTTGATCTTTTTCTTTTCTTCATATTCTTCGTCCAGTTCATCTTCGTACAAGTCATCATCTTCCTCGTTACCCTCTTTCCGTTGTTTGATCTTTTCAGCAACAATCTTGTGTGAATTTTGAAGGTAGTTGAAGATGCAAGTGTAGTCAAAGACGTAACCAGTTTCAATGACGGCGGGGTTGGTGATGGGCTTTTTGCAAATAGGACACAAGCTGCCCGACCGGTAAATCGGCGTGCGCTCATTCGATTTGGCGTGTCTTGATTTCTGGATTGCTTGAGTTAATGTCGATGGCGACGGCAAATTAAAATCAAATTGTGATCCTTGATTCTTGTTGAGTTTGGCGGAAAAGCCCAGCGAATTCCACCACTCCAAAAATTTCAAGCCAAAGATAGCCACGGGGAAGAACGTCCCCAATATGTACTTGAGGATCCGTCCCAGCGGACCCGTGAGGTTGTGTCTGATGATTCTCCACGTCAACTCCGCAATGCGTGCCGGTCCAACTCGGTTGACAACTTCATTATCGGGCTTGTAGCCGGTTTTATTCTCGTACTTTTGGTAATCATGTTGATTAAGCCGGGCAAAGTTGATGCGGAACAAAAACGTCAAAAGCGACGGTGACTTCAGTACCCCCGCTAAATACGCCAACGTGGTGACAAAGTTGGCAAAGCGGTATCCTCCCTGTACGTAGGGGAAGATCTCCACGAACCGTCGTTTCCATCGTATCTTTCGGTTTTCCTCAGGGGTGAACAAGTCGCTCTCCATAAGTTGGTTGGTAATCATTTTGGTGTACCAAATGTCATAGTAATAGTTCAACTTTTCGCTGACGTAGGAGGTGCCGACCACTTCAAAGATTGATACCGCCTTCTGAAGTGAGGTAAGCTCCCGTCTCTCTTCTACCATCGAAGGTGATAATTGAGTAAGCTTACTCAGGTTGATGTCAGCCGATGCCAATGGAGTTTGGTTAACACGCTTAATACCATAAAAGTTTTCCGTAAAGGATCCTTGCCAATACGTGATAAAGTACCACTCAATGAACCCTCTGAATAACAAGTTAAGTTCATCAAACCGGTTGTTGATCTTAAGGAGGTGGCGAGGGTACTTGGTGGTGTAATGGACGAGGATATAACGAAGCGATGGCGAAAGAAGCGCTTCGAGTTGATGCGCCGAGATCAACTCAAAGAGAGTCGGCGTTTCACTGTCCAACTGGGACGCATCCAACGATGAGTAAAACTCCATTCGGCGCAACTGCTCGTGTGGTGTGGGGTAATTTTATAACACGCGCGCGAAGGAAAATGCTGATCATCCGAGGTGCGGCGACAGGGGCATGGTTTCAAATTGAAGATGTTTCAGGTAGTGAGAGAAAAAGTCTAGGGTATAAAGGGATTGTAGTCAGCAACACCTTCAGCTGAATACTTTACGTTTACGAAAAAAACAAAAAAAAATGACGGAATCCACCAAGTTGATTACATGGGAACACCTCATTTCCTACTACACTATCCTGGAGCTTCAGTTAGCATCGTTCAACTTGGATTACCAACAACTTGCTCACTGGAAAGCTACTGACACAACTCACGAATTGCGACATCGGGTAACCATCGTTGACCATCACAATCAACTGCTTTCGAACCTAAGTGATATCATTAGTGAGCCCAACCCGAATTTTTCAATGTCATCGTCGATCGTGGCTCTGTCACCTGTCGCCAATAAATCTCACCTATTGACGTACCCACCCGTGGCTCTGTCGCCGAGAGCTGTTGCTGATCATATGAGTCTGCCTCGAGAGATTATCATACCTCTGGGTGATGATTTTGTTGCAGATTTATAGTATACGATTATGTATGTTTTGCTGAATTAGCATAATGCGGTCATAGGATGCATTTGGGCCAGCTCGTAGTCAAACTTAAAGCTTTGTTTGAAGAAGAATTCCCACATTGACACGTCAAACCCTTGGTAGTCGCCAAATTCCATTCTCTCGTCTTCGGATATCAACTTGACCCGACGGAACCAAAAGTAGGCACACTCATTAGCCACGCCAGACTTCCCAGTGATGGCACCAGTGCCGTTCGTGCGGTAGGGCTTCCATCCAAGTCTGAAAAGAGCACGCTCTGCGATAATGTTTTCCATGGGAGTGGTGGCATAGAAGTGGCCGTAGAACAATACCAGGGTTAATTCCGATACCACGGCCTCGTTGGCGCTGCCCAGCCCTGCCAACGCTTCGATTTCACTGACAAATTGGTCGAATTGATTCAACGCCCGCACCTTATTCCAATAAGCTTGCAACTTCATGAATTGCGGAGGCAACTTAAATTCACGAGGTCGGTTGTCAAAGTGTGGTTGCACTTCAAGCGGAAGATAAGGCTTCACCATCGTCGTCACGTACGGGTTATACAAATGGTTACCGTAAGCAGGCAGCTGTCGAAGAATGGCACAGTCGTCGCCACCATTGCGTTTAGCCGTAAATGAAATGACCCAATCTTGAATCCCCGGAGGTAAGCGGACGAGGTTTAAGTCGGAAAACATGTTCCGTTCCGCAGCACTAAGATTCGAATTTTCAATTACCTCGAGGTACTTGTAGTTGGGATCGTTAGCATCATTGACGGGAGTGCGCAAGATTGTCTTGTCTGAAGAAGATACCGGAATGGTGGGGGTCAGCGGCGATGTGTCGTGGCTACCGTTGGGTTCGTGATGGCCATTGGTAGTGGTTTCGGTTTCCGGAGTCGCTTGCCGGCTCAGGTTTATTTGCAACGGCTCGGGCAAACCAACGGCAGCAGCAGCCGACCATTTGAGGTTACCCACGGGCTTCAGCGGCGTCAGGGCTGGCCTAAGCGCCTTCACGATTGCCGGAGAGTTAGGTGGCAGGTTTTGAGCTAAGGGGAGATGGTTTGACAGCGACGCCAGAGGAATCAGAGGCGGATGGCTATGATTAACCGAAGATATCCTCAGCGTCGGCGCCAGCGGAAGTACCTGTTCCGTCGATGGAGTCACGAGCGAATCGTCGGCATCAACTTCCGTATCATCAAACGCGGTGTAGTCGACGTCCTCGGCGTTCACGGCATTAAAGATGTCCTCGTACAAGTTGTTGTCAAACTCGCCATTGGTGTCCACGTACCGCTCAAGATCAGACTTGACCACTTCCAACAAGTTCATATCCAGTAACTTTCCGAGCTTGAGCAATCGTATAAGCTTCAAGATCTTCTTGATATGGATCTTGTGTTGGGCTAGCGTCGCCTGGATCTTCTCCTTCTTGGCCTCGATGGTTCCCAGGTTGTTTTTCCGGACCTTCTTGTTGGCTAACTTATCAAACTCACCGTGTAGTTTCTGTAGTTGAGCCGACAACTGATGTATTATGTCCTGGAAGAACAAGATTTCCTGGACGGTTTCGGCGGAGTACTCCTCTTCTTCGGGATCACTAAGAAACTCGTCGACATCCTGATCGGAGTCCCAGCCATCACTCAGGCCGTCGGCGTCATCCAAGCCATCGTCGTCCTCGTTGTCCATCAGCGCTGCCATAAGGATCAGCTGATTCGAAAACGTCTTTAACTTGGACGTTCGCTCAACTTCCTTGTACATTTCCATCCCTTCTTCAATTAATCGCTTGTTTTCATTAAGCTTTTGTGATAGCTGGCTCAGAGTAAGGGTGAGAGCTTTAATATCATCTTTCAGTTGCCAGATCTTGATCTGCTCTCGGAACTTTTGTAACCGCTTGATCTCCTTCTTTAAATCACTCTCAAGCTTTTCCTTTTCCCGTTGATTATCCAGGTCTTCGTCGTTATTGATAGCTTCGTACCGGTCATAATGATAATGGAACTCATGTAGACCTTCAGCTATCTTTTTGAATATGATATCGATATCTCTAGTGGTTAGTGGGGTTCGATCATGCCACGTTGTGGGAACTTCGGGCCCGATTTGGTATCCCATCAACTCATATGAGGTAGGGCAACAAATTGACGGCAACAATATACGTACTTTTGAAGTTTTCGGTTCGCCATGACTTAACAACACGCCAACTGGTACGTCCTCACCCAATAACTACTGAAAAATTTTTGGCATACTACGGTCACGTGAGCGATGTACCAAAAATGGATATTATGGTCACCTACATGGAAACGTCCAAATCTCAATAACTTATAATTATTTCAAAGATGAAACTCTATATCCGTAAATACAACATAAACCACTAAAGTTCGTCGTCCAAGTCAGAGTCGTCGTCAGAGTCGTCGTCACCGAACTTCGAGTCACCACCGTACGAGTCGTAGTCGTCGCCAGCAGCACCGTACAACTTAGCGGTGATAGGGTTGGCAATGTCGATCAACTTTTGCTTTTGTTCGTCGTATTCTTCGGCGGAAGCTTCAGGGTTTTCTTCAATGAATTCCAAGGTTTCCTTGACGGCGTCGTCCAAAGTTTCAAAGTCATCTTCGTCCAACTTGCCACCGAGGCCTTCCTTGTCTTCCAATTGAACTCTGAGGTGGTTGGCGTATTGTTCGAGCGAGTTGCGGGTTTCCACACGCTTTCTCAATTCTTCATCTTGCTTGGCGTACTTTTCACCTTCTTCAACCATCTTTTCGATTTGTTCCTTGCTCAATCTACCTTGGTCGTTGGTAATAGTAATGGATTCACTCTTACCCGTGCCCTTGTCGGTAGCGTCGACCTTAAGGATACCGTTGGCATCGATAGTGAAGGTGACTTCAATTTGAGGAACACCTCTGGGGGCAGGAGGAATGCCGGTCAATTCGAACTTACCAAGTCTGTGGTTGTCCTTGCATCTAGCTCTTTCACCTTCGTAGACTTGAATCAACACGGTGGGTTGGTTGTCAGCGGCAGTGGAGAAGATTTGCGACTTCTTGGTGGGGATGGCGGTGTTTCTTCTGATCAAAGTGGTCATGACACCACCGGTGGTTTCAATACCAAGAGTCAAGGGGTTGACATCCAAAAGGACGATACCGTCGACCTTTTCTTCACCACCGAGGACACCGGCTTGCACAGCAGCACCGTAAGCCACGGCTTCATCGGGGTTGATACCCTTGGAAGCCTTCTTGCCATCGAAGAAGTTTTCCAACAATTCTTGCACCTTGGGGATTCTGGTAGAACCACCAACGAGAACAATGTCGTCAATTTCGCTCTTCTTGACACCAGCGTCCTTCAACACTTGTTCAACGGGCTTAAGGGTCTTCTTGAACATGTCACCGTTCAATTCTTCGAACTTAGCTCTGGTCAAGGTTTCCGAGAAGTCAATACCGTCAACGAACGAGTCAATTTCGATTCTGGTCGACATTTGCGACGACAAGGTACGCTTGGCCTTTTCGGCTTCACGCTTAAGCTTGGCAATGGCCTTTTGGTTCGAAGTGACATCAATGTCGTGCTTCTTCTTGAAGAGCTTGGCAAGGTAACGAACGATCTTGTGGTCAAAGTCTTCACCACCCAAGTGAGTGTCACCAGCGGTGGCCAACACTTCGAACACACCGGCTTCGATCGACAACAACGACACGTCGAAAGTACCACCACCCAAGTCGTAGACGATGATTTGCTTTTCACCGTCGGTCTTGTCCAAACCGTAGGCAATGGCAGCGGCGGTGGGTTCGTTAACGATTCTCATAACGTTAAGACCAGCAATAGTACCGGCATCCTTGGTAGCTTGTCTTTGGGCGTCGTTGAAGTAAGCGGGGACGGTGACGACGGCGTGGGTAACCTTCTTACCCAAGTAGTCTTCAGCGATTTGCTTCATCTTACCCAAAATCATCCCCGAGATTTCTTCGGGGTAGAATTCCTTGGATTCACCGTTAACTTCAACTTCGACGACGGGCTTACCCTTCTTCTTGTTGATGTTGAAAGGCAAGTGCTTCAATTCCTTTTGCACTTCCTTGTCGTCGTACTTCAACCCCATCAATCTCTTAATGTCAAAAATGGTGTTCTTGACGTTCGAGGCGGCTTGGTTCTTAGCAGCGTCACCAATCAATCTTTCTTCGGGAGTAAAGGCCACGTACGAAGGAGTAATTCTGTTACCTTGGTCGTTAGCCAAGATTTCCACTTGACCGTTCTTCATGACACCAACACAAGAGTAGGTGGTCCCCAAGTCGATACCGATCACGGTACCCTTGGGGTCAGCCAGGTCGTCTTCATCGGTGGTAGCCAAGGCAAACGGCGACAGGGAAAAAAGCGGTACGAGGCAAATCAATGCCACGTACAACACCGCTAACCGCGGAATCCATTGTCTGAACATGGTAGAGGTTGTCTGAAAAATTGCGGAGGTGGACGGCGCGTTTATATGTCGCGTTGCCACGTCGCACTTACGTGTCGAAAACGAAATGGAAGCCGATAGAACTTGCGGCTCCCAACGGTTGTGTCGGCAGTGAGAGATTCCAGGGTATCTTCGGTAACGTTGCCAGTAGATGGTGGTAACTACATATAGACGATGCTAGCCAATCTTGTTGCTGGGGGGGCGGGTTAGTGTGTAAACGTCGTGAATTTTAGAGAGTAAGGTCAAATTTGATATCCCGATTAGGAAAGGTACAAGTAACTTCGTTGTCCAGTTTGTCTGAACGTCAAGCGGCGAAAAATAAAAATAAAAATTAGAAAGCCATGTGGTATTGCCACAGATGCAAAAGCTCAGTACTACGGTCGGCAAGTGCGGCAACTTTGGCCGTAAATTAGGTCACGTACGTAGTGGTAGATGGTGCACGCTAAATGGGCTACGTGTCCTTTAGCCAAAGCATTTGCTGTGGGTTACTGCGTTGAATGGAAAGTGAGCGAACCCTAGAGAACGTTACCAATGGCACCTACACAATGACAGAGGTCTTGGCCACCTGCCATTGTCGGCGAGTAGGTGCATAATGAAGAGATTTTTTTTTTTTCATCATCGGTGGCGGGTGTGGTGACGTCGATCGACGACGATTTCAGTTTGACTCGGCGCTGGCTTTTTCGTCCAGGGTCAAGCCACGCGGCGCCTAGCGTGGTGGTGACTCTTTTTCTTCATCAGGGTGCGTCGAGGGGACCTTACCCCAATGAGGAGGTGAAATTGGGTAAAGTGGGGTCGCTATAATGAAAAATGGGGGGGGGGGGGGGGGGGATTCGGGGGGGAAAGGAGGGGGCACCGATTCAGACGTCGACGAAGGGCCGGGGGGAGGAATGGTGGTC